>OZ032114.1:2803061-3263061 GCA_964026355.1 Pseudorhiza aurosa | reverse complement strand
AAGTCCCGATCAACGTTGATAGAACGGCAGAAAAGAGAGGGATTCTTTCCTCGCACTAGACGAGGCAATTTCTTTTTACTGAGAATTCTACCAATTCTACTGTCATCTGTCATATCCAGTTTGCTGTTCCTATGTCTAGAATGGTTGTCCTAAAACATCTCTTCTTCTTTTGGACAGCGTACAGTGTAAAGACAATCGCATCGTCAACATTCTAAACCTCCCCAGATCTCTCTAACCTATTGCCCTTCCCATCAACATTGAGTTGCAGAGCTCTCCACCTTTCAGAAATAATCTCACGGACATTGCTCTCAGAACATTAGGTATACGATGCTTTATCCCTTGAGATGTGTCACAATCACCAGAACCACCAGCCCCCGCGTTTTTAAGCTTCGCGGCCTAATCCTCGAACACCATCCAAAAGTCAGCATCCATTTTCATAAGTTGCGATCCATGGGACGTCAGGCTTCCTTCCAAGAATTTCATCTTCTCTAAGCGAATTTTCGCGACTTTTAACAATTTTCAATAAACTTATCTGATACTTTATTGCTTTTTTCTAATATTCTGATCTTAATTGCTTGTAAATGAGAGGCCCCTTGAAAGTCATCCTCGACTGAAGGGCTACCTCTCGATACTATTATCAAATGAAATGAAATGAAAGCGAACAATTTATCTTCCTTCAAATCCAAGATAAAAAAACTTGATCTCCTCTTCCTAGTCCTTATCGCTCTTCCATTCTAGAGCTTGGGCATCGCTATAGAGCAATATGATCTTTCCCCGACATAATGAACTACAAAAATCGACCATCAAAGTACAGTGTATGTGAGACATAAGTCTTGCATTTTTATCACAAGCAAACCGGAACTCCACGTTATCTCAATTTGTTGTCTCTTACATAAATAGATCTGAATACCCCTCATAAACAGCAGAGGAGCAAGTACTGAGGCTTTCTGCATTCCCTTGTCTTGTCAAACTATAATGGATTTGAGTTTATGCTAAGCTTCATGTGCAAGGCCATGCGCCGTGGGTGAGAGTGAAATGCTAGAGAATTATGAAATGAACGTAAGATGTGGTGTTTATTGATGAACAAAGTTCATCATGAAAAAATTGACAATTATAATGCAGCGTCAATTAGGAAGTAGTTGCTAAGGTATCCGTTCTTGATTTTTAGAAGTTTGAGCACGAAAAAGTGACGGAAAATTTTGATAGTGGCTGAGGATTCAGATAGGAGAATGGTTGGTGCGAGACAAAAAAGTACGGAGGAGCACGTTGCTCCTTCCGCCTTTTTTGAAAAATTATGTCAATGACTCTATGATTGTCATTGGAGGTCCAGATCTGAATCACGTGAACCGACAAATACCGTTCTGAGGCTGCGTTTACACTGTACCGGATCACTTTTTGATCCGATACAAAAGTGTTACGGATCAGCCATGCGTTTACACTAGATAAAGTGATCCGGTACAACTTTGTACCTGCTAGGAAAGAGGAACACTTCTGTACCTGCACTGCTCTGAAACTGTACCGGTACAGTGTAGACGCGAGGGAAAAGGAACACTTCTGTATCGGATCAAAAGTGATCCAGTACAGTGTAAACGCAGCCTAAAACAGTACTACGGTACAAAAGTGTTACGGATCAGCCATGCGTTTACACTAGATAAAGTGATCTGGTACAGTTTTGTACCTGCTCGGAAAGAGGAACAGTTCTGTACCTGCACTGCTCTGAAACTGTACCGGTACAGTGCCAGCGCGAGGTAAAAGGAACACTTTTGTATCGGATCAAAAGTGTACCGGGACAGTGTAAACGCAGCCTGAATTTGAGAGGTGAATTGTCGATAATTTGTTTGCCATTTGTTGAAAGATTTAAACTCCAAACTCTCTCCACACAGAAGCATTTGACATATTTTTGTGTCATTAGCATTAATTGCTAAATACGTAGTCTGTCGTCAGAGGAAACGTCCGCATCAGTCTCCCTCTAAAAGCAGTCGACAAGCCCACGTTGCAATGAATTACTTTATAAAGGGATCGCATTTGGTTGAGATGGTTGAGCAATTGAACAATGGGATATGTAGACAGAACGGCTTACTATCCGTAAAACTTCTTAGCATACTCCATGCCAAACGGAACAGAACCAGAGACGGCGTTCTGAGTCTTTTTCTAAGGAAGTTGAATTGATTACCCGCTGTGCCTTTAGCTGACAGTTTTTATATAGAAATCAATATCATGCTTGTGTCCGCCGATCTTGGCAAAGTCAGACGCATCTTTTTCTAGGGATTTCTTATGCGATGGTTTTCTGTTGCTATCCTCATCGATATATTCTTCATAGAATTCCAAAGCAGTTATTCGATTTTGAGCGTGGCAGACATCGCAGAGGTAGCACTCCAAGCATCTTTGCGAATATTCATGAAATCGCTTTGCGTCGCCTTCCTTATCTGCGCTGTCCTAAACGTGGACCGTGCAGGATTCGAGCCCACAACCCTGCATTAGGAGCCCGCAAGCTGGAGCCACTGCACCACGGCACCACTACACTTCTGGAGGGTAGCCTCTTCAAGACTAATCAACGAGAGAACGTGTGTTGGTGTGAAGTACGCATTATGTTGTGGTAAGTAATCAGGATTAAAAAATCTTGAATATGGATACGCTGAAAAACAACCACAGCAAAACTGGCGGAGCCATGTGGCTGCGTCTTCGAAGCGTCAGGAAAACACTTGGGTTGATGGAAAACCTGATCAAAGACGCGCCGAAACGTGATAAATGACCACACCGACGGGCACCAACTGGTCGCCAGACTCCCTCTGTCTACAAGTAACGGGCAATGACGGCCACTGGCCCACAACCACACCAAATGCATGCCGTGCTGTTTGATGATAGTCAAAATGCGTCGAAGATGCTCGCCTGCACCTGAATGTCAGCAGCACTCTAGAGCCATGTTTACATTAACTGTATTGTACATAACAACTGTATAGAATGCACAGGTAAATACCCAGTTGGGACATTTGCATTAACTTTTTTTCGTCGTCACATTTTCTGTCCGACTGCGACGTAAGAAAATCCCCCATAAAACAAAATAATTTTTCTGTCACATCAAAGATGATTGTCCTCATATCAAATCATTATTGTCCTTTGGATTTAGTTGGGACATTCTCGTACTTTTTTAGATCGAAAAATGTTGCAGGTAGAAAATTTTATGTTTCTATCACTCAAAACACGTTTCAAAAACTCGAAAGAAATTCCGATAGGGATAACCAAGAGAAAGTGCTTTCAAAGAAGAAAACGAATTTTGAATAATCCAAAGCAGTTTAGCGTGAGAATCACGCCGAAGAAAATCATCATTGAAATTTCAAAATGGGGGGTAGAGTGGAAAGTTGAGATGGGAACAGCAAGCTTAATGGGTACAATACTATAATCGGTAGTGATTAGCGAAGGCCAACGAGATCAGAAAGAAAAAGATACTGCTTAGCGTACTTGCTTTTGAGCTTAGCAGAAGCCAGACGCAAGGCTCGGAGTTTTTCTTCTATGAAAGCGGACTAATATGAGGTGGTTTACAGCTGTCTTTCTCGCTAATAGTCCACAGCATACTAAACTTCGAGCATGGCAGAAGCGAGTACAGGGCTTCAATATTATACCGCAAAAGTATTAAAAAACTGCGTTACACACTCGATTTCGAGCGTAGCAGAACCAGAGACAGCGCTTTGAGCTTTTTCTAGGGAATTTGACTGGAGTTTTTACTGTGGCACATGCAGGAAAGATTTCTTAAAATTCCCCGCATGGCATGGACGATACTAAGTCCGGTAGAAAACCGAGACAAAGTTCCGAGTTCCATTCGGTGTTGGAAGTCAGAGCAATTAAAAGGATAGAAGTGAGTACGAGATGGTTGAATTGATATACTGATAGGAAAATGTTTGTTAAGAAATAACATCAAGTGAGACATACTAGTAATCTCATTCGCATAAGAAGATCACGGAGACTTCCATAAGCTTACTCGCACCATCTTGACTACTCGTGATAATCTGCAAATTCTCGCGTAGGAAATGATTTCCCTTAGTGATGTCATTTTTTGACCCTTGCGACGGGGCAGGAAGGAACACAAAAAGATTTATTCTGGTCTTGTTCAGCAATTCAATTGCTCTGCAGAAATCTGAATGGTTTTTCAGCAAATTGGATGATTTGATCGTATGAAACCTCTAACTACTTTGCCAGTCATTTCGTGGGAAGAGATTGTCCTTGTTCCTCTTCATGTTGCTTGAAGAAAAATCACATGCGCACTGGAGTTGTTGCATGTACAGACGACGTAACTACATGCTGGTGGGCCTAGCGGTTGTGGGCATACAGCCACTCGAGGTCGAGTCTACCAAGATACGAAAACATCGACCAGCTACACTGACCAGAGTTGAAACAATGTGTAATCAATGGTTTGTCACAGAAGGAGGTTACATGAATACAACAAAGAGTGGTTGATAAATTAGTTAGTTGATACACAAGTTTATGAATAGAAATCCCTGCTTACTGCTATAGCAGTGTAATTGGGAGTTAGGAGAGAAGGCCACATGGACGGCAGTACTGCACATGTAGAAGACAATATGACTACGCAGCGTCTCTACTGGTATAGAAAGCAAAGACTGACACATAACGGGCCAACATCAAGAGGGTTTGTAGCGCACCAATTGGGAAATGGTGGTGAGGTGTACAGCAGGCAAGAGGCAGGGATGTACAGTAATAATGCAGAGATCAACAACAGCTCGTGTACGCTGGGAGTAGGCGCTGTTAGTAACGGGCGCTTGAGCTCTTGTCGATTCGGTAGAAGCGAAAGGTTCTCTAACACGTCAAACGAGAACAAAGAGATAAAAAATAGTCAGCCTAAAAAGGATTTAAGTAACCTTCCGCCGCTCGATATTTCTGAAGTCATCGAGACACTAACGACATTGTCAGGTGAAGGGAAACTCGGGAAGGGAAATCAGCCACCAAAGGAAGATGGAGACGAGGAAGCAGCAGTCAAGGTGAAAGGTTTGTTGAGAACTTGCTACATCTTTGCAGTTAATCTTGTAATGCCATTCTGGACACTTCAACATCCATTGAACTCATGCCACGCTTACTCACCACGCTACTTCTCGTCTCTAAGTTTATCGATGAGCTTATTATTACCAAATTATGAGAAATCCAGGTAGAAATGGGTAGCAGGATGCGAAACAGCCACGAAACATGCTGAAAGGAGATCCTGTGATAGGCCATCCTCGTATATCAATATTTCCCTTTACAATGAATGACTCGGAAGCAAAAACCATTTCTCATAAAGAATGGAAGGACATTTCAAACATATAGGCCATACCATTGCATCAAATGGCTAGCAATGCAGATGAAACCATTCGCTATTTTGTTATACGTCATTACTTAAGACGATGGGTATGTCTTGGGTTGTATCAAAAGCTTGCTCGCCTTATGAGAAATTTGCTTGAATGAAGCACTAAGGATCCCTTCGTCATCGAAATCTCAATATTGGCAACTAAATTAATAATTGCTTGTTGTTTGTCGAATGCCCTTCAAAATTTTTAGAGCACTTTATTTACTTTAACTGATGGCTAGGCGGTTTTTCGTATATGCTGTTACCGTGTTGATAAGCTGTGCAGCATTATAGCATGCACTCGTCAAAGAGGAAAAATATGTTTAGAATGATATGTGACGCGATTTCACAGAATTGTGCAGGTGCTAAAAGGTGCAATGGAGAGGCTTACACTAAGTCAATTGCAAAATGGATTTTTGAAGCACGATTCCCATTTCAAATCGATTGAGAAAAGGGGACGGTAATTTCACACGATGAACACGCACCGTGAAATTATCAACACCCAGCAGGCATCAGCTGAATGACGACTGTGTCATGGTAACGATGGCACGAGCCGATTCGAATGCGACTGGTTTCGCCATCACCAAACTCTAACTAGTAGCAGTTTATCCACTACAAATTGAACTGGGTAATATCACTGATAGAAGTCCTCGCACGTCTTGTAACATCTTATGAAAATATCAAATTTTCTTCAAAATCTCAAACACAACAACCGCACTATTGCTTTTAATCTGCCAGATGGCTAAATTGTTATAGAGAATCAATTTATACCTACTATGGTTAATAAGGAATATCTAAAGATTAGAATACAAAACACAGTTAATTTTGTTAAAGGTTTTGAAGCATTCTCCAAAATGCAAAGCAAATTTCTTATTTTTTTGTATCTAAAAGCCTTCTAGTGGTAAGCGAACCAAACGTATAAGGAAAAAGCAACTTCTCATTCTGCAGAGAGTTATTTTTTCAATCCCATATGCTTTCAAATTCAAATAGCTTCAGATAAAAAAGATTAAAAAGCAAAGTACTGATAGGATTAGAAGTAAGAAAATAGGAGTGAAACGAGAAATTGCCAGGAATCAAAGATGCAGCAGGCTTCAGCTTTGCTACAAATGCGGAAAAAACTTTTCAAATGAATGGACAATCTGTTGGAGGATAATGCATGTTGATGGATGTTGTTGGTAAATGTTGATGGGAAAACAGAGCACGCTTTGACTGTCTTCAGGTAGTGAAGTGCTATGGTCTTGCTGGCACACTGGGAATTCCATTTATACTCACATGAACCATACCCATGAACACACATTTTATACTTTTGCATAATCTACATAATTTTCATAACATGCATGGTTTTCATAATCTGCATAACCATATTTTATCTAAATGTTAGAATTCATTCATCTTTTCATGCGTAATCTTGAGTCCCATCATCCATATAAACGCCAAAGACAACTCTTTGAGCGAAGTGCCACCTTGCGCAATATCATTGTGAAGTGCAGGGAACCCAGTTGCGTTCCTCCCACCTTTAAACACGGTACTCATCTTTCTCTCTTGGTAAATTATGTTGAGGAAAGGCCATGGTGGCCTATACAAAGCCACAACAATGGAAGAAAGAAGAAAGCGAAAGGCTGAGAGGAGAGAGAGATCAGATCAAGTTTATTGACCTTAGTCAGGAAAGGAAGAAGAAGGCAAGACGTTCCATAAATTGCATGCTCTTGGGATGAGTGATGATTGGTGGGGTAGAGTTCGCGGAGTAGGCAGTGAAACGTGGAAAGGATTTGTTTTTCCCTGGCGGACAGCGAGGGGGAATAACGGAGCGGAGAAATCGCATCTCAAACTTGCGAAACTCAGCGCGATAGACATGTACTATAATCAATAAGCGAGGGTATGGCGATGTATCTGAGCATTTCCTTTGACTGCCAGAAATTGCGAAACGACTGCTCTGTAAGAGTGAGTAAGGAAAGACACACAAAAGTGATATTTAGGGGAAGCTTGTCGCTAAACACCTTTGTTACATAGCAATGATAGCAATAATCAAACAGAGTTGAAGATAACAACTGTTTCTGATGATTCGTAGGTGTCATCTATCAAAAACAAGATTTAGAAATAATCTTAGTTGAAGAAAAGCAGTAAGGTTGCCTTAGGATGTGTCGAGATGATTTTAGAAGCTTTTTAATGTCGGCAGTCTTCTTTACATTCAATCTAGAGCAAAGCAATTGTCCCTTGTTCATGTTTATAGACGATGAAATCATGATTAGAAACTACTCAGTTAAATAAGATGTATCAAGAGTAAAAAGAAGCAAATATCACTGATAAGTAAATAGGAAGGAGGGATGATGAAAAAGGGAAAACTCACATAAACTTGATCAGCATTTTCTTTGTTGAGGATTATTTGATTTTCGTAAAATGCTATTTGCTGTTCTAGCTCGCTTTGTTGCAACCACTTCAGCAATAGTGTTCGACCAAGCGGACTGGTGCAATACATCTATAAAGCATGAAACACTTTAGAAAAGCTAAATGGCCGGCCATTTGCTACCTATTTATCTATCTATGCCTATCTATCTATGCCTATCTATCTATGCCTATCTGTCTATGCCTATCTATCTATGCCTATCTATCTATGCCTATCTATCTATCCATATATCCACCTATCTATGCCTATCTACCCATCTATTTATTTATCTGTCTATCTATCAATCTATCTATCTATCTATCTATCTATCTATCTATCTATCTATCTATCTATCTATCTATCTATCTATCTATCTATCTATCTATCTATCTATCTATCTATCTATCTATCTATCTATCTATCCATATATCCACCTATCTATGCCTATCTACCTATCTATTTATTTATCTGTCTATCTATCTATCTATCTATCTATCTATCTATCTATCTATCTATCTATCTATCTATCTATCTATCTATCTATCTATCTATCTATCCATCTATCTATTTTTATAGATATATCTTAAGATAACACAAACGAATTTCTATGGACTGGTAGTTCTATCTGTAATTATAGAGAGAGTTCATTCACGATTGATTATTGCGTTACAGCAAGTAACTTTCAGATGAAAAAATTCATGAAATAGGCTTGCTCACTAAGAATAAAATGAACATCTCAAAGGTTTCCCTTTAATTATTGCTCTAAGCCTTTATTCGGATTCTTTTGTCTTTAGTAGTTTTAGAATGATTTTGCTACGCTTGAAATTCAACATTGAAATAGGAATGAAATGTAGACGTAACCGGTATACCCAACGGTTGCCGGAGAGACACAAGACACTAATTAGTCATCACATTGACGTTTACTTCTCCAAGCGCGATAAAAACTGCTTCAATGTACATTGAAGGTTTTCAGTTCGCAGGCCAAAGCACGCGACAAAACAGGTCCATCCATTCATCTCATCATCACATATGATGTTACCCCATTCATTATTTTGTAGATTCATTTGATTGATTTGCGATTTAATCAGTAAATATAACGTTTTTACATATATGGAGCCCTATTGGTAGTGCAGTCCATCTCTTGTCCACGCCTCTACCGTGTCACGCAAACACAAACTAAATTGAGTGGTAATTGATAATGATAATTCGTACAGAGGCTTGTACTAATTTGCTGTGAGTTTTGCCCTGGGTATGACGTTAAACTACACCGGGTGGTGAGGCCTTAGTTCGGGAACTCAACAGCTTGGGGACGAATATTACTACCCCCTTAGTCACCACTGTGCTGGGCCACCCTTGGGGAAGGTGCAGTACCAATAAGCTCCCCTTATCAGGGCCATAATATCACACCACTGTTGCCTTGCAGTCCACCCGTTCTGGGAAAGGCTAGGGGAGTAAACCCCAACAGAAAATCAGGAGCTGGAGTCCCGAAGGCGGTTTGGCCAGATGATGCCATTCCAGCAACTCCTGCGACGCTGTTGGTGCACAAGCAGTATCGACGCAAATCGTTCCCTTGAATCCACCGGCCTCGTTGAGAGAGGAGGCTTGCTACCTAGACAACAGCTCGTCTTCCATGCACCCTTCCCAGGCTACGCAGCTCCACTGGAGAGGACACTTCAGCGCTACCCCATCGTCTCATAGGGACGGAAGGATGCCGAAAATGTATCATTGTAGAATAAACTGCACGAGTGCTTTTTAATTTCCCAACTGTTTCATGCCATTTTCGGTCTACATATCATTTTTTGATATGCGATTTTCTCTTCAAAGTTTCAACCTACTTCATGGATTTCCATCACATGGACACTTTTGGATTAACCTCTTTCCCATTTGCATTTACCTCCTTTACCCAAAAGTCAAATACACCAAGAACAATCAATGCCAATACTACTCCTTCCGTTCAAGCCACAAACGAGTGACGCCATGAGCCAGTCTCAGATCTAGAGGGAAAGTTGACGTCATCTCTTGTGCCAACCCTGGTCATAAGCTCGGATGAGCTGATTGAATGAAAACGGTCAAAATCGTATGAAACCATTCTTGCACGACCCCATCGTAGATGAAGTCAAAGAGAGAAGATGATTCTCTTAGTCCCATAATCGTTAAATTTTTTCTTTTGAACATCCATGCGCCGCATGTGAAAAAGTAAAAAAAATTGAGACTAGTAATCTGCATAGGCCTTTTGAAGCACATAGTCATGTCCTCATCCTAGCTGCTTTGGTTGGATCTTTCCAATTGCGTTTCAATGATTCGAGCCGACCGAAAAAAAGTAACGCGAAGGGATCATTTTTTCAAAAATCTGTTGGGAAATTTATCCCCAACCTGGTCGCCATTTTTATGTCTTTTTTGCTAACAAGATGTTCTGATCTGATATCAACTCGACATCATTTAAATACGATGTGCATATCTCCTTTTGTTCTAAGCTTAATGAGAAACACGAACAATAGATTAATCAATGCCAATATAAGAATTAAAAATTTACATTCATATTCTGGGGTATTATCGAAACTTTCCCTATCCGATAAGCTATTCCTGCAGTTGCCCCTAGAATTTTCTTTGAAGTAGCAGTTGAATTTGAATTTGCAGTTTCATACAGTAACCTTCATAAGTAAAGTTACTAGATCATCGAAATCTCTATTGCGATTGCTGCTAGCAAAGAAGGTTACTGGATGAAACTTCAAATTCAAATTCAACTGCAAGCTCAAAGAAAATTATAGGGGTATCTTTGCAGACAGGGAAAGTCGTCAATAGTGCCTTTTGTGCAAAACAATCATGAAACATTTCATTGTGAGCACCAATTGCATGCTAGTTATTCTCTCAAAAAACGGAAAGAGTTGAACGGTAGACTGTTGATAGATATCACGTTTTCCGAACAATCGCATCTAAAAGAGCTGTTGTTCTTGCGAAAATCCAGCACACGATACTACAATCCTTCACACAACCACCCAACACATGACATCATCACATCAAAATTGCGTTGCATACTCGATTTTGAGCGTAGCAGAAACCAGAGAAAGGGCTCTGAGTTTTTTCTAGGGAAGTGGAATTCGTGAGGTGGTTTCCCGCTGCCTTCCTCACCAATGGCGCTTTAAAAGTGACACATGAAGGAATTGCACTGACAACCCCTGTGTTGTGAGTCCGCATGTTTAACCACTACGCCACGGCACCACTATCACCATTACATTACCATCTAAAAAGCATTTATCATTTAACATGTTAGTTAAGGCGCTGTGGGTTCGAGCCTCGCTTCTTCCCGTGCCAGCACCCCCTTGGCAATCAACCCGGTACCATAAAGATACCTGGCACACAGCCATGGGCGAAGAGTGAAGAGTGAAGAGGCAAGGAACTGGCCACCGTAACTCGCAGTGTCGTACAGTAGGACGGTGACTCTCTGGCAAGGGCTGCACTCGAGCGGGCGACTCAACTTCACTTCATCTCACTATTGGTAACCAATGTCTATCCTTCAAAGTAATGCATTCATGCTAAAGTGATGAGTAGGGTGTTGTAGTATTTGACAAGACTGTAATCAAACTTGTCAGCTCATCGTTATCACAGGTCAAAAAGATGGCTTGGTTAAAGATCTTCATTTTCAATGCTACGCTTCTTTGCAGATCAAGTTATAAATTTCAGAAAGAATACAATCGGGTTCAAATTCTAGAAAGAATGGATCCAGTGATAAATTCTAAAAAGAGTAGATCAAATGATGAACTTTAGAAATAATAGAAAAAAGATATCAAGCTCTAGGAGGGAAAGAAAATGCTTTGAACTTTAGAAAGACTAGGAAAGGCTATATACTCTACAAAGGAAGAGAAAATGTTTTGAAGCACTAGAGATAAAAGATAGAACCATATATTTTAGCAAGATTAAAAGAGTTTCTTAAGTCTAGAAAGGGTAGAAAGGGTTTTAAACTCTATATTGAATAAAAAGGCATTAAACGGCTGAGAGGAATGATAAATTTCACTAAACTACTGGGTTGACACAATGGCATAAAATCAATTCACTTTAAACATCTTTGGGACAAAAATTCTTCCATTTCTTTCCCACTAATATGGCACAAAACTCAACTAAACATGCCGTGACAGCCTTCTTACGAAGAATTCTTGATCATTATGTTAGGGGCGTGGAATCAAAAACATTTAAGTCACCCATAAAAGCTCATTTTGAAATTATAAGGATTGTAATTTAGCTTCTCTGCTTTTAAGCAAATGACTTTCAAGGCTACATTTTTGAAAAGGAACAGTTTACACTTAAAATCTAATGATTGAATTCTGATATTTCTACATTAAGAATGAATCCAATACTAGTTATAAACCACATGCAATGTTAGCATTTTCATGAAGATTGACTTTTTCGGTTTTTATATTCACATCAACGACACGCTGCGATATCCCAAAATGTCACTTCAAGAAAGGTTTGTGTGCTGGTGGTTTAATCCCGCGCAGTTCAAAGCTGCAGAATTCTCTTCCATTCTTTTATCTTACTGAAGGGCAAAACATTCTCCTGTCTTAGATCTACTAGGTGCGACTAGTAGTGCTATTTTGACGCTGAGCCGAGTCACAACTTCCTATCGTCTCGAGATGCTTGCAATGATTTGAAAACCTTTTATGTACATTTAATTTCAACTACAATCACAAGCCTCTCTAGTAAATAGGTAGTTGGAAATTGGCTAGCCTGACTTAGGATTTATAAGGTACAATGGTAGGTAACTAAGTAAACAAAAATTCACATTAAGATGATTAAATCGGTATAATGGGCAGGTCTAATAGGGAAGAAGCTCTGGATTGGTCCAAGTTTTGTTTCCGCAGCAAAAGATGTAGTAGGTGTCACGAATAGGTTTGATGGAAAGTTTGGAGAAGAGGAAACATTTATGTTGTTGATCGATGGAAAGGGAGTCGCACATTTCAAGAAAAATGCTATAGTAATAATGATAATAAAAATTTCGATTATTTTAGGAAGGTAACCCATTCAACAGTACTGGTATACAAGGGGCCGTCCATCTACAAACAAACTAATTTAACAAAATGGCAATGTGAAAGTATTAGGATACAAATGCTCATTACTAGTAGAAATCCGAAGCAAGGTAAAGCAACAAAACAGGATAGGAGTTGCTGAAGATGTCTAAAGCACTGAAGGAGATTATAATTATAATAATGATCAATATCTTTAGACAGGGTGTGCATTTCAAAGTTACCTTTACTGCTAGTAACATGAATCCTGTCAAAATTAAATGATTACAAACTTAGATATAAGGCTGATAAAATGCTTTTAAATGGTTGATTAAATGCTTAAACGCTTTTTAAAAGTCCTTTAAACATCAAGAGGTTATCAGTTCGACGACTCTTAATTGGCAAATAAAAGAAGATTTTAACACCCATCGACCGAAAACTAGACTTGGAAAATTGCAATTCGACTTTTGGAACTACAAGCATCAACCCATTGCTTCTTTTATCATGTACACGTGCTCTGACAGTGGAAAAGTGTTGAAAGCTCTTACCAAGCTTTCTATCCAGACACTTGCCAACCAAGGCTTGGCTTAACATCGTCACTGTAAGCAGGATATGACGACCTTGCATGCGAGTTCTCCGCCAGCCCCGCCTCCGTTTTCCATAGACCACACCCATCATTAGTTGCATCTGAAGGCTCTGATGATGCCCAAAGAATCCGAAACACATGCGTCATGCTTTGAAGAAATTAAGAGTAGAACATACCCTTTTCAATTGAATGTCAACCATTTTATGAAACCTTATGTGTGATCTTTTCTGACTTGTTCGCTGGAACCTCTGACATTCTGAATGGTCATGATAGCCTTCTTAGAGGATATTCTGATAGAAAACCCATTCAACTCTACATGAATGAACATTCCATCATTTGAAAGTATTCCGAAAGTTTGAAAGGATAAATGAAATGACATCAGGGTAGGGTTAGGCTTAGCTCAATGGTAAGATTCTTGCGCATTGATCCTATGGTCAGTGGTTCGAGTCCCACCTCAGCTAAACTTTAACTTAGAGTGAGGAGAGTCACCAGCTCTCTGTAATTCCAGGCGTGGGAATCACGAGGTGTGGTCACATCATAAGGAAGGACCTGGACACTGCTCGATAAGCAAAAAGCTTCTTAGTGTCCAAATTTCTACCTTGGACATCTAGGTAGAATCATGTGAAATGTATTGATAAAAATAAAAGAAAACCGACAAGATAAGACGATATTTATCATGGAAATATATCGGAGCAACAACTCCTGGACAGTTTCTGATTGAACTAAGCTGTCGTTAAGGCCTATCATGAACTACCAGCTGGCATCCAATCTTTAGATTTCATCGTTCTATTGAAACATCAGCTTAAAAAACATCTGCAAGGACTTAAATTGTTTACCTAAATTAGGTTTTAACGATAAGCATCGAAGGACATTTAAGACTTTTAAATTGCATATAGATGAGTTTACTTTTCTTTAAATTTTCTGTACTTTCTATTCAAACAGGGCCCCTACTGGTCACAGTGCTTGTAGTATTGACAAGATTTATCGTGAATAAATATTTTTACCATTGTTATTATCATGACTTAATTTTCGGTAAATAAAGATGCACTTCTGATTTGATTTTACAACGTTGAAGAATACTGTGACGTCACATTAAGTAAAGGATTCAAAGCATGAGAGCAATTCATCGAGAACAGCCAAGGAGTGTCGGTTGAAAAGTTAGTTTTGAATAAAATGGATGAAACGTGGGAAGAGAAATCCCAAATGAAGAGTGAGGGAATGGCTAAAGAGCATCAAATTTCGCAAAGCCTTCAGATTAAAGAACCAAATATAAGTGATTATTCGTGGTCAGACTTGTCAAGGGTGCGTCCGCCGTATTTCCCTTAATTTCTCCATTTCGTGTAACAAACTTCAAATCTTATCAAATCGTTTTAAATAAAGCTGCTGACAGCTTTTTCCATGACTCGTGATAGAGAACTAGAGAAATCCCAATTTAAACAGCTTATTCTTCTTCTTCTTCTTCTGGCTCTATCCCACTTCATGTGGGGTCGCCATTGCAGGTCAGTTTGCGCCACTTCGCCCGGTCCAGGGCGTCGGTCTCCGTCGCTTCCACCATCTTCAAATCCTCTCTTATGCAGTCACTCCGCCGCCTCTTTGGGCGCCCGCCTTTCCACTCTCCGACCACCATCCTTCCAGTCCTTAACTCAGTCTATTGGACTGCCAGCCGGCTTGACTGATAGAAGCGATGCGCGGTGACTTCTCTATGATTCTCCAGCTTACGGAGCTAGCGATGCTCGTAGCACTCCTACGCTGCGAGTCTTACATTTCAGCTTCTAAACCCGCCACCTTTCGACCGATTTATAATTAACTGAAGTCAGCCCCAGCAAAGCAGTCTCGCCATCTGGTATACCTTGAAGAGGTCATTCTATTTATGCCGGGCAACAGCAGAAGTAACTATACTTACGAACATCAGAAATTATCATTATACATGAACCACTATATTCATTCGAGTATAACGCGCAAAATTGTCTACCTGAAAAAACTGAAGTTAGTGGTGCGCGTTATAAACGAGGGTGAAATGGGAACAGGTATTTGGTTCATCAGGGGATGAATCCGACTTTGAAGAATTTCAAATAATACTGCAAATTTCAATTTGGTGCTGTGTTTCTAGTTTACGCTGTTGATAAATGATTTCTCTCATGGCCGCGCGTGTCCAATGACGTTTGTCACATGCAATCCTGTTCTAAGCAAGATAAAGGGGGAATCAATTTTATACCAGTTGTTAATCGAAAATTAAGGGCACGCGTTATACTCGAATAAATACGGTATATGTTTTCTATCTAGCATCTGAAGGTAGAATTTAGGAAACCGAGGCGATATGCATATTGAGTAATGTTCTGGTCTTCCCTCCGGATTTGACCATAACTAGTGATATTGCTGCTTATATTTACAGAGAGCTACAGACTCTCCTCTCTCTTCGTGAACTTCAAGCATGAAGTGGGGCTTCAACCGCTAACTGTAGGATCTATGAGCACGTGCCTTCGATTAAGCTATCCTTTCACAAGTGACGTAGTCGATTGCATGAAGACAGTATAGAGGCTTATTAGATGGACAGAAATAGCTTTTCAGAATAAACATCCATTTTCTAAAAAGACGAATGCTTGACCTCTGTTTTAGACGAAGCAGAGCATGTTAGATTGGGGCGTGGTGCACTGGTCAAGTGTGCGGACTTATAGCGCAGGGGATGTGGGTTCAAATCCCGGACAGCTCATAGTAAAACACTGCGGGTAGGAAATGGAACAGGAAATAATTTCATAGAATCCACTTCTCTCGAAGAAACTCAGAGCCATGCTTCTGGTTTCTACTAAGCTCGAAACTGAAAATGCTATGAAATTAGATAAAGACAAGGTCGTGAAAGGAAGGCGACGGGAGGCCAACAAAATATAACGAAATCCCTTAGAACGAAATTCAGAGCCTTGTTTTATGTTTCTGCTAAGTTTTGAATGACGTATATAGTCTTCTTTAAGTTTGATGGAATGGTGAATCTCAATACACGGGGAAACTATATTTGATAAGGAACATTTTTTCTGTACATTTAATCGAAAATGCCATGCAACCATATGGTACCTTGATTTATTCTATTACAACCATAAGGATCTTTCATCGCCTGGCGGTAAGAGCTCTCATGAAGCAAAATTTGAAGCTACCTGCACGTTCAAGGCAAGGTAGCAACAGAGAAGAAGAAGGATTTTCTTCATAAGTAAACCCTTAACAAACAATCCTTTCTTCTCTGCCGCTTCTTTGCGTTCGACTATGGGGAGCTTGAGCTTCTGTTTCGCGAGAACAATCATCACTAAGCAATGAAAGTTGCTGACAAACAGCAACATAAGTTTTGTGAAAATTACATAATGGTAGAGGGATCTTCTTCAGTATAGCTCCCTGTAATAATTTCTAAAATTTAAGATGTATGAATTGCCCATCTGCTGCTAATTCGATGCAGTGAAGAGGACAGGTATTGTTTCAGAGGTAACAAGTCTATGCTGCCTGATTTTTGGCATCCTCTAGAATATCATTACAAACACTTCATGATCTGATAGGTGTCATGAGAAACGATGTTCATTTTTAAACTGCTTGCCTTTTCATAGATATAATGGCTAAACTGAAATCAAATCGAATATGAACCGTGGGAAAATCAAACAGAAATTATGCATAGAATAAAAATGAATCAAGAATTAAATAATGTGGTTTCAAAATTATTCCGAAATGGGCAAAAACGGAAGAAATCGAGCACAAGTCACCTTTTCGTTTTTAGAATAATCATTACGTGCAGCTTGAGAAACTGGTTTAAAAGCTCTTCGTTTGGAACCTAGCCAATGGATGGTGCAGCTCTTGGAACATAAGACAAAATACCTCCATCTTCACACTGCTTGCGTTCTACAGTTACGTAAATATCGTAGTATCGTTTTGATTTGATTCGGAGCTTAAGTGAGATCACTTTGAAAGGGAAATCTATTCGATCGGAAAGAGTCGCGATGGGGATTCTCACGGCTTGGAACATGTTGACGAAAAAGAAGACGGCACAGTTATTGTGCCAATACTCACACGAAATCTCAAAGGTGGGATTTCCAGCTAAATTCGTCACAAAACTAACATGACGTAGATAAGTAGAACCTTTTAAGTACAGTTTTGATGGTGATTATGCCTCCTCTCAGAATGGTTACAATGTTCATTATGACACCGTGCAAACAGACCCATGCCTGTTTCGAAAACAGTTAAAAACGGTTTGAGCAGTATCACCTATTAGCGAATGAATGTATTTCAATGGTTTCCAACATTGAGGTTGGGCCCTGCTTGACAAGTTTTGTTTGTTTTCGTACGCGGTGAGGACTTGGGCAGGTTGCTGCAATCCGTGGGATCGATTGTTTATTTGCAGTAAAGGCTGTTGTTAATTTGAGAAACTCACTCTTGACCCGAGCGTCGCAGGATTATCAATCGATGCTTAACTGAATTCCGCTGCAAATCTGCGAATAATTTCGGTTACATTACAGAGTTTTATGTAACATGATTCTCGCCAATTAAATACTTGACACTCTCTAACAAGAAAGCCTTGGTGTCGCCAGACTCCGTCTGGGTTTTACACTTGAGAAACAAGATGGTGCAATGTGACCGCAAGGCATGGAATACAAGCGCCTGGAAACAGGGTCTCTTTCACATCGAAAACCGAGCTGTAACAGCTAATTGTAGCGCTGGTTAGCTGGATTTTCTACAGCGACATTTTATGACTGTGAAAACATGTGGCGTTCCAAAAAAAGATAAGCCTCATTTCTGATCAAGTGATGCCACCATGTCTCCAGAATGCCTCCCCATTTAACCAACGTCGCTGAAAGACAGTCAAAAGTGTTGGATTGATTCGTTCCGTGAATGCCACAACGGTTCGAAGATTAGATTCGGACTGCTTGGAGAACAAGGCAGAATACAATTTCTCTGCTTCACCGTTCCATAAGAACGTGACTGAATCCCCACACGACGTAATACAAAGGCAGATCAATCACTCGACTGAGCTTGGTATCCAACGCCAGTAACAATTAAGTGTAATTATCATTTTACGATCATCTGAAATAATCAATAGTAAAAGTGATTGCTGATCCAAGATGATCCCCGAACAAAATCAATAATCATACTGCAAAATCAACTATCACATTCAATGATCATGCGGCGCGGTAGTCGATCAAGATGTAATGTTACTTAGGAAATCTCCCATCATTATTAGGTATCACTCGATATAATCATCAATCACGTTAATCACACCATTCAAATCATCCAGCAAAATCTATCAATACAGTTGAAAATCATAAATCATAAGAATATATCGCCTCCTATCAACAGTTACTATCGCGTCTACGACTATGGAAATGAATGGGACCATCCATTCGAAATATTTCATTTATGCTTGCTCAAGGGACGATGTCCGATGGATGAGCATTTGTGTGTTTTTCAAATAGCCTTAGTTAGAATGGTGTTTTTGCTGTTTCAGAAGAAAAAGGAGACGATAAACCGCCGAAATCATGGCGATCAGCGAAAGTAAAGAAGAGAACAAGGACGACGTACACAAGAGCGCAGCAAGTCGAATTAGAAAAGGAATACCACTACAGTCGATACATCTCGCGGGCTAGGAGGATCGAGTTAGCACGGGCTTTAAATCTGACCGAAAAACACATAAAGATATGGTTTCAAAACAGACGAATGAAAGAAAAGAGAGACGAAGACGACGGAGACCAGCCTGAATGCTCCTTGCCAAGGGACTTGTAAATGCATTGTTAGCTGAAAGATCGGTTGTGCTGCGATGCCATGTGGACACCACAAGAGGAGGAATTGTGGGGAACGCTGACTAAGTGAGTCTGTGAGATAGGTCATGATAAGGTAAAAATCCCACATGTATGTAAATAATTGGAGACAACATAATGTTACAACATTAAATATTTATCAAATCATAGGTAGAACCGATTTGAAGCTCTGTCTACGTAGTACTGGAAATTTCATCACCGACCATTAGAATTCAATTCGAATGTAGCAAACAGTTTTATTGGGGCACTCTCGTGGAATGATTTCGTAAAAGTTAAGAGTTGTGAACTTAGATTCATAGGGAATAAAAGCAATAGCTTCCAAGCATTTCATCCTCATCTTATTTCGAAAAAATAAGGTTGATAAAAATACTTGCTTCCGTTCACTAGATATCTATAGAAAAGGAGCGGACTTCAAGTAACATGTCTTTAAAAGGGTTTATCAAAAGTTCAAAATAAAGTTTGAAATGATGCGAAAGAAACATAAAGGTATACGGTGCTGAAATCTTTTAGAAATGTAAATCATTTTACAAAGTATGGCTGATATCCTTAGTCAAGGACATATAGCATACCATGATGACGTCATGATACTTTCGTCTCAAAATCATCAGAGTGCAAAACGAAAGATGATAGCCCAAATAGGACCATGAGTGTTACTCATTCGGCTGCTAAGCATTCAGCACTTTGAAAAAAAGCAAGGTAGCTAAGCACGCAGTGCCATCAATAAATCGGCACCCAATTTTAGCATTCACTGTGCTTGCCCAGGTGTGGCCCTCAAGCTAGACATATCGAGATGGGTGCCACCCTACTCATTAACATAATCTAGCGAAGAGAATAATAACTTTGGGACCGATTAGGGAGGTTAAAGAAACAGTACAACAAATTGTCAGGATAGCTCAACGGTAAGATTCTCGCGCATTGACACTGTGGTCAGTGGTTCGAGACCTATCTCAGCTGAACTTTTACTTAGAGTGAGGAGAGTCGCCAGCTCTCTGTAATTCCAGGCGTAGGAATTACGAGGCATGGTCACATCGAGAAGAAGGACATGGACACTGCTCGATAAGCAAAAAGCTTCTCAGTGTCCAAATTTCTACCTTGGACATCTAGGTAGAATCATGTGTATAAAAACACAAGTTGGTCAGCTCCACATTGCAGCGTCTACTTTGCTTGGACACGCGTGTGACTCAATGGTGAAGAAACAGAGACAGGGGCCGCTAAAATCCAATGGGAAGCGCGAGGGAAAGAATTTTGACTATTAATTATCCTTGGTTTCATTTATATGAGCTGAAGGATTCAGAAACCGTAGGTCTTCTATGTCAAATTTTTTAGAGCTAGACCTCGGCGGCAAAAGGGTGTTCAATGCTTTTTGGTTTGCGCTTGTCATGTCATGGTGCAGTGGATGAGCTGCATCGACTCAAAGCGCAGGAGTTATGGTCTGAAGTCCTCCAACACTCGCATTAACAACATCATCGGTAAGGCAGACAACGGGAAACCACCTCATATATAAGTATCCACTTCTAAAGGTATAGACTCGAAGATCTGTCCCTAGTTTCTGATTAAGGTGGGGATTGGGTGCGTCACGAAAACGTTTTGCTTCTATCGTGAATAAAAGTACCTAGGAATTACGATTGAATTTCCTTGAAGCAATTTAACTCGTAAAAATTAAAACTTTATGCACATGGCAGGAAAAAATTATAGTGTGCGGTGCAGAGATTTAAAAAAATCTTTTTGCAACTTTGGTAATAGATGTTATGATGAGAGGAGATGCAAAAACACTTCCCATGCCCTTCTGTATTTGGGATACCAAGCAGTTGATTCAGGCAGGATTAAATTGATTTGGCATTGGCGTTGGCATCGGTATTGGTATTGGCAGTTATATGTAAGTAATGCCGCTTTTCCTGCTTCTATATTTCGGAGAAGGCATCCCAGGTTATTACATTTCAGAAAATCCAAGAAAAATTTCTAACTTAAATGCTTCAAAAGTTTACATTTCTTAGATAAATCAACTCCATTAGACGTATCAATCTTAAAATTCTTCATCAAGAAGAACGTATTTTTTACAAATTGGCGTGTATTTCTTCTCAGAATCTCTTTTCTCTCAACGCTAGTGTGGGGGTAGTTCAACGCAACATGTGGGTGTAAAAGCCACAACATACCTAGAGTCGTGGGAAGTTGTAAGTTGATAAAAACTAGGACATCTTGATACAGTTGATAAAACTTGGATGAAATGGGTTGAAAAATGCCATACATAAAACTTTAACTCGTTTATCAATCTTTTTTTATACACATGATTCTACCTAGATGTCAAAGGTAGAAATTTGGATACTGAGAAGCTCTTTGCTTATCGATCAGTGTCTATGTCCTTCTTCTCGATGTGACCACACCTCGTGATTCCTACACCTGGAGTTACAGAGACCTGGCGAATTTCGTTCCTCACCCTAAGTAAAAGTGAAGCTGATGTGGGACTCGAACCACTGATCACAGGGTCAATGCGCGAGAATCTTACCATTGAGCTATCCTGACACCTCATCTCATCAATCTTGCATTTTCGTAAGCAAAACTTGGGATAAGATCAATTATATATCTTTCAATTAAGATAGCAAAGAGGTGGGACTCGAACCACTGACCATATGATCAACGCCCAGGAACCTTACCATTGTGCCATCCTGACACCTCATCTTATCAATCTTGCATTGTCGCAAGCAAAACTTGGGAAACATCAATTAGATATCTTTCAATTAAGATAGCAGAGTACCAGAGTCCGTCCCACAACGACTATAGACATGACTGCGTACCACAAGATCCAAGATGCCATGACATGGGCAGCATGGCAACCACTCACCTAATTACATTATTGTCTTAAGAAAACAGGCAAATTAGATTTGTCTAGAAACGTCAGATGAAGGAAGGAGCAAAGAGCAAGTATTAATGCTTGGAAACAGTTATCGACGGAAGAGAAGATATTTGTTGGTATTTCAACTGGAAATAAGGAAAACCCAGTCCAAGGTGATATGGTAAAACACGCTGGGAAGTTGTTTATCTCGAAAGTTGCCTAACGCAGGATGAGGGATTAATTTGGTAACTAAAAATAAATGAATGATCTCATGAGACGTTGACGAAAAAGAAACAGGCCAACAGAATGGGGATTGCAAGAGTTGCGGATGCCGGGATTGATTTTGGATGTAGCGAGAGGGACAGCAGGATAATGATTGAGTGCACCCGAGGATTGGATAAGGCCACAAGGATTGATAAAGAGTTAAGTTAGTCGAAGCTATGATGATATGAACGGGTGACGAAGAAGGAGAGAGAGAGACTGTATGTAGCTATGTGTTAATGGCTATGCATGTATGGCTATGTTTGTATGGCTATGTATGTATGGCCATGTATGTATGGCTATGTATGTATGGCTATGTATGTATGGCTATGTATGTATGGCTATGTATGTATGGCTATTTATGTATGCCTATGTATGTATGGCTATGTATGTATGGCTATGTATGTATGGCTATGTATGTATGGCTATGCATGTATGGCTATGTGTGTATGTATGTATGTATGTATGGCTATGTATGTATGGCTATGTATGTATGGCTATGTATGTATGGCTATGTATGTATGGCTATGTATGTATGGCTATTTATGTATGCCTATGTATGTATGGCTATGTATGTATGGCCATGTATGTATGGCTATGTATGTATGGCTATGTATGTATGGCTATGTATGTATGGCTATGTATGTATGGCTATTTATGTATGCCTATGTATGTATGGCTATGTATGTATGGCTATGTATGTATGGCTATGTATGTATGGCTATGCATGTATGGCTATGTGTGTATGTATGTATGTATGTATGGCTATGTATGTATGGCTATGTATGTATGGCTATGTATGTATGGCTATGTATGTATGGCTATGCATGTATGGCTATGTGTGTATGTATGTATGTATGTATGGCTATGCATGTATGTAGTATGTAAGTGTGTGTGTTTATGTAATTGTGTCGCCTCACGAATAATCATTACAACACTAAACTGGTGACCATGACGGGACTCTAGCGAGCACCGTTTCTCAAATTTATTTATTTTGTTTCATCCATTGTCTCCCGAATAATCATCAATTCATTTTCAAATCCAAATAATTCAAAGATTTCAAACGAAGTAATGTTATCAAACTTCCCTAAGGCCTACGGCAATGGGTAGAGACTGGAGAAAAATTTGTCTGAAGCAAGAGGCAAGGTCATGTTAAGAATGGGTGCAGAGTTCTAGATGATGATAATAGTGATAATAATAATAATACACGAATTTATATACAGGAATAGCCTATCAGCATGTCAAGCAGGCCATTATCATTAGGGTCCTGTGCTAAAGCAAATAAGCAAAGTAAGCGGAGTAAAAACTAAGCTAAGTACATATTTAGATCCAAGTACATAAATTATCTAGATGTGATTTGAATAAAACCCTAGATGATTTATATACTTGTATTGAAGTGTGCATGATGGAGAACTGCTAGATTGGAATGAAACTGAAAATCATTGAGGAAAAAGTAGACAACGAGACGGTCAATGTTCCCAGAATAAATATAAGCAAGTGAGAATCACTGGATCTCAGAACTTTCGTAACTAACTAGTATGAAATGAATTCAAGTATATCAACAGACCATTAATTGAAAATTGAAATTAGAAATGTGGTTATGCATCTGTTGATTCTCACGATACTCTGCATCGACGTTTCAGCAAACGAGCTAGTCTGCTTGTAAATACACGACCCAATATCCCAATATCGCAAATAGATCAGTTGCGAATTATTGAAGACAAATACGATTGTTGCTCGCCCATCATATACACTCGAAGACAATAACAAAAGACAATAAAACAATAAAAGCGAAAGGAAAGAATTTGGAAGTCCCATCAGCTGCTGTCCCACCCGACTGGAGCCCTAGAGGCTTAGATGTTACATGCACCCTCTGGAGAATCGGATGAGCTGGCATTGAGTTCATATTGGATGCGCCATCCTCACGATTTCTCTCTGCAGCTCAAACACGCTCCTCGCGTAGTCACATTCAATATAAAGATGAGTGAAAAGGCTTTCTAAGTGAAACGCCAAAAATTCTCACTGCTATGCTAGAATATATGGAAGTCACGAAAAGCTCTAAATAACAGGCACGATAAATCCATAAATGTCCCCTCTTCGTCTCCTCTCTTTCATTGAACAAAGGATTACATGCTTGTCCATTATTGATTGAATTCATGTACATTTATTGTAGATTGTCATAATGTATGATGCAATTTTTTTGAGCCTGCCTGGCTTCTTAATTTCATACATTTTCATACTTTCTACCAAGAATCTGAGGGTACACTTCAAGACAGTGAGAAGCTATATTTACTAAGCCGTGTTTGTCTTTCTCGTGATGTCACGTTATGCCAAGGTCATGCATCACAAGGTGGATTTCAGGGCAATGAAAAGCTGTGCTTATCGAGCAGTGTCCTGGAACTTGCTCATAATTGCACGCCATGTCAAGATTTGTGTGTATCATGAATCATAAGATGGATTTGAAGACGCTGAAAAGTTGTGCTCATCGAGCAATGTTCTGGTTCTTTCTCACAATATGATGTCATTTCAAGTTTCATATGATTCATGTATCATTATGTGGATTTGAAGACACACTGAGGAGCTATGAGTATCGAGTAGGTTCCGTCCCTTCTTCAATGTGTGATCACACGTCGTGATTCCTACACCTGGAATTTCTAGGACGTTCATGGTTTCATAAGCGAAATGCATGGAAAAAATTTTCGCAAGAAAACTCCTGGAAATTGAGTGTTTAAAAGTGGATTAACCATGTACTTCAATAAGACAAGGTTTGGGTTCATAATACCATGGATGTGTTGAAGGGTCAATCCAACTGAGCGTGAAAATCATTGGAAATGAAGGCGATTCTGCTGCGGTGAGCATTTGAATGAAATTTCCACTTCTTTACATCTAATCTTTCAATTCGAGTCAAAAAATCGTAGGCATTAAATTTCGCAGATTGTAGATCAAGTCTAAAATTAGACAGACAATCAGAAGCTATACTTGATTCTCCGTTGATTGATCCATCTCGCTCGCCAACCACCTAATCCTAACAATGATCCACAGTCGAGAAGGCGGGTAACGACGTGAAAGAAGATATTCTACTCTCGTGTGAACAGACAAAGCGTCTCTCATTTCATATCAAATTGGCAAATTACGTGATCAACAATAAACCAGTCTGGAAAGCCTCGTGAAAAAACGAAATACAAGGTGGAAGAATTAGCGAATGCTTGATCGAAGGGCGTGGCAAAGCAACTTAAAAATCTGATAATTGAGTATTCCTGTAATTGCAATCGATCCTCACGCAGTCCTGCCACGCTTCTCTTGGAAGATTCGGCACAAATCGAATGAATGTTTCGTCACAGGATTGACTCCAATTATTAATGGCAAGACCTGAGTTCAAAAATTTAATTGCTGGCTTTTCCTAACAAACGCTGAACATAAAGGTTTACCCCAGACCAGATCACCTTCGGCCTCTATATGTCTTCCACTTAACACCAGAAGGTAGGTCTTTAGGGCGCTGAGAAGATATGCGGGCATGCTCCGTCGAATGTGTCGTGTCGTGTGTGTGTGTGTGTGTGTGTGTGTGTGTGTGTGTGTGTGTGTGTGTGTGTGTGTGTGTGTGTGTGTGTGTGTATGCGTGTGTTTACGTCTGTAGTGTGGTGTGGTATAGTGGTGTGGTAAATGTGTGTATATGCATGCGGTGTGTATGTCATCGAGCAGTGTCCTGATCCTTCCTTACTTAATATCATTTCAAGATACCTATGACTCGTAAACCGTCAGTTATACTTCAGTTATAGTAGGACTCTTCAACTATGCTTATTAAGAAGCATCATGGTCTTTCCTATCGATGTGACCACACCTCGTGATTTCCAGAATTATACAGAGCTGCCCACTCTCCTCACTCTAAGTGAATTTAGCTGGTGGTTCCCCTCCGCCTGGCTATTGGGTATGCAATCAAGCGCCGTCACCAGGGAGCCACCATATTCCGAGTGTCGCTTAAAGACCTTCGCACATAATTGAAAACATTAACTAAAGCAAAGGTCTTTAACCACCTGGGCTTCTCTGTACTCTCAATAAACTTGATCTTATCTCTCTATCCTCTTAACTGCTCGCTTTCTTCTTTCTTCCTGTGTTGGGGCTTTGTATAGGCCACCATAGCCTTTCCTCAACATAACCCACTAAAAAAACTAAAGCAAAGGTCTTTAACCACCTGGGATTCTCTGTACTCTCAATAAACTTGATCTTATCTCTCTATCCTCTTAACTGATCGCTTTCTTCTTTCTTCCTGTGTTGGGGCTTTGTATAGGTCACCATAGCCTTTCCTCAACATAACCCACTAAAAAAACTAAAGCAAAGGTCTTTAACCACGTGGGCTTCTCTGTACTCCGATAAGTATCCAAAGTGCAACGTATGTGCATGCGATGATTTTCAAGGCAAGGTTCTAAGACGCCTCTGAGAAGTAACTTGAACTTGACTCTGAAATCGAGCTAAATTCTATCCAACTTGTCGTGGCTAAGAAATGGAAATGAGAAACCAGATACCAGGAACTTCAAATGGAATTTCCCTCCGACAAATTTGAATCTGATGCATTAAACTGCAAGAAAACACCAAACGGCCTGACAGAGACTCGAGCCTTCCTTCTTGCCGTCTTTCGTTCGCCGTTGTAGATAAAATCTCTCCTGCAGGCGAAAAGGTGAGGGAATCGTATACCAACCACAATCCAATCCATTAGCTTGATTTATCAATCATCGTTGCTGTTATGGAATGAATCAGAATTTCGCATTTCGACAATCGTCTACACGAGAGTAGACGAAAAGATACCGATGTACGAACATAACGGCGCCTCAACTGACCCCTTCAGGCCTATAGGTCACGACACAAAAGGGCACTTGTGAAAACAGTGGATTCACAAGACCACTGTTCAGCCACTTCTAATTGAATAAGCTACGGGATTGGATGGACTGGGTTGCAAGGTGAAGACGTTTGACACGTGATGAAATTACGCAAAACCAGACACCAGAAAGACGTGATTCTTGATTAATAGAAAATGAATGGCTAGCTGATTGATCGATTCCAGTGATGATCAAAACCGATTACGATGGTGCTGCGTTGGCTGAGATAGCGGTCAAAATGATCGACAGATTGTGAACTGGGAATTTCTGGTTGCATTAAACATGTGAAAATGTAGCCAGAAGTTTTTAATACGGCAGAGAAGAGAAGAGGCAGCTATCGCAGCTTCGTGAAGGGTGGTAACAGGCAGAGAGCATTGGCAATTAGAGAGGCGAAACCTGGGATGTACTTAGGCGCGAAGCAAAGCAAGCTTCATCTATGTCGTCTTTTAACAAATCTATAAAGATTTTGAATAGCGTTTATCTATGACTTTACTTATGGCTTATTAGTAGCATCTTGGTTTGTTAGGTTTAAGTCGTTGAAAATCAGTCATGCGGACTGACGGGTGGAGCATGAGAAAAAGCATGCTTGGCATAGCTTTAGGGCACCTGTCCACCATCCCGAAGGTCTTGGATTCGATGCACACTCATTCACACTCCTGCGTGCACTCTGTCTATCTACCAGCAGTAAATGGGCACGTGGCACAAAGCTGAGGGTGAAGTGCGGTGAGGAACGGAGCCATCTGTCTCCCAATTCCGAGACTCGGGATGATACCTCTCCTCAGTCAAGACGCTCCCTAACGCTCGTACATTCAATCTGATTCTCTTTATCATAACACTGCTCTTCACTGCGAAATTTCGTTCCCTTTGAAACTTACTTCAACGATACGGCACATTAAGAGGACGTTATATACATGGCAGCGATCATAATGGTTACGATGATTGATGATTATGCTGATACTGATGCCATTGATTGGAGGTGATGGCAATGATAAAAGCAACTGCATTGGAACAGAATTATAGTGGACCGGACGAGAAGCACCAATTGTGGTCGATGAACAGAAGAAATGAAATATCAGTAACTTTATGACAAAAACGTATACATTTAAAATTATACAGTTAGAAGATAATTTCAACAGCAATACGAAAGTGTCGTGGTAACGAAAGTAGCTTCTTTCTTGGACCTTTTGAATCTTCATTAATCCAATTAGGTAATAATTGTAAAAAATACTTCATATTTTTATATATAAATAAAGTTAAAACTTACAGAACATCACGACCGAATACGGTACAAGAATGAAATCAGGGAGCATGAAAATTGCAACCCTGCAACTATGAGAAATACTGATAATATATATTATACACAAAATACAGAAACTATACTAAAAAGAAGCAAACGGTCACAGTGACCATTCCGCAGGGCAAACCCTACGTTGATATGACACAGACAAGCGAAAAAATAATTGCATCACATTGAAGACATTTCGTCCAAAGAGTTTCGATGGTAATGATTCTTGAGTTTTATACTGATAACAAGAAATTGTTCCCAACACCCAAAGCGTAACGGCTAACGGTCAAAAGCCAAAGGACAAAGCTTAAGGCCAACAGCATGACAAACACCAACAGCCAAAAATCAAGAGCCAAAGGCCAAGAACCAAAGGCCAAAAACCAATCGCTAAAGGACAACAGCCAGTTCCTTACAGAGCGAGTTAAGAATACCGTCTGCGCTGTCCGTCTCGTGTTGTTAGCATGTGCTCTTTGAAGATATCTATGGACGCAAAAAAACCTTCAAATGAATTGAAGCTAAAACCTAAAATCTAGCAAGCTAAATGCATTGCTGGACTGCCACGAATTGATGCGGTAAACGGCAAAAAGGTAACTTTTGCCACTTGATGATTTAATATCGGCAGATCATTTTGCGAAAAGTCAAGAGCGATCAACGGATTATCAGTATAACCACTAGCTTAACAAGCACTTGACTCGCGAACATGAAATTCACATCTTCGACTGCTTTCTGTGGAGCCTATGCAGTAGCATAACTAATACCCAAGGAAACTCCTCACAGCCAAACTTTTTTCGTCCTTTGCTTAACGAGTTACGAGAGAATTAAAGGACATTGACATTGCAAGCCGTATCTACTGAGCTGCCTAATGATTGTTCCTTCTGATGCAACCACACTTCATCATTTAATTGATTATCAATTTCCGGTCCTTCCTTGCGAAAGGAACCCTCTTCAAGTTGCCAAAAGTGAGGGAACGCAGATAGTTGGACTCTGAGCAAAATCTGAGTGAATGCCTCGCCCTGCGAGTTCAAGCTTTGCCATCTATAATTAAGATTCACTAAGCTAGCACATCTCTGCATCTTTGCCTTTTTTCAAAAAAATCTGGTCTCCTTTGACTAAGGCAGATAGATTAGCATTAAGAAGAAAAACTAACCAGGGATGGCAAAAATTTACTAGCCCGATAGAGTTATCTTATTTCAATACTGCACAGGAACGTTATTTCATCAAAATTAAGATGTTTATGCGTGGCCCTCTTCAGAGTAGAAGACGTCAGACAATGGCCGAAATGAGACTTAAGCTTACAGCTAGATGCAAATTGAATCGTGGGAAAATTAATGGTTGGTGCGAATGATTGGTTACTTCCTTGAACCAATCACATGAAGGCTGATGGACATCGGTGTCACTCCATCAATTTCACGCTTTTTGATCCGCATCTGGGTATAAGCTTTTTAGTCTTGCTTAAGCCGTTACCCGACGCTTCATACCCTGGTGAATGCCAGAAGTACAGTTTTTTGGGAGCTACTTCAGTAACTCGCTCCTCCTTGACAACCGGGCTTCGTATAGTTGAATTGCAGGTGTACGCCATTGCACGCCATTATGGCTCCACTTTCAAATTCAAGACTGCCCGCAACGATTTTACTTTGACTTTTAGCTTTAAATTTTTCCTTGAAATTGATCCTTGCAGAATTTTTTTATGCGTATATAATCTAATGTAAGTTCTTTTTTACGTAAAAGGTCCTTGAGTGATAGAATCAAATCCACCTTCGCTAAACAAGCTAACCTGCATTGACATCATCACATTCTCATTATCATTAACGCAAATTGAAGTTTGGTCAGCATCAAAAACTTTTTAAGTTCTCAATTTGCACAATGATTTGCGGATACAGCTCCCTCCTAATAATAATCCCTCCTAAACATAGTCATGAATTATAAATACATTTAATTTTGAACAATAATCACCTCATATTTCATTGATCACTTTCTCTCTTGCTTTCATGTGTCTTTCGATAATTTTCCCGTACAAATCTCTCCCAAGCAGAGAGTAAGCAAGGGGTAGCAACTGTTGGATCATTCCTTTGAATGCCTCGTTTCCATGACTGAACAGGTCAATACCCAGTTCGAGGCCCATGCCATAATCGCATTCGTCATTCGCAAATTGAACCAAAGTTATGAGGTCATGAAGTTCATCGAAATATTTGTTTCGATCTTCTTCGTCTCTTGCAGTGCTTATTCTATCCAGCAATTTCTTCAGTGCATCTATCAATAAGATTGAAAATGTACATAAATGTATTTAAATGTTTGTAATAAAGGGGAAGACGTAAGTAAATGTCTACTTTTGATTCGTTCAATTATCTACTTCACTCATTTCTTATCAAAATTAATGGTGCCGTGGAAGATCTTCACACAAGTAGCAATACGCACTACTCTAAATCAACCTACCAAGATATGAATTTGAATTAATAAAGGTTGTACATAGAGAAGTTGATGGGTGATAATCAAGTTAATCGAAACCATCAAATAATCGAATCCGCCAAAGTCATTGAGTTAATCGAAACCATCAAACCAATTGAAGTCATCGAATCCATCAAATAATCGAATCCGCCAGTCATTGAGTTAATCGAAACCATCAAATAATCGAATCCACCAGTCATTGAGTTAATCGAAACCATCAAATAATCGAATCAACCAGTCATTGAGTTAATCGAAACCATCAAAGCAATCGAATCCACCAGTCATTGAGTTAATCGAAACCATCAAAGCAGTCGAATCCATCAGTCATTGAGTTAATCGAAACCATCGAAGCAATCGAATCCACCAGCCATTGAGTTAATCGAAACCATCGAATCAATCGAAGTCATCGAATCCATCAAATCATTAAATTAATCAAATTATCGAATCAATCGAATTCACGGAATCCATCAAATCATCGAAATCAATCAAAATTATGCTATCAGTGAAAATCATATAGTAATGGTGCCCTAAATCGGGTCACATTTATGAGAGTATTTGAACAACCAATGGCAAATAAATGGAGCATGAATTTTACATCTCTGAAGATGGACCAACAGACGCGACAACAAGCTGGCTCGAACATGGACTTCCATTAACGTAGACATATGCTTTAATTGCCATGCGATTACCCCAACGAAGGGTGAACATGCTCGCTAATTTAGGTTGTGCTGAAATTTCGCTCCACTTAAACTACCTCTCTCCCTGCCTCTCCATTGGCTATCTGACCTCTTAATCACTAGTTCGTATGATGCCAACTTGGTTAACTTTATATCTTTACACTAAGGCAACTTCATTCCATTGCCCTACTCACTGTCAGTCAAGTTCAATGGTCGATATCCAACCTCATTTGCATCAAGAGGCACAACAATGCCAGCTTTATGAAATGTACCGCTAACCACTCTCTTTTTTCTTGCTTTCGTTCTGCTGGTGACTAAATCTAATTTCTGTCCACACTCCTTTGCAGCTCTTTTCAATTCTGCAATGACTCGCTTGATTTCTGCTTTTCTTGATTTATCCGCAGTATTTTTCAAGAGATCTTGCGCGAAACAACTAGAAAAGAATTCCAGTATTGTCCTGAGATATAATTGCTGATAAAAAATGGCAAAGACTTCCTCTTAGAAGTCTCGAAAACGTTTCTAAGGGTATGCGAAAAAATCTATAATCCCACAGGACGACTTGATGCAGCAGATTGACAAAGGCAACTGATACCGACACGTCATTAGAACGAGGGGAATAGCTGACTGACTATATGTCTAGGCGTGCAGAAATCACGAGGTGTGGTCACATCAAGAGGAAGGACCCGGACACTCCTCGATAAGGATGGCTTCTAGATGTCATGAAATCTATCTTGTGATTTATAAATCATATGAGTCTTGAAATGATGTCCCATTTGAGAAAGGAGCAAGCTTTTCAGTGTACCAGAATCTACGTTCTGATTTATGAATCAGAGGAATGTTGAGATGACGTCACATTATGGAAAAGGGCCAATCTTCTTAGTGTCACAAAATCTACTTCTGCTTCATAAATCGAAGGGATCTTGAGATGACGTTCTATTATGAGAAAGAACCGGGCCCCTGTTCAATTAGCATAGCTGCAAAGTGTCGGGAAAATCTACCTTCGGATGCTTGGTAGGAAGCATAAAAAAGATTGATAGAAGCACACATTACAAGGTATGAAAATCCTAGGATGGCAGCAAATGCAATGGGCAAAATTAAGTGAGAAGTTAGCAGAGTCTGACCACCTTGTAAGATGAGATTCAGGTAACAAATGACTGATGCAAGGCCAGCTAAATAATGAAACGGAATGAACAGAGTTCGAGCCATTCCAGAGGAAATTCTTATATTCACAATTATAACCAAAAGAAGTTAGACCACAGGCCTAACAACTGAGTGCAACTGCATCTGAAAAAATCAAACTCTACACTGCAACGTAATTTATAGATTTGCAATAAAATGTGAAAAGAGCGAGAAAAAGACCCGATGAAGCAAAATGAGAAATGTTCATACTTGACAGCTGCGAATATGTTGTCGCCACAGATGGTAAAAACACAGCCTTCATCGGCAGAATTGGAGGCAACGACTGAGGGTAGGTCTTTGGGATCATCTCTAGAAGAAGAAAAGACACGAATTGACAACGAAAAACAGTGAAATGGCAAAGGTGAAAACAGTTGGAGATGTCCTTCTCCAGAAGGCTGAGTCCACAGCAATGAAATTAGGATGACTCTCGAAAGCATGAAATTTTAGAAAATGGAAATGCGCGATGGGATGTCACAACACAAAAGATCGAAACGGAAAATGAAGTCAAGAAAAATCACAAAAATGATTCATTCGTTGGAAATTTCGCGTTTCCTGGGAAACGCTCGTTACGACACGAAAAATGGTCTTGTAACAAAAGGACTGAGAACAGATACAAACGTGACAACGAAAATTGCGTCAACAAAACAAAGGCAAAAATAAAGAAATATCAATTATGAGGTTTGAAGGCATACGCAGAAGTTCATATTCAACGATAATGACTTTTGTGTGTGATTAACCAAATCGAAATAGAAATAAAACTTAAAACCAGATTCGTACTGAAAAGCAACATATCAGAAAGTAGGTGAGAAGAAATGGTGCCGTGGTGTATTCGTGGAGCGTGCGGACTCATAACACAGGGGTTGTGAGTTAAAATCCTACACGTATCACTATAAAAACAACATTGGTGAGGAAGGCAACGGGAAACCGCCTCATAAAATCCATTTTCCTCGAAAAAAACTCAGAGCCTGTCTCTGGTTGCTGCTACGCTCGAATTCGAGCATGCGACGCAGGTGTGAATATAGCTTAGTTGTGTGGCACTTTCCCATAGATCGCATGGTCGGCGGTTCAAACCCCACCTGAAGCTTAAATTTCGCTTAGAGTGAAGAGAATGGCTGGTTTTCTATGATTTTAGACGTAGGAAGCAAGAGGTTGCTCACATCGTGACAATGAACAAGAGAAATGTATGTACCAAATGCTGCTATCAATAGGTGCCTTTTCGCCTAGATACAGCTCTATAACCATAGCTTCTTACTGTAATCAAATCTACTTCAGGACTTATAAATCATAGGAAAGATCTACTTAAAGATTCATGATTCATAGGAATCTTGACATGACGTTGCATATCGTAAAGAACCAATAGAGTGCTCGATTATGGTAGCTTCGAATCGCATTAAAACCTACTACTTTTGGATGTTAGGAAAAAGGAAAAGAGCAATAGAAGTGTTTTCTAAGAAAATAATATACACTTTTTTAACATGATGAAGAACAAAGTGTTGAGCATTCTCGATATCTTGCTTTTCTAAGTTGAGATATACATCAAAAGACGGAAACTTAGGATCAAACATTTCAACACATGAGTCAATTGTGAAATACATTGACTTGGTGCTGCCTAACGTGATGACAGAGAAAGTCATTGACACCTAAAGATTAGGGGCCTAGCTAACAGATGGCAGTTTGCTTTTTAGCATGGAGCTCCGGTCAGTTTTGTGTAAGAGTGTTACAGAATGAATTGCCGAATTTGTTTTGTTTAATGAGCTGCGTTTAGGAAAGGCCACGGTGCCCTATACAAAGCATCAACAAAAGGAATTGGGTACATACCTGATGTAGCCAATATGAAAGCCATTTCTGCTGGTCGATTCTTTGATGAGCGTCATGAATTCGGGAGGATCGTAATAAAAGCGTGAATGCAAATGGAATTTCAAGGAATCGTCGTCATCATTTTCGTTTTGCTCGCCCTTCTCATTGCTCTCTTTTCCATTGCCATTTTTCGATGCCAACTTCCCGACCAGTATGTCATACGGTCCACACAGCTCCAAGTTTAATGAGTCTGCAAGAGCACCTTCAAATGAAAAACATATCCTATTTCAACAACTTTTTCGCATGTTCTTTACAAAAGCGTTTGATAAGTTAAGAGCAGGCTAGATGACAGGGTGGCTCAGTGGGGATGTCGCTTGATTCCACATCCAATGGTGGACAGTGCGAGGCGAGGCCCAACTTGATGTTCACAAAGACGGGGGAGAGTCGTTATCAAGAGCATTAGTGTCGTCATTATTGAAATCTAAAGGAAATCTAAGTTCCCCAGATGCTGGCGTCGTATTTGATAAGCAACATCTTTGAGGCAGATTTCTGTTACTAGATTGTGGCTGTCACCGCCTTTCATTTTTCTTGTCCTGTTTGCTTTCCTCTAATTCGACGTTTTTACAAACGTACATCTTATTACGTCAATGTCTGAATATATGATACACATAAGCCACTCATACGTAGTCTGTCACCTTTATATTCTTCGATGCTGCACTTCAAAGCACTACAAGAGAGTTGCTAGCCCTATTTATTGCCAGGTGTAGGCATCACAAAATGGGGCCACACCATGGGGAGAGATCGGGATGATGCTCGACAAGAGTAGCTCTTCAGTGTCCTAACATCTACTTCATGCTTCATGAACATATATCAAAATGACATCACTCATGATAAAGGATCCGTAAACTTTTGAAATGCATAGCTTCCCAGTGTCTTCAAACCCACCTAATAATTCATGAATCATAGGAATCTTTACATGACATCATATTATGATAAAGGATCAATGCACTGTTCGATAAGCATAGCATCTTAGGGTTCCAGCATCTACCGTCGGATGCTAGGTAAACATCACTAAGGGTTTCCCAATAGGAAGGACACCTAGCTTCAAAATGGGGCATCTCCTTATGCCCCCAGTGCCTGATTGTACATGAAGTTGGTCCAGTTAAATGCTCATCCAAATCTGAGATCCCACCCGAATGGGGATCAAAGCAGAGGTTGAAGAAGAGACTCTAAGTTAAACCAGCTAGTTGGTCCATCACTACTTAAAGCGCGGTATATAAGATACTAAAATGTACATTTTGGTAGCTATGAGATAAGAAAAATTTCGTTTCACTTTCCAAACTTGATCTTATCTCTCTCTCCTCTTAGCCTTTCGCTTTCTTCTTTCTTCCTTTTTTGGGGCTTTGCATAGGCCACCATGGCCTTTCCTCAACATAACTCACCAAAAAAAGAAGAAAAGGGTCAACAGTGTAATAATAGTCCATCCGCTAAGTAAAGCAAACTGTTTTCTCTACTTCCATTCAATTTATCGTGGACAAAGCTTCCATAGATTCTAAATGTTTTGAAATCAAATGCTTGGAGAATAGTTGTTTGTCACGTTTTTCATTCATGTTCATTCAGAAAAACGTTCACAGAGAAAATTTAGAAAACGCTTTGAAAATGCCAGTTGAATTGAAAAAACGCATTCAATCAACAAAAGAGCGCTTACGGCAAAGGAAAAATAGAACCACTCTATAACAGAACATTGTAACTTATCATTCAAAATAATCATTCTAGAGTAAAACCAAGGTTTCGAGTTTTCATTGTGGTAAAAACTTGAGGGTGAAAATGAATAACTAATGAAGTTCTGCTGGCTGTCTTCTGGTGAAGTGATCAAAAATCGACCTGAGATATCCAAATTGGCAAATTAGCAAAACAGCAAGGGACCTTTCTCTCTTTCTGAACTAATCAGGGAAGTTAATTTTGCTTAGTCAAAGTGGTGTGGCCGAGTGGTTAAGGCGCAGTGTTTCGAATGATACTAGGTCTACTCGCGTGGGTTCGAATCCCGTCGTTGGAACCACTACCCAAAAGCCAACAGTCAACTCAGCTGTCATCCATCCGAGGTAGGTTAATGAGTACTCAGAAGTAACTCTGAGGGCACAAGCACTGGACACACATTGATAACAGCTAATCTAAAAGCTGAAGTGTTTCATCCAGTATAAAGATTCGACTAAAATAAAATAAAAAAAGAAAAAAAAAATGCCAAGTCAACCATCAGCAGCTCCTAAGTGATTTCTGCTCAGGTCAGACAAACAGGACTGTGCTACGCAAACCCTGAGTTGGCAAGGCCAGAATTAAACCTGGGACCTTTGACGTCCTAGCAAAAGGCTCATTGACTGAGTCACCAGCCCTATTTGACAAAATGAAGTGGCAAAATTGCCTCTTCCTTATTTGCAAACAATATTATAAGATACACTTATATTGTTAAGATTTCATTCCAATAAAGAGATTCAGCAAATGTCGCGTTTAATTCAGAGTCCAAGAAACTGAGAAAGCAAAACTATTAGAATTCGTACCTCTCACTGATGAAGAATTCAAAGCTTTGCAAAAGTCATAGAAAAAATAAAAGTCATCAGGAAATTCAACACTGAGTGCTGCCAGCAATTTCTTTGAGTATTCTACCTTCGTTGGAGAATCTAAAACAGATATAAATCATCAGTTATTTTTAATGTATTCACGATCCCGAAAAGTGGTTATCCAGCTGGTTTAGTTGATTGTGACTTGGCTGACAGAAGTCCACCCCTTTCTCTTGGCCATGAGTCAATTAGGTTGCAGCGGGGAGGTCTAATGATAGGTTTCACTTGACATTAACTTGTCGTAAAACACTATAACTCGTTTGAATGGGATTTAAAAATGATAGTTTGGTGATGGCTCTGTATGAAGAACATTCCTCACTGATAATGCGGTCAGTAGACTGAGACCCACATTAAGTTTACATTCTACATTACATTCTGTTATGGAACGTCTTGCCTTCTTCTTGCTTTCCTGAGTCCTACAACTTGCCATCTTTCAAATCTAGGATCAATAAACTTGATCTTATCTCTTTATCCTCTTAGCTGCTCGCTTTCTTCTTTCCTCCTATGTTGGGGCTTTGTGTATGCCACCATAGCCTTTCCTCAACATAACCCACTAAAAAAAAAATTCTACCCAGAGTAAGGAAAGATGCCATTCTCCTTTATGTTTCTGACGTAGGAGTTACAAGATGTGGTCACAGTCAATGGAAGGTCAGGACACTGCTTCAAAGGCATAGCTAGTTAGGAAACCTACCCATAGATACATACATACATATGTTTTTTATTTCTCAAAGCAGATAAAATTCTGGCAACTCAAAAGAGCTGATTTGGACCTGCATAGATACTACACAGCTTGCCATCGTTCAAATCTAAGATCAATTAACTTGATCTTATCTCTCTCCCCTCTTAATTGTTTGCTTTCTTCTTTCTTCCTTTGTTGGGGCTTTGTATAGGCCACTATGGCCTTTCTTTAATATAACGCACTAGAAAAAAAATAACTCACTAAAAAAACAGAAAGTATTTCAAGTCTGATTCTAAATATTGCAATTCAAAGAAATTATGAAAAATTACCACAACTCTTGTTGATTTCCTCGTCTTCTTTTGCTTCAATTTTTTGTTTCTTTGCTACCTAAAAAGGTTACATAGATGTCTTCACTCTAGACATAAAAACTGAAAGCTTCCAATATTTCAAAAGACTTATTCAAAAGAGTTTGTTGCTTTTTAGCCAAGTGGGTAATCTAAGGATTCAAGATTTCAAAAATTACATCAAGGATGACTAATATCAATGTTAAAAGCCTCATTCAGCTGACCCAAATTGTGAAGAAGAAGACTGAACTGGTGGCACAGTCTGTTGTCATCCACATACACCAAAAAAGTGGAACTCTGTAAAGCCTGTGGAGGACAACTGATATAGATAAAGAAAATTAAGAAACCAAGACAGAACCTTGTCAAAAACCAACATCTATACATCCCAATTTCCCAATCAACGCCACTGACGAAACTATTTATGGTTGGCAAGGTAAGATGTGAATGAGAAAAGTTTGCCATGCTAAGTATGGTAGAGTTCAAGTTATTTGGATAGGACTTTGTGATTAGCATTATCAAAGACCTTTTTCAGGTATATGGATACTAATTGAGATAGCTTACCAAGATCTGACTCATTGTACCAGTCATCAGCGTTATAAGCAAAAAACTACTGTAAACCGCATACGGAAAATACCTGGCAGTACACTGGTCATTGGAAAACTCAACATTTTTGCTCATGCGTTGGTACGAATGTTCCTGATATGTCTTTAAAGAGCTTTGGGAATACTGGCAAGACTGATACTGGGTGATAGGTAGAAATGCCAATCTTTTCTCCATCTTTAAAAATGGAGTGACTCTAACTACTTGATTGGAGTCTAGAAGCTAGCTTGCTTCAATGGATGCATTGAACAAGAAAGCAAGCAAGCTTGCAATAAAAGGCAGTGCACGCTTCAAAAAGGAGCTAAGGACGGTTTCAGTACCAAAGATTTTTGCTTTTGTAACTTTGGCAAATGCATCTCTGAATTCTAGAGCCTCAATAGTCCTAAAGTGCATTTTGGCCTTATATTTGCTAACTGGTGGTCACCTGCAAGGAGAGGGCTTGAAAACAGAATCTAATGCAGACAATCCTTGCCTGCAGAGCAGAAGACTGCATTGAAAGCTTCCATTTTGCTATAGTCTACCAGATTCTATGAGATAGGCAATATTACTTGACATTGACTACTTGATGAGAAGTTTATCAACTGTCTTCCATTATTTTCATCTGTGATGTCTTCACAAGCAGAGATCTCATGTAGTGCCCCCTTTAAGCTGTAAATTCAGGGTATTTACCTTATTACATACACACTCACCTTTTAGGATTCCATAAGGATAGGGAACTTTCGTTTGGTTACTGCCATTTTAAAGGGCCTATCCAGTGAACAATTTTTATTTTCAAATAAGATTTAATCGAGTTCCCTGATTTTGCATCTGCAATTATTTTCTGATATCTCATGCCTTGTTGACTTTATAAGAGATTAAAGCTTGTTTTCAAGTTCAGAATTTGCTCAAGAAATTTTCTTGGCGATGTACTTAATGACATTAAAATGACTTACAACATTTTCTCAGTCATTCAGTTTTCACATGAAAATTCATCAGATTATGACCAAAATGATGGATGAAAATTTCCAATACACTGACCCACCCTCAAATGAAAGTCACATAAAATGCCAAGATTTACCAATTCTCGTGATTTATCATGATATACCCTGTGATGTCACTAAGTAGCTTTTGGTGCCTTCATTTTTTCCTGTTTTTTGGTGAAGTCTGATTTAAGAAGTTTACAACTTGGAAACGGTACAAGATATCAGAAAAACAACCCCAAAAGGTCTTCTTATAAAAATATGACTGTAGATGGCCAGCAGCTGCCTTAATCATGACGACCTGTTGAATATCTTAATGATAGAAATCTTAATTTAATGTTCCTTTGACAAGTCACTCATACAAAAATTGATGACATTTTCTCTAAATCAGATTCATCTACGTCCTGGATGCCTAATATTGTGTCAATATACATATCTTGAAAGTCTTGAAACCCTACATTTCGAATGCCTTATCATAATTATCATCATCGTTCGGCTGTTGCTGCTAGGATCACAAATTTGAATTTTGTATCAGTTCTCTCCGAACTTCCCTCCTGTTTCCTGCTCTGGTGGTGTTTAATGCCTTAGGTACTCCTATTAATCAGCCATTTTCTAGAGGAGCCTTTCCAAGTAAATTAAATGGCAAAGTCATTGCTCTTTTCCAACAGGATATCCTGAAATGACATCCAATCATAGGCCTACATTACTGCTGTCCGTCTTCAGCAACTTATATGACAAATTTTAATGTACCAAACACTCCATCCCTTCGTCATCTAAAATAAAATGACCCACCCACTGCAATTCTATTCTATTCTCCTCAAAAGTCTATTCCACCTCACATTTCAATGAAAATTGGCAAGAAATTTGTTACCATGGCAAAAGTTTTAAAACTTTTAGGAGTACTTCTGTACGAAACCCTCAGTTGGAAATATCATTTCGGCGAGCTCTCTAATAAACTCGAAAAAACTCGTGGAGTTCTTCACAAAATTAGGCTCCCAACTGAAAATCTCGTATGCTTCTACAATTCACTATTCATGTCATTTTTTCAATACAGTGTGACTGCTTGTGGTCAAGCGTGTATGAGCAGGGCTTGATAATTCCACAAACCTTAGAATTTGCTGAATTCTTGCCTCTCGTTCTTTTCCTTGCTTTTCCCGCCATGATGGACATCAAAATCGAATGAATTCTCCTCCACAGGGGTTTATGTCATGTTTTTTTTTTAGTGGGTTATGTTGAGGAAAGGCTATGGTGGCATACACAAAACCCCAACATAGGAGGAAAGAAGAAAGCTAGCAGCTAAGAGGATAACGAGATAAGATCAAGTTTATTGATCTTGGATTTGAAAGATGGCAGGTTGTAAGATTCAGGAAAGCAAGAGGAAGGCAAGACGTTCCATAAATTGCATGTTCTTAGGAAGAATGATGATTTGTGGGATAGAGTTTGTAAAGTAGGCAGTGAAACTTGGAAAGCGTGTGAATGAGTTGAGCTTCTGGTGGTCCTGACACGCCTCAGAGGAACTGGAATAATATCCCTGATCTCCTGAAAACAATGTCCGTTAAAGTATCTGTAATAGATGGAAAGATCTCCAACTAAACGACGATGGGAAAGAGGTTGGAGCGATTTGGTGAGGTTAGAATTATTGATGAGACGAATGGCTTTGGACTGGAGATGTACATTGTGTTTGCATTTTCTCTTTCTACCATTTCTGTTTAAATTTCTAAATATAGATTACATTTAAATTCGATCAAACTGTTTCTTACAAATTATATATATTAAAGCACTGTGAATTCTTTATTCGATTAGCCAAAATGCCAATTTCCAGGACTATGATCTGATGCTGCATCTTTCGAGTCGGGGAGAGCAGGAATGTAAAAAAGCCAGCCGCACGAAATTGAGGAGATTGAGAATGAAAGACGTAGCTTTCAATAGTTTTTATTCATTCAGGATGATTCGAATAGCCGACACTTTAATTTGACTACGGTTCAGAAAATCTGCTGCTAGATGACAGTTGTTAAACCTTACATAGGAGTGTGTGTGACCTGCTACTGTCAGATAGGACAGCAATCAAACGCTGGCCTAAATTAATTACATTGAATCCCATGGAGACTGACGATTAAAAGTCTTCCATTACCTTGAGTGAAATGCATTAAACCTTCTTTTTATTGCTAAGAGAAGATGGGCTTCTTTTTGCCCATAAACGTAAGAACTGTCAAAAATGAAAGGATTTTAAGGAAAGGCTGAATTTGTTTTTGACGAATGAAGTAGCTTTAAACACTAATCTTTTATAGTTAACCATGGAATATGAACGAGTTGTTTATCTATAGTTACAAAATTGTAAGTTAGGATTTTACATTTATTTTCCCTTTTTTTAAACAGGACATCCAGTGAAAACAGCAATATTTCCACTGAAGTTCTTAATCATGTAAAAATATTCGCATCATTATTATTTCTAAATTTTCTTTGCTTCATTTTTTCTTCCCATCAGTGCCGGAGCTAATCTAGGTTCTAGGGCTCTAATTGACAGCCATTTTATGTTTAACAGATAATACTTTTCGAAGAATTATAATAATTGCTATTATCATTATCATAATAGTCTCAATATAGACAAGTCCGCTTCAGAAATCTTTCTATGGGAGCACTCGGTGTGATAAGCAAGTCGTCGACTTCTTTCTTAAATCTGATGAAAGAACGTTATTTTTATATACCTATGATCATATCTAAATGACAATGATAGACATTTGGACACTGAGAAGTTTTTTGCTTTTCGAGCAGTGTCCAGTTCCCTTCTCTCGATGTGACCACACCTCGTGATTCCTACGTCTGGAATTACAGAGAGCTGACGACTCTCCTCATTCTAAGGGAAATTTAAGCTGAGGGTGGATTTGAACCACAGACCATAGGATCAATGACCAAGAATTTTACCACGGACTATCCTGACACCTGCACGAAAGAGCTTGATTTCGATGAAAACCCGAGGAAGCTCACATTAAGAAGCTTGATGAGTATTGCCATCCAATCGACTTACTATATCTTTTGTTGTAGAAATGAAGATTGGTTAGATCCAGAACTGTTGACTTTGTCAGATAAATTTTAGATAATACCTTTATAAACACATTTATTTCACTTTTATCAACTTGTAATATATTGTAGATCTTTTGAATTATACCTTTATGTACACATTCATTTTATTCAGGCAAGCCGTTTATAAACTGTTAGTTTATATTTGCATGCTTAATATTTTTCATAAATGAGAAGCTTAAAGAAGTTATAATGATGTTATTAACATTATAACTTTTCATTATCTTTATTACTAGATAATAGCGATTGTAGTAAAGACTTCTTCCTATGTCTTCTGCCGAAGGAATAAGGACTGGGACAATCCTGAACTGATGAAATTTTGATAGTTCTCATTCTTTTCTAGTACCTCTTTTTATTTCCTTTGTACTTCTCGCTTATTTTTGTTCAAATAACCAATCGTAAACTGCCCGCTTAGAGAGGCTTACAGTTGCATGCTTGGGGAGTTTGAAAAAAAATCATAATCATGTCTGATTAACATATCCTCTAAATCTTAACATCATAATTGCAAACCAGTGTATTTCTAAGCTGTTTGAATCAGAGCACTGTAAATGAGGAGGAAAATCTTTGAATATATATTTGGGCTATTGAGGGTCTAAATGAGCTGATTTTATTGGAACATTATCAAGGATCTACAAGCCTTGTGCTATGAAGAATACCGGACTAGTAATCTATTGCATTTATCCATAAGAAAATGAAGGCAGAGAAAAACCATCACCTTGTGACATGTACGCAGTAAACTAAAAAGAGCTATTGTTCTATTTGACAATACGCTAAGCAGACTGGGTACGATAAACAGTATACAGTATAACATGATCAACACTAATCGACTGAGTAAACTCGAAAACTCTGCTTTCCTCATAAATTTTTCAATTCAAAGCCTCATTGATTACTGTAGTTAGCTGCGATCGTAAAATTTCTTCCATGATAGAAGATTATTTACAAGCGGTAATTAATCAATTTATTGATCAATCAAGGGTTTATTTTAAGGATTTCTTATCACTGCACACCTTTTGCTAAATTTTGATGATATGGGCGTTGTCTCTCTAAATTTTTCATTACCATGCCCGTTCTACTACAAGAACATTATAATCCAACCATTTCGACTTCTGAGGAGCAGAAACTGACAAACTTCTAAAATGGCTCTGTTAAAAAGTCATCATTGCAAAAAGTTAATAATAATAATATTTTTTTAAACTTCATTTTGATATATAAGCTAAACATACAAATACAAATATCTTCAATAATAGGTAATTTGTATTCGGCTGACCTAATTGCAGGTATTTCTAGTATAAAAAAAATGAATGAATGAATAAAATAATAAGATGACGAATAGAGAAAAAAAGATTTAATAAGAAGAATTAAAGGTTGCAAGGAGACTATTAGTAGGAAAGAAGGTCTGGGTTAGTCCAGGGTTTATTACGCATACAGAATATGTAATAAGTTGTGCGAATGATTATAGTTGATAATTTAGTAATGATGTAGTTAGTATGTGCCTTGTTAATGGTTAGATCGCTACACATCTGAATGGACGAATCGCAGGATTGTCCAAAAATTCCAAGGGAACCTATTGACAAGTTTACAAATATAACGTGGCGGTATTTTGATGTTAGGTCATTCAGAAGTAAGCGATATTTGGAAAATTTCCTATCAGCGTTATTATCAAGGTTTGTCTCAAAGCCAACGCTCAATTCTAGAACATAGAGAGTATTAGAAGGAGTGGATATGAGCATGTCAGGACGCAGGTCGTCACCAGTGACGAGAGAAGGGGAAAAATATTGCGGGAGGTCAGCATAGAAAGTACAGTGATTTAAATATTGAAATGTTGTGATAACAATAATAATAATAATAATAATGAATATCTAGCAGATCCAAATACAGATGGCTTTTCACTGTTACAATTTCATTCTATCACTGCGCAATTATGATTTGTCACAGCACAAACTGGTCATCACTGCACTTTAAAAGAAACCCTGCATTAATCAGTGACTGGCTCAGGAATACAGCACCTTGTCATACTGCCTTCCTTGTGTAGTGACTCAGCTTTCTTACCCTCATATTCGCTATCTATGCCGTCATTACCACCTTGCTCAACTATACAATTCTATTAAATCAATCAATTGTTATTTCCTGTCATAATTTCCATCAACTCATCACCTATTCATCTACTTGCGTCATTCAAAGCGTCATTCACAACCAACCCTTCCACTCCTATTTCTATTCGATGAGTTTGGTAATGTTTTCTCTTTGTTATTCGCCTAAATAAACATGTATTGCATTTCAATAAGTTAGTTAGTCCGACATTCAAGCACAACAGCATTAATCGTCATCTCTCTGACTCCGTGTTCTCTGCACGTAAAATAAAACTGCAAGGCAAGAATCGTCCATGTGGGTTGAATCGAACAGCAGCTTTTTAGGACCAGTTTCATATGCACCCCATAAACTGGTGACCACGACGTGACTATCTATCAGTACAGTTTTCGTCAGTCCTATCCCTTGTCAATTCCATTCCATTTTCAGCCCTCTGCATCCAAGTTGTGTGAGAATTATGAATGCAAATTACACGAAAGCTTGCTGAGGACACAGATGCATATCGAATTCCTTCTGACCCATTACGTCAATCGGACTGACTCGAAGCTCTACTAAGCATCACAGCTGTATTTAAGGGCTCTGCCTGTCATCTAACAGCTTAGAACATTAAGGAGTTTTTATGCACGTACATATTGTTAACATACACTAAGAATTTATGCTTATCAATAAATTTTCTGGTCGTCCCTCTAAATGTGATCACATTTCGTGCTTCCTACATACCTGGAATCGCATGCAACTCTGGCAGAAACTCTGTTAGCTCTTCCATGGGAGCGAAAAGCTCAAGGGAGGGATCGAACCAGTGCCCGTAAGATCTCTTAGTCAGCATCTCATCCACTGACCTAACCTTAAACAATTTTGAAGCCTTTTTGCCCAACAAGTGTGCGAATCCTTCTAAAATTTAAGAAACAACGGGAAATAGCCTACGAGATTAAGAAGTTTCGGATGAAAAATATGCATTCTTTTCTTAACACCTGATTTCTAATGGAATACCTTTGTTCTAGGCGTTGTTATTACCGAATCGGTTTGACCTCCCTACTCACATGGGTCAAAGATGCTTCAAAGGACTCTCTCATGCGGCACAGAATACTTTTACTTGAAACTGTATATGAATTGAGAAGAAAGCAGGCACGCAACTACGGAGGGGGTCCAAGGGGTCCAAGGGGTCCAGGGGGTCTAGGGAGTCCAGATCCCTGCCCTTCCTCTCAAAAAGCGAAGGTGCCCTTGTCCCAGGGAAATGCAAAGCTTCCGTTTGGAAATGAAATGATTCAATATTATTGTAAATACTAGACAAATGCTTGTTAATGAGTTAAGGGTGATAATTGTGTCAATGAATTGAAAGTTGCGAAATTATGAACACCTCTGAAGTACATCTTCCGTCTCCAAGTCTAAAGAATATAATTCCAGACTATGATATAATTCCGGCCCTTTCGCTGTATTTTGCCCCGAGCTCTGCCCTCTAAAATTCCTTGTTGTGTGCTGGAAGGACCTCGACGCTGGTCGATCAGCAGAAAGCTTCCAAGGGTCCGTTAAAAAAATACCGAAATTTACAAAAGATGACTTGGCTGCGTCATTATCCCAGTGCACCGCCTTGCCCCTCGCGCGCTTTGTCGCATTGACAATCTCTACTATGTTGACCCGCAAAACCTTTGAAAGTCAATTGGCTACGAAATCCCATGTTCAGATGAATAAAACATTCCCCTCCATTCTCATTATCACAAGGCTAATTCACTGCAGCACAATAACGTTATTATGCTGGCTGATTTATTCGCGAAAACAATCAACCGACCACATGCGTCAGTTGCTCTAAGCTTCGTCGACTAGAATCTGGAAGCAGCTAACTGAGAACGAATTCCACAGAAACAGAAGTTTAACTATCAAGCAGAGATGTCGCTTGATCTGAAGGGACTGAAGTTCGTCTTGCATTCAAAATCAATCAGCGAAGATGATGATAGGAGACCATTTGAAAATTTAGCAGGTAATTCCGCCATTTTGTTGGATTGATGTCTGCGCTTTGAACGTTGGCATAGGCTATCTTGAATAAGCACGCTCGCTTCAATCGATTTTTAGCTTGCGTCTCCCTGTTATTGCTGGATGCAGCACAAGCCCTGTGATTCATTCACAACTGAGTGTTTCAAAAGGATGCATACTGCTACCTTTCAACATTTCAAATGGAAGCAGCGCAAGCAACCATTTTTATTGACTGCAAGAATGCAATACTTTGGCACCTGTTGATGCGTGGAGAAGCATGTCTGCTAAAATTTCAGCTTTTCTCAAGCACAGAATTTAAAAATCTTAAAATCCATAGATTTGAAAAGGGGCGAGGGACTTTTGTTGGTTGTTGTTTTGCGGAAGCACGCTTTTTCGAGTTCTTCATTTTTGCCTGCAATCTGCTGTGCGCATGCGCTACATCTAATTGCTTCACGGACTTAATTGTGGGTAGTAAATCTGTTATTAGCCGCCAAATCAAGGCACTTCCTAAAATCCGGCCTGAAGGAGACAGACCCAAAACCATCCTCATTTCTAATACATTTATGCTAGGGCAGAGATATTTAGAAAAGCGGTTCATTACTCTCAAATTTGGGAAAAGACGACACCACTATTGACCACACCCAAATTCTTCTTTGAATGACATCTAGTTATATCATTGAACGAAAGGCTAAGATAGAAATTGGTCTTGCTACATCAAAGAAATAATTGTATGAATTAGGCAATCTCATACTGCTGAATGGATAGATATGTGTCACCCAGAAACGTGCAAAAGTGCGCTCAAACCAGGACCCTTCGGCGTGGTAGACACGTGCTGAGATCAAAATGTGCACTGGCATTGATTGATTGACCCTGTATTTATTAGGCAGGCTGCTGTTGCTGTGTTTGATTTGACTTAAAGTATCGCTTGAAAGTATTCGTGATTGACAAGAGATGTTTAGTTGGAGCAGGTCGCAGCTATCACATAAGATGAAATGACTGAGGTGCTAGAAGGGGAAGCGAGAAGGAGAGAGAAATTAAACGAGATAAAGTTTGGAATTCGCTGAAAAATGTCCTAGAAATGTTTTAAAAGCCAAACGATGTGAAATAGGATAAATTTGCACATGCGTGTAACGTTCCCACATCGAATACAATAATGGGTGGCGCTAGAGGGAGCAGAGGGGGGCTTAAGCCCCATTGGGGAATTATCGCCAGCAGATTGGGAAGAGTCAAGTCTGTGACCAATCGTTACCGAACGCAAGCTTGTATGAATTAATCGTCTAGGCCCTTGTCGGGGAACTTAGCCCCCTGTCGTGAGAGGCCTGGTGACAGCCCCGAATACAATACAAAGACTAAGGGAAGCTTTGCAAATCCGCGCACGTCACATTGAAGCACTAATTCTCATAACAAGAACATTTCTAAGACACAAAGGATTGCAGTTGCAGCTGTGGAAACGTTTTTTGAAAAGATAGGAGGTCTTGTTTGAAATCTGTCAATCCATTTTTGTCAAATGTCTGATGAAATTTTGGGAAATTTTCAACTTCGATGGTTTACGTTCAATGTTTGCATATTAATGATTCAAGTTCTTGAGGTTTACTAGTGTTAAAGCACAACTATTCAATGCATGAATGAAATGCTTTGTTATCTGCAAAGACTGCACCATTCCATGGAGATTGCAATGTTTTGCAATCTTTTGGATCCTTTAATCTTTTCACAATAAGATATGAAATTAAATAGATTTCTCAATTTTGCAGCTCATCAAGTTTTGTGCGTTGGTGGGTTCCTTTGCCAAACCGCTTCGAACGGGCTGCAATTAAGTTCCTATACTTTAATTGACCCGAATTAACTGTGTGGTTTACTCCATTCTTTGATATAATGTTTCTGAAACCAAATATATAAGAATGGCAACGCATCCCATTTCGGAGTATTTTTTCGATTTCGAAAGAAAGAGATAAGACAAAGTTGAAAAAAAAATAAAGCATGCTTCGACGAGCAGTGGAGTGATAACGTGGGTAGGAATGGGAACATACTCTGGTACTTTTCAGAATATCTACTCCAAAAATTTATATATTGTAGCAGACATTGCTGCTTCTTTTCTGAGTTTTGCATAGAAAAGAGGCAAATGTCTGCTTTTCATAATTAATTTTCCGTTGTCTTCCGTTGATAAAAAGCATCCTTAATGCTCGACTTCCAATTCGAGGCACTAGGCAGGTATACAGATCCCTTGATATAGGAACGAAATTGCAAAAATGGATCCCGCCTGTACTGGATGGATCCTGTATACCGTCCTTTAGCCTTGTTATGATACACCTGCCAAACTTCACGAGCTACCAACACTTCCTTGCATACTCGATTTCGAGCGTAGCAGAAGCAAGAGGCCGACCTCTTGAGTTTTTCCTAAGGAAGTGGGGTTTTATGAGGCCGTTTCCCTTTGCCTTCCTCATCGATGGCGTTTTCATTGTGACAAATGTGGAGGAATCGAACTGACAACCCCTGTGTTATGAGCCCGCACACTCAACCACTACACCACGGCACCACGAATACGAGACCTGTTAAGATGAACACTTTGAAACACATCTAAGGGGATGGATCCCAAGATAAACAGCGTTGATAGGGATGTAGGTCTTAAATATTAAGGGTTTGATCGTTGTGACTTCATGTAATATGATTTGATCTCCCAAGTTTTTATGTGTGTCGATAAAATACATGACTAGAAATGATCGTTCAGGCTACTCTTCAAAAGCCTTGTGTAGGCCTTAAATTATAGCTCATGTGGCAAGTGCATGCATCAAGGTAGTCGCAATTATTAATTGTTTGAACAAATTAGTTGCTGTTTCAGTATAATGAGAATCATTTCATTGATTTTACATTAATTCTACATCTTTTATATACACGGACGCTCCTCAGACCATAACGAAGCCTGGTTTACAAGGAACCATGCTGAAAAGGAAAAACAAGCTTTTACCATAGCTAATCTAGTTCTAAGAATCACAACAAAACAAAAATATATTTGCAATAAATAATGAAAGCCTCTTACGGTGAATTCTACCAGTGGTACGTTTAAGGCAGTGGAAAGATTAGATGTAGAGCAGTATGATGGTGACTTGATGCAGTTTGATCACACCGCTGGATGGCTACGTCTTCAATCACTGTCAGTATGCCTATACAAGTTTAGAGGGACTGGGATGGGATTGGTATGGCTTTCATGCAAGAAGCTTTCTTTGCCAACGCCAACTAAAAGCATTGATTATTCCGTAAGATCTCCAGGCCTCCCAATCGTTTGTTCATTCCCCATCACCATTCCATGAGATCAGAATCCATAGAAGACCTACGTTTTTCTATCGTCGACGATGACGAGATTAAGCGATGATAAACCACGTTTCTTCATCACGTTTCTTCATCTGGCGATGTTGATCTTGAAAATGCTAGGCTACTCCTTCTTAACATGTTCTTGCGAAAACATATGATATTTTAAAAACGTTTTCAAAGCAAAAGAAACACCAGCACTCGAAATATCAATGTAGAATCAGTGAGATAGACACAGCAATTTTGAGTAGAAAAGGTCCATCTGAAGCTGGCTAGAAATGAAGGTTTTGAAAGGTAGCTAAGCCATGAAGCAAAGCAAAATCGAGGAAGGGACAACAGCGAGCGATAGAAACTGACACCTGTGGTTGATTCGTACACGTTTGTTAGTCTGCAGGAAAATGGCAAAGCTGGGCGAGGGGAGATGGGGCTTGAAAAGAGAATGAATATTCATGCATCTACCAAAGACACATGGCAAATATCTGCTCTGTATAATTCAATGTTTATAGAGTGATTATTCCACCTATCTATCTATCTATCTATCTATCTATCTATCTATCTATCTATCTATCTATCTATCTATCTATCTATCTATCTATCTATCTATCTATCTATCTATCTATCTATCTATCTATCTATCTATCTATCTATCTATCTATCTATCTATCTATCTATCTATCTATCTATCTATCTATCTATCTATCTATGCAATATTATACATTAACCTACTTTAGTTATTACGTACATGATAATAGTAATAATGAACATTTAAACCTTCGTTTCTTCGGAATATTTGCTAATACTCAGTAGCAAAGCTTGCTTAAGAGGTACCTTACCTTGACTACTTGAACGACAGAGAAGAAAAGCTTATAGCAAACGTTTCTAAAACGGTGATGATGATTGATTGTGCTGGAATAGGCCTAATAATTGCTAGTCTTGAAACTCACAGTGGAGTCAAATACGCGTTTTGCCGGGATGTTGAGTAGTGTACAATATTCCAGTATTAATCACGGCATGATAAGGGTCTGGCTGTCTTTTCCCCGGTCGTAATCCCACCGGATTGACAGAGAAACGTTTGTATTAACCCCCGTAGAGTGAATGGTCATGTTTTGCTTCGGGTGAATTTCTATCATGCAAAACAGCCCTTAGGTGTAATTCCTTAATTTTCAGCCTTAATCGTCGTAAAATCATCTGCAAAATCCGAAACGCGAGTTACAAAGTAGCGAACGATCGAAATGAGCAAACTTGAAGGCTTTCAATAAACAAGATTATATTATGACGTTTTCGATCCTGGAGGTATTTGATGACGTACGTGGCCTTTCAGTCACTTCCGTTTTGTAACCATAGCGAGAATTCAGTATCTTGTAAGGACCAGGATATATCACTATTGCAAAGAATTCTTGTCGCAGATTTGGGTTTAATAACGAAGGAATTGGAGTGGCCGAGTGGAACTTTTAATATGGAGTGTGACGGTAATTTTCAGTGTTTAGCTGCGACAAATGTCAGCTTATTTTTCCTTTTTGCTCCAAAATATTTTCTCATACGTCAATGTAGGGTTTTTGATTTCTCCGGCTGCCTCTTAAAAAATGGCGCTACATAGCTATTGGATAAAGCTCAAACCACATCCATTCAGTCAGTCCCAAGTCTGATGGGTAGGGACATGGCCGGATTTCCTCCCTGTCGCCGACCCTCCCCGTATATCTGGGCTCGGTATGAGCACCAAATTGTGGCTCCGGGCTGACACCACATTATTTGCCCCAGACGTCGCTGCTTATGACTTTCCAAAGCTGGGTTCTCAACATTTCTAACTCGTAAGACCCGATTCCACAGAAAGATGTCTGGACCTGTAGCTCGGACGGTTAAGCTTCCGCATAGAGGCCCAAGGGTTCCGGGTTCGAAACCCATCCTCGCCCACTCAGCGAACGGGTAGCACAGTTGGGTCAATCTGCACTTGGGCTCCACCTCAGCAGAAAATGCAAGGACGTCAGTGGCCTAGTGCAAATGAAAGAGGCTTGGCTCTGGAATAACTTACCTACTGAAATAATAGCTGCAAAGTCTGACGAGACATTTAGACAAAAGCTAAAAAAGCAAAGCTATCTTGACAGCAAAAAATTAGGAGCTTGAAGCCAATTTAGTTGCATTTAATTATTCATCTATGTTATCTATTGTAAACATAAGATGTTTTTATTACCATTTTTAGGCGTAGACTAGCCATGATAAAGGCTTCTTTTTCTTTTTTAACATGACCCCCTGTAAATCAGGATTCGTTATGGTCTGAGGGGCCTCCATGCTTAAAACATTTAATGAATGAATGAATGAAAAGGGGGTAGACTCCCTGGCTGTTCTGCTGATGGTGAATTAGGCCATTCCGGCCAGTATCTTTCCAATGATGTTTAATGCCAAATAGAATGCTATATATATATTCAGCCCACGTTTTTCTTACATAGAAAGCCACCGTTAAAATTCAACTCATAAAACTGTTTTCTTTAAATGTTGAAATATCTTTTAGAGCTTTAGAGCACAGATGCTTGACAATATTGACTTGACAACCTAGAATATAGGATAATACAGGTAAACACAGAATGCTACATATTGTGCCATGGTTTGAGCTGCCGAGCCATTCGTCGGCCCTGTCCTACAACTTTCCACCGTCGGGTGCGATCCGTCGGGAAGCTCTCAGCGGCACTTACCGTAGTCGTTCGGGGCCCATCACACCATTGCGCCACGGTTTGCGTTTGCATGTGCCATCTCGAACATGGTGTTTTGTCTGAGGGGATGGGTAATGTGTACTGTGTCCGACTTACCGTTGCTTTCTTTGAATGCCATGTCGATTAGTTGTGGCTGGGTCTACAGCTTTGTTAAACCAGTGGCCTCAGGTTTAACATGAATTTCAACCGGAAAGCAAATCTAAAAGGAAACTTACGTTCTCAGAGGAAGAGACACAAGAGAAGACACGGCTCGGCTACGACTTGATCGGCTAATCGTTTTCCCGTCTTTCTTTACAGTTATATTCGGCTACCTCTCTCTCTCTCTCTCTCTCTCTCTCTCTCTCTCTCTCTCTCTCTCTCTCTCTCTCTCTCTCTCTCTCTCTCTCTCTCTCTCTCTCTCTCTCTCTCTCTCTCTCTCTCTCTCTCTCTCTCTCTCTCTCTCTCTCTCTCTCTCTCTCTCTCTCTCTCTCTCTCTCTCTCTCTCTCTCTCTCTCTCTCAGGGTCTCTCTCTCAGGGTCTCTCTCTCAGGGTCTCTCTCTCAGGGTCTCTCTCTCTCTCTCTCTCTCTCTCTCTCAGGGTCTCTCTCTCTCTCTCAGGGTCTCTCTCTCAGGGTCTCTCTCTCAGGGTCTCTCTCTCTCTCTCTCTCTCTCTCTCTCAGGGTCTCTCTCTCTCTCTCAGGGTCTCTCTCTCAGGGTCTCTCTCTCAGGGTCTCTCTCTCTCTCTCTCTCTCTCTCTCTCAGGGTCTCTCTCTCTCCCTCAGGGTCTCTCTCTCTCTCTCAGGGTCTCTCTCAGGGTCTCTCTCTCTCTCTCTCTCTCTCTCTCTCTCTCTCTCTCTCTCTCTCTCTCTCTCTCTCTCTCTCTCTCTCTCTCTAAACTAAGACTAAAACTAGGTACGTTTATAGGGGTTTACGGAGCAAAAGGTCTAAAAAGGGAACATAACATTGTGGCTGGATATATAGCTTTATCTGCAGCTTGGGGTAAAAGTGAGACAACTAATCGATACTATAACAGACAAGACTTTTGGGTGCATTGAATATAAGATTACATAAATACTGCAGCATGTTGCGTCAGTCAAGGGCTGATTGACACTGTTCCGCAATTAATCGTGCCTTTGGTGTTTGGCATTTCATTGCTGTTTTAATGACCGGATGCTATTGCTGTCACCAATCTTCACAAATTATATGCATTTGGGACCGGTATCAGATGTCACTCTGGCTCGTGACGTTTAGGCTGCGTTTACACTGTACCAGATCACTTTTTAATCCGATACAAAAGTGTTACGGGCCAGCCATGCGCTTACACTAGATAAAGTGATCCGGTAAAACTTTGTACCTGCTATCAGGTACAGTTTTGTACCTAATTGGAAAGACGACCAGTTTTCTACCTGCACTGCTCCGAAACTGGGGAAAAGGAACACTTTTGTATCGGATCAAAAGTGATCCGGTACAGTATGAACGCAACATGCTGCAGTATTTATGTAATCTTATATTCAATACACCCAAAAGTCTTGTTTGTAGAGGATGGGTTCCTTTGCATTTGATCCAAATGCAATAAAATTCTGACACGGTCATACCCCGCATGATGAAAATCCTTAAAAATTTTATCTCTGTCTGTTAAATGTCTTGAAATTGCCTCTAATTCTCTCATGGATGTTTGCAATGATCAAGGCGGGGATAAAAAACATCTGGATATTCGAACTGAGCTCAAACCTATAATACAAAGCCAAATACAAAGCCTCTTGAATAATCATCTGAAGCACCTGTTTCCATTTATGTCGTATCGATAACAATAGGAAATAAACCTCAGCTTAACTCACATTTCAATTCTCGCCAGCAGATCTTCTTGTCCTTCATTCCCCGCAGTTCTTTTCAATTTTAACACCCAATCTTCTCCATCATTCATTTTCTTTACTAGGCTAGTGAATAATGGGTCCCACAAATAGGAAGATTTTTTGTTAAGTTTTTAGATGACTAATAAACAATTGATGTTGTAGAGATCTCGGCACTAGTTGTGTGTTATAATCACGTGACATTCTTGTCACGTGTCGGTATGTCGTCGGTCACGAGTAGTCAGTGACTAGGAGTTAGAGACGAAGGTTGCACGTTGATTTCATTTCAGAGTAAAATACACGTTATGTATATATTTCCTATAAATCATGTGGTTTTATTGCTCAGCCCTTTCCACACAATAATTGATAATGTAAGGCATGGGGACTCATAACACAGAGGCAACGGGAAACTACCCCATAAAATCCATTTTCCTAGAAAAAAACCCAGGGCCCTGTCTCTGGTTTCTGCTACGCTTGAAATCGAGTATGGGACGCAGTTTTCAAAAATAAACAATTTGAGTTTAAGAAAGAAGTATTGGGCCTTTTAGTGTCTCATTAGATGCTGTACCGGTTCACCGAGTACGCAAATAGCATTGGGCCTTATCGATGCAAATGCTTGGAGTGAAAACTCCCACATGAACGCTGAAGAGGTTGCTTTGATATGTTCAAACCTGAACATCACCCAATGAATCATTGATATTCATACATTCATTATTTACCGTTGGTTTGCTGCTCGTGTATTCAAATACCAATTTAAACCAGCTTACATACATACATATCTAAGAAACATATTTAAAGCAGTAAGACACAAAATATACAAATGAATGAAAGGAAAGACTAGTACCATGTATCGAACATTAAATTATATTACTGGCATATTCTGCACGTGTACCGCTCACCGGCCAAGCGTTTTATTTTGTGTCGGGTCTTGTTTTATGCTATCATTGAGGGTATTCAAAAAGCTACCGCTGAAAGATAAGGATTCTACCCCATACGATGTTGTTTGCTTTTGGAAGTTTGCGAAGGTTGTTTGTTCTAAAGTCATATTTGCCACACCGTTTCTCATGAAATTCCAGTACATGCAGAGACATAGGTAGTTGACGATTTGCTAGTCTGGCTTATGGTTTATAAGACCGGCTAAGGAGGAAAATAAAAGTGAAAATTTGAAAAATTTGGAAAATTTGCAACGCTATCCCCAAACATGACTTCCTGGTAGAACAGTATCATTTCTTGCCTAGTTGAATTTGTTGATTTCTTCTTTGTAAAAAGTAGTCAGTTAATTTACATGCTCGCCTGTTGTCACTAGGACTGATATTATAATATGTCCGGATTCTAAGAGAAAACGCCGAGAGTAAACATTTAGTGTTGGTAGTATGCTCTGTGAATCAGTACATTTTGATAAACGTTTTCGGCTGGCACAGCCACAGCCTGCCAAGTACAATACTTTACCAGGAGTCCAAATCTGTGTGTTTTGTTCATGCGGATAGAAAGGGGTCTTTGTAACATTGTTGATTATGACAAGATTTGAATTGACTCCGGATGCGTTGTTTTGCTTTTACTGGAACTGCGGTTCTCCGTGGCAACTCATTTTGGTATAAAGCCAACAGAACCACCTGTGTTTGAATTCTTTGCTCTCGTTTCCTCATGTCGCTTTGGACTGCGGATGAAATGCACGCGATAATCAACTATGTCTAAACCATTTGGGTTATTTTCTCGAGGTCAACAGACAACACCTCACTTCTATGGTGCTTGCTCAGTTGTGGAATGCCTACTTCGAACTTCGCTAAGAGCAAGAAGAGCCCTCTGTATTCTCAAGCGTATTGGAATCACTTTGTGCGGTCACGTGGGACGCAGGAAGCTTTTCAATACGCACTGCCTCTTGGTATTTTAAGTTGTACCTTCGATGACGGGAAGACGACACAAGAAGTTAACAAATTATTATTTTTCAGTATTTTAAGGTTTACCTAGCAACACTAATGGCATCTGCCATACAATCTCCAGCTAAAGATGTTGAAGGAGTTAAGATTCTCACAAATAATGGCACAATTTCAAGAGCAAGATCGTTTTCATTAGAAAGAGGAAAATGCGCATGCGTAACATTTGTTATCTCGGGTTCGCCTCATGTTTGTGTTCACGCTAGATTTTCACCTAGGTTCGCCCTCGGTCGAAACCATCTCTGAAGATGGGTTAGTTTAAGCTGGGGCGAACCCGGGTTAGTTTTTGTAGTTTGGACAGGGCTTATGTTGTATTTACCCCATACTGAAGATGACTCTATTCTGAGTCGAAACGTTAAATCTTTATTGAAAAGTCTTACAACATAATTTGTTTTCATATAGTCTGTATAGTCTTTGTGGAACAGCCTTACGCTGGATTTGTCTTCATAGTGATACTGGATCAGTCAATAGTTAACTGGAATGCCGAATTAATGCAGGACTTATGTGGAATCTTTTTGTCGTCGTCTTCATTTCAAAGTTTCTAACGGCATAAACTTCGCTGTTTACGCGTCAAATTTTACACAGTTTATTACTTACCGATGTTTATGCATGATTGGATTTTAAACCCGGAAATCAAGCGAGCAGTGAATAATTCTAGGAGAATTAATCGAAGATAGGATGAATTTAATGAAATGCTAGCTGTTTGTGATCAACAACCTTCAATGCTTTCTTTTGTTTCATTTCTTTATTTTTCCTTCAAAAGTTTTAAGGCTTCAAAGCTGGGGGTATACAATCATGTTCAGGCAAAGAGACGTTTCTGCCATTTGAACGTTCGGCTTTTCGTTGGTCAGGTCTTCCTATTTGAGAAGGGATTTGTCGATCAATATCGTGCTGTTCAGAATTGAGCCATATTTAATGCTCAAAGTGAGGTATTTGTGTTCTCTTTCTGCCAGAGGTACCAAATCTTGCTTCGTTGCTCACTACCGAACGGCTTCTACTGCCACTCTTTGGATCAAAGGTTTATTGAAACAAAATAATCTCGACCTTCAAGAGCCTTTGTATCCTTAAACAAATTTATATGGAGGCGTCATCTTTTATGGGTTTAGCGGCTTGCTTGATAATGAATTACGAGTAGTCAGTAGGACGATAAACCCCTTATGCCTGCGTCCCTCTTTGAATGACTCCAGTTATTTGGTCTACCCATATGTTTTTTGCTCAGCTTTCCACTGCGGTGATGAGACCGATCAACGTATGACTGTAAACCCAGGGAGATGGGAGGCAAGCCCCCAAAAATTCAAGCTAGATGACTATGTATGATATATGATCGATCATCGCCCTTTTCTTTCAAAGAAATGGAAGCGCAAGGTACTGGTTGGACATTGGACTTGCCATCTTTCAAATCTAAGATCGATAAACTGGATCTGACCTCTCTATCTCCTCTTAGCCTTTCGCTTTCTTCTTCCTTCCTCTGTTGGGGCTTTGTATAGGCCACCACGGCCTTTCATCGACACAATTCACTAAAAAAACTTCTCCGTGCCAGTAGCGGTCTTAGGGACTGCGGGGCCCGGGACCAAAATCACCTGCGTGGCCTTTCTCGGAGAATATACTGTTAATCGAAAACCATCCTTGATTCCTTTCCTTCTTGGGTATTTCTTCTGCTTAAAATGCATTTTTTTCAATTTTGCATTTCAGCTTAAAATGCATTTCAGCGTTTTTTTTAACAAACAACTGTGTTTTGTTCTTCTGCACGTAGGCGGTAACTCGAAGATCAGCAATGATGAAGCTCGCAGCAGAAACAATAAAGCAATTGACGATGGTAAGCACTACCTAGTCACTTGAAGATTGCTTTTTTCGCTATACTGTAAGAAGACTCCGGAAAGTCATTTATTTGTGTTTAATAACGCTCGTTGGAATGGGAATTTTTGGCCTTTTCCAGTTGGTTCAAGGTCCCGCTACATTTGTGGGGGCACGGTGTCTCCTTCCTCCAACAGCTTCCGCCATGGTGTTAATCTAGACCAGCGGTTCCCAAACTTTTTTGTACCAGGAACCACTTTCATGCATAAAAAGATGCTTCAATTGCGGAAAGAAATTTAAGTTCTCAAAATTCAAAGTGCCTACTCTTGATGCATGCAATACACTACTTGAATTTCGAATTTCACACACGAATTTCATACACGAATTTCATGAACTGCGAGCAATTGGCCTAAGTAAAAGCACCAAAATAAAAACCTTTAGCATCCAAATTTCTAGAAGAAGACCACCTTTGCTTAGCTACCTACTTCACTTCCTATTGACCTACCAGAACATTTGACGATAAAAACTATGTGAAACCCGCAACAAGATAAGCAGGCAAGCAAACAATGATTTGGTCTGAGAAAATTATTCGAATAAAGCGAACATTCCTTCCTTCGCCATTTTTTGGTGTTATTGCAAATATGCGTTGGTGCCAAACTCCGTTTCTTTAGCCTTCTGGGGCACAGTTATGCAAGCACAGTTATGCAAGCACAGTGGGTGGTACCTTTGGCCGTTGGCCTATGGGTAGCACTGTTCGCTTTATTCCCATGCTCCACCCCAAAGGGCTTAATGTCGCATTGCTTAGGCTAAGCAAGGAAATAGCATGCCTCATTTTGTAAGTCTTTATAATGACTCGACGGGGTATTGAACCCCGATCCACCGCATACACAACTGAATATTTTACCACTGGGGTTCATGGCCTCTCAGGTACTCGCGCTGAAACTTCATTGCATACTCGATTTAGAAGGTAGCAGAAACTAGAGACAGGGCTCTGAGTTTTTCTAGGAAAGTGGAGTTCATGAGGTACGAGGCGGTTTCCGTTGCCTTCCTCACCAATGGTGTTTTAAATTTGACACAAGGAGGAATCGAACTGACAATCTGTGTTATGAGTCTGCATGCCTAGCGACTACGTCACGGCACCACACAAGCATCAGCGTTTTTTAATCCCACGTGCCTATATTAATTCTTGAAAACGCGTGTTTTGACGGAGACCTTTTAGGGTGAAGTCGTTTTAGATTGAAGTCGTTGGAGGGCCCCTCGTAAATCCGCTTTCTCCTTCGTTGAATGGAAGTGAAATTAAATGTAGCAAATTATTAGTTACGACAAAGACGAAATTCCAGCGGAGGTTTATCTGTTGTAAACTCAAGGCATGTTTGCCGTCAGTTGATTGTTGAATGAAATGATCAGATCAGATATGGATCTACCGGCAATCACTGCTTTGATATCTGATACGCTGAAAAAAGAAAGAATTTTGACGTAAACGGATCCTTCTTGATTCCCTCATGGTTTCACTTACAGACAGGGTGTCCGTAGTCATGTTATGTGCTGCAGGTTGCTGAGAAATGAAAAAATAACTAGTTAAAATTTCCTAATAAGATAAAATGTCATAAATTATGCATAGCATATGTCGCATTTTGATTCAGCGTTTTGATTCTTATGAATAATTTATGCCGAACTACTGTCCTTATTTGGGGGAATGTACCATATATGGCCGGCATTCTACCATAAAAGGCATTTACGAATGTGAATGGACTTCGACATTCAGCCGCCTACTCGTGAAACTGCGGCACGGTATGGTATAAGCGTGCGCTTGTAATCCGTACAAGATGGCTGAAGGTTAGCATTATTTATCTTAAAAATACTCTCGTAAATAATCGTACATTTTTTTCAGAGTTATCTCAGCATTGTTTTTATTTTACTATGCAAAACAACTTCCGTGCAAATAGTCGCAAAAGCACACTTCTTTTTCCCCGGCCTTTGTTGATATGACCACAGATCTACCATGAATATATTCATTTTATCGGAGAAGGCCTTGTTTCTTTCTAATTGGATTCGAATTAGAAGCATTCATCCTTGTTTGTCAGCGTAGTCATAAATCACTTTGACGTCATTTTATTGTGCTTCATTCATTCAGATATTCTACGGCCTAACTCTTGAGGCCTCTCCTCGACAGGTTATTTTCGATTAGTATGGCCTATTTTACATACCTGTACTCATAGTTCAAATGCCATGCTGTGTTTTGTTAAGTTACTTCATTTCTTACCTACATCCATTGCCATGGCCCAGGCCTTTCTTCGACCCTACCGGTCTTGTCTTATTCCATTTCCGGCAATGTCAAACGTTCATTTATGTTTATACTTGATAAGCCGAAAAATTTGACATTGAAACGCGGATGGCACTGCTTCCTTTTGCAGCAAGTCAGTTGACTTTTCCATATTCATCTAATTGATATGGAAACGTAGATTCCTTCAATTATCTTTCAAAATGCGAACACTGTTCACGAAGAGGAATTTTCACTCGCTGACCTGTTTAAATCTTCACGTGCTTTTACATTTCGACCACATTTTGGATAAGATCTTGATTCCCCTTTCTGACGAAACAAACTTACCAAGGTCTTTCAAATGAGTGTTCTGATAAATTTAAAGGCAATTTATGACCGAAGTCAAACCATGCTTGATTTTATTCGAACACATGCTAGGCCCCTTATTTGTGAGACAACTTTCCAGACACACCGACCTCTTTGTCTGGACGAAGGCGAGCAATGTTAAATGGAGGTTATTTTCTGCTTCATATCTTTGAGTGTGATTTTAATTGCATTTGGCTTTCAGGTGAAACCGTTGTCCATCTTCAAGACAGTGAAGGTTCTGATAATCTTATAAAAGGCTCTGAAGATATTGAATTAGATGACCAGTTAGAAAAAGTGTTAACAGAGGCAGAAAGCAGAGAAGCATGGGGAAGTAAAACTGAGTTTCTTCTGGCATCAATTGGACTTGCAGTTGGAGTTGGCAATGTGTGGAGATTCCCATACCTGGCACAAAAGCATGGCGGGGGTTTGTATTATTTAATTTGAATGGTTCATTTTTATCAGTTTTGTAACACGTTATTGATTTGATTAGAAGTCCAAACAAAAAATAATTCTTACCATGTAGAAGAGGCCACTCTTATCTTAAAATATGCAAGAAACGACTGTTTGCAAACTTGCTCATATTCAAGGTAACTTGACATTGATAATGATATTATTTTTGAGGCCAAATTGTTCTTTGCAATTTTTGGTATGAATTTTTATCCTGTAATAGACTTGTTCCCCCTTGGCCTTATGATATTCGTGTGTTGATGATTTTCATTTTTCAAAGCTTTATTTGAAAAGCAGCTTGAAGGAAGTTATTAAGTATAAAGCTGCTTGCATGTCTGAGAATTGGCTTTCTTTAGTTCATTAACTGCTTTCTCATTAAGGCAAATGCAGAAGCATTTTATAGCCATACTACAAGTTTTGGTCATGGACGTTTCATTGTTATTATCATTTTTGTATCTGTTAATCATTTCAGGACTCTCGCTCATCAGTTTCATATTTTTAAGTCTATGTAGCTATAGTAACAAGGGGCTATTTTTTAATTACAGGTGCATTCCTCATACCTTATTTCACGATGATGATTATTGAGGGCATACCCTTGTTCATAATGGAATATGCATTGGGCCAAAGAATGAAACAAAGTGCAGTGAGAGTGTGGAATAATGTGCACCCAGCATTTTTTGGTGTCGGTATTGGATGTGTGATGGTCTCTTTTGCAATGTGCCTTTATTACATTGTCATAATAACTTGGTGTGTCTACTATTTCTTTGTATCATTCACATCAAACCTCCCTTGGAAAATTGAGAACTGTCCAGGGTACCAAGGCTACTCAGCCATTAAGGCAAACCATACAATTTGGTCAGCCAAGCTTCAGAACAATTCGTTCAACAGCAACAGAACAGCTATGTACAAAAAGCTAATGGATAACTATCCAGATTGTTGTGTTCACAATCCAACTGAGTATTACTGGTATAGAAGGGGCCTAAGAGTATCTCCCACAATGGACAGTCTAGGAGATGGAATCAACTGGAAGCTGTTTGGCAGTCTATTTGTTGGTTGGGTCATCACGTATCTCTGCGTCCTGAAAGGCGTCAAATCCAGTGGAAAGGTAAGAAGCAATTTTCTGCGTGTTTCAATTATGTTTGCAAAAGTCTTCTTACAATATTTTGGTGTTTCTGCTTTTGTATTTTTGACAATAACTTGCGTCTTTAGTGCGAAGCAGTAATATGTACATTGTATTGAGAGAATTTGAGGATTACTTGTTTTGATGCCCACTGTAGCAGTCAGAGTACAACGGACCACAATAAGCATTGATTTTGGATTTGGTAAAGAATGCTCAGCACCACTTTACCTTTGATGGTGTTTTCATGTGGTGTGTCATAGCAGTATACAATGTGATTCCCTGGGGTTTAAGTCAGTTAATTGCATTCACTCTCTTTGTTGAATGCAAGTCAGTTCATTGTTATGTGCTCTTGAGAGGCAATTACCTAGCATTGTGGCTGGATCTTTGGCCACCACTCTACATTCAGCACTGGAAGTAATGGTCAATCATGGAAAGAGTTCATTGATTGTTTGTCACTATGTTTCCAGATACGATTGATACTTGTGATGGGTTCTTTTCATTGTTCATTCCTCAAGGGTCATTGTGTGTCACAACTGACCTCCATATTTGTCATTATAATGTTGTCCTTCAAAAATCAGCTGTCATTTTCCAATTTTTCATCCCAAATTGATTTACAATGATAATTTTCATGAATATATTTACACATGCCCCGTAAGCTTTGAGCTCATGCTCATTTATATTCCTGTGAAAGTTCATGTTTATGATAATGGTGTTGCCATAACGAGAGTATCAGGCTGATAAACTGTGATCTCTTGACACGAAGGGGACACAGACAAACACCAGAGACTTTGTCAATATATATTGGTGTAAACATGGGCTTTTGTATAGGGGAAAGAGCACAAGCTAGCATTGTAGTACTTGAATGTATCACTGCACCAACCTCTTGCTTCAAGAGTAGCATAGGGAAACCAACGTGAAATTCCATGGTATTGTTAATGGGACCTGTATTTGTCTGTTGATAATGGGAATCTTTTTGGCGTGTTGCTTCAATCAAACCTTTCTCATTTTAAACAGTTTTAAATGTATCCTCCTTTATTACAGTAGATTTGAAAGGGCTCAGATTTGAAAAGATGGGAGGTCAATTGCAGCCTAGTAGCCAATAGCATCATATCATGCAAAAGCCATTAAATTTTGTTTGATAAGCATGCCTTCTTCAATGCAGTTTTGGTCCTCATTCAATATTTAGATTTAAGAATTCCAATCTCCAAAATTTTGCTAAATTTCCATGTTTCCACTGTGGTCATTGTAGGCATTTAGCCTAAAAAAATAGTGGCTTTGAATGTTTTCAACCACTTATATCCTTTGTGTAGGAAGGCTATTGATTTTCTGAGTAAAATTTGCGACAAAGAATATCTTCAGTGTATCACAAAGACTTTTCATAGGGAAAGATTTACACAATCTTTAGTGATAGATTTCTAGATTGCCCTTTGAAAAATTATTACTGAAGCATCAGTATTTTACCATTGTTTCAAATACGTCTTGTGTGCTTCCAAAATGGCCAGAATTTCTCATGAAAACTGCACAATTTCTATGCAGATAGCTATTGATGCTTGGTAATGGAAATTTGTTGGATTTTGATGTTGTTACAGATGTATTAGTGATATATAAAATGAATGCTATTTTGTAGACCTTGCCATGGCTGCTAGGCTAATTGACGGTTTGAGTCTTATTCATTTCATGAATAAGTTAAAGAATTGCTCTTGCTAAGAGCTAAAGATTTTGCGCACTATTCTCTGAAGTGAACAGTAAGGAAAATTGACTTTCACTTTCCTCTGCTAATCCCACTTTGTATTTAGTTTTCATCACTTTAAGTGTACTCTGTGTAATTTAACTGTGCAGACTCTTCCATGCTTGGTGCTTTTTGTTTCAAATGAACAAGTGACACGGTAGACCTGATGCAGGATAACCTGACTTGTTCATCCACCTAAACATAGTCTTTCATGTTTTATAATAAAATCTAAACATACTTTTATTGAAGTGATGTGACCCAGATAAAAATTCACTGTATAAGTTCACAAGTGATTTAGAGTAGCTAGGTTTTTAATGTATAAATGTGGTTCTCACTGGCAGAGTGAGAGGAAGCAAACTTTGCTTATTGCCATGAGTCCATTCATTGTGCCATTTTATGCCAAAATCGTTTGAGCAAGTTACAGTGAATTTTCATCTGTATTATTCATGTATGTTTACATTGAGCGCCTGATGTTTCATCATTTCGTTTGTGTTTGGCTGTGCTTGTCCATTTTATTCGCGCAGTTATTAAGTTCTGTCACCAAGCAACATATTGGCAACCTTTGCATTTTTTTCATGCTTAAACAAGTCTTTTGCAGCTATACAGGGTTGCCAGAAAGGAAGCCTGCAGACTGCATGTTTTCATACCAATGCAAGTTTTAAGTATTGAACAGAATCCGCAGCAAATGGTTGCTAAAGAGAGAGCACGCAAGCGACACTCCAGTCAGTCATGGATTCTGTTTCTGATTCTTAAAACAAGTTGTAGCATTACAAAGTTAGCACTCTGATTTTGAAGGTAAGGTAAGGTAAGGTATAGTCTCACAGTCAACAGAAGTGTCAACAGATTCGCTGGCGAGTGCTTTATTGAACAGAAAATGTTGGTGAGTAAACTACTGCCAATCTAAGGTGGGTTATTTTTGAGCCTACTTGTTGCTTGGTGATAGAGCTTGTGATAACGCGTGTATTAGTTCAATTTCTACTTCAGTAAGCCTATCGCCCATATCGCCTTAGTCATACGCAATCTGCACATAACTTTGTCATTGAAATCTATTACGTAGTATCTGAATGGATACTAGGTTTGTGCTTGTGTGTGTGTGTTTGTGTGTGCTCCTGACGTTCAATTCTAGTGATCTAAAATATGCAATTTCTTCGTGCAACAGGCAGTTTACTTCACTGCAACGTTCCCATACATCATCATGTTTATCCTATTTATCCGTGGCGTGACTTTAGAGGGAGCTGGAAACGGGATCAAAGCGTTCTTTAAACCGACGGTTCGTATCATTCTATTCTTCGTTTTCACAAGTGTTTTTCTCAACATTATTATTGTAATAAGAGCCAACACTGGCAACTGTTTGTCCTGTTTATGGTGAGGCAGACCCAACTTAATTCGTCCTCCATTTGCGAAAAGTGCGAGAAGATCTAACCCGTTAGGGAGACCACATCCACTGGGGCCGTGCACGACGGTACATTCCCAATACCGATCCCAGGCCCGATCAAGATGTCATGGTAGCTCAGCAGTAAGATTCTTGCCTATTTACCCTATTGTCAGTGGCTCAAATCTGACCTCATCGGAGTGTCCAATTATCTGCCCTCGTATGTTATGTAGAAATTTAGAAGCCCCGAAGTAACTGGAATGGTTGATGGTAGGAAGGCTACCCGGCTGTGGCATGGGAAATTTCCAGAGAGAGTATCATGTGGTATCGAACCGCTTCCATACTTATTGCTTTATCATAATGAACTGACCAGCTAATGTCTAGTAGATCGAGCGAGAGTAACCGAATTTTGTTTTGTTTTTCAGTGGAGCAAAGTGTTGGATCCACGAGCGTGGATGGATGCTGCAACGCAAATGTTCTACAGTTTGAGCATAGGTTTTGGTGCATTGATTGCATTCTCGAGTTACATGCCGCGAAAGAACAACTGCAATCATGACGCCATAACTGTCGTACTTGCTAATTGTGGCACGTCGCTCTTTTCTGGCATTGTTGTTTTCTCATTCCTTGGACACAGAGAGCACGTGATGAACATCCCGATCACTGAGATTAGCCCCGGACCAGGCTTGGCTTTCATGACGTTCTGCGACGCCTTCCTTTTGATGGATGTCTCTCCACTGTGGGCCATTCTCTTCTTTTTCATGCTGATACTTCTTGGTATTGATTCAGAATTCGGTACGCTCGAAGGAGCCGTTGCTCCACTCTATGACTTGAAATGGGTGACGATGCGAAAAGAATATTTCATGGGTAAGTGTCTCGCTTGGGTTCTACCATTTCGCGACTTCAGGTCTTCAAATTTGCCTCAGAACCTGTTCAATTGTACGTTAAGCTGCTAAGCATTCTCGTCGGAATTGATCATGCCAATCAGTTTTGTTCAGAAGTCACCAGTAACAAAAATGGTTCTGAGACATTTTTCGCAGTTTTCCTTCCTTTGTTATGGTAATTTAACGAGTATTTTTTCTTGTTCCAGGAATCATATCAATAATATTCTTCTTCGTCGAGTTGGCTCTGGTGTGTGGCAATGGGTTCTACCTGTTTCAAGTGTTTGATGATTATTCTGTCCCACTTCCATTGCTTATCATCTCCCTGTTTCAAGTTGTCGCCATCGGTTGGGTTTATGGCGTCGATAGGTACGCACTTCAGTTTTCATTTAATCCATTCTCCTTGTGATTTCGTTAGTTTTTCACATTGAAAAAGTGACGTCAAGTGCCATGCTGGAAACGTGCATCGGGTAGCACTTTGTTTGGGAGGTGTCACCCTCATCCACGGCACTGTGAGGTGGGATGTCGGGTTCCTTTTCTCGTCATGCCCCACCCCTTTCTATACACAAAGTAGCTATTTACTGCTAGCTGGGCACGTAGGGCCGTGAGAAACATGAGCGACCATATATTGAACCAGGGACCTTCCGCGTAGAAGACATTGCTCTATTCTAACCTCTACACTGCCGCTAATCGCAAAAGATCTGTTATACGCAATTAATTTGTGCAACCGAAAGGGGTTTTGATTCCTACGGGTCTCACCGCAAATATTTCAATGTTAGATCTGTGAATTAAACGTATTGCATTTCAGCACAGTCTTGATATCACAATTCCTGTAATCGTGTCTTTCATTTCAATTTCCATCCAATTTTGAAATGCATTCATTATTTCGATGTTATTGTCATGTTTCATTTAGACTATCAAACGACATCGAGTATATGACAGGAAGCAGGCCATTCTTCTTCTGGATTCTTTGTTGGAAGTACATTTCTCCTATCGTCATGACTTTTGTCTTTATAACAAGTGTGATCAAGACAGCTGGAGATAAGCCATCCTATTTGGCATACGTTGGGTGCTTACAGGTACGTGCTATGCGATTACAAGTACATGAGACGGGTTACACGAGGCTTATCCCTTTCCAGGATAGCTCTAGTTTTTTTACGACATATTGCCGCTTCACTTGTCTTTCTTTGCATAATTGTCCCGATTGCTTCTCGTCATCTTGGGAATATGTTTGAATCCTACCATCTGTCGTGCTGAGATTTCCAGGTCACGCACCTGCTTTCTCGTCATGGCCAACATAGCGAGGCCATGTAGTGAATTGAAGTGTTCATGCCCAAAGAAGAGAGAGGCCTTGTCGTCAGCAGCTTGATTATTTTCACCAAGAAATGGTAGAAATGATAACGTTTTGTCTAATGCCATTTAGACGCAGCGTACACTGCTATTTTCAGTTAAAAGCGATGATTATATTGCAGAAAGCCTTGCGTATTGTTATTTTTTACGCTAATCATTGTGAATTACTCATTATTTACCTACTGAGTACATTTTCAGCATGCGTCCCTTCTCTTTTAAGGTGTAATGATAATAGTAATAATGATAAAACTAATAATTATGAAAATGATACCAATGTTCATTCAAGATAGAAACAATTCAGTGAATCACCGCTGCTATTCAGTTGAGCTAGTTTTTAAACCGAGCTGCTTCTTCTTTATTTAGAATCCGTTCAGCTCATTGTACCCTGGTACAAAGAATTCCACAAGACGTATCACCTACCCAGGTTGGGCAGAAGCGCTTGCTGTCATTCTCGTCTTAGCCTCTGTATTTCCACTACCAGTCTACTTAATTAAAAACTGGCCTAAGAACTGGCGTGTCGGATTCCGCAAAGTGTTCCTTTCAGGCGTTGCTAACTACGTACCGGACCCCTCTTGGTACGACAAGAGTAGAAGAATACCACCGGCAGAGATGGAGAAAATCATAAGGCAAGAAGACTTGGCGATTCTAAAGATGCAGATGATGCAAGACAAGGAAAAGGAGCGTCGTACATCCAAAGTGTAATTTTGTAAATAAAGACTGGTGCATTATAACGAACGTAACTAGCTTGGAATTTATTTGTTTCTCGTCAAGCTCAGTTGATTGTGAAGAGCAAGGTGGCCTCTCGGGGTTGGTGGCAGCATGGGATCTATGACATCTCAGAGACTGTATTCTGTAGCGGGCGAGCAACCATTTATTCGCCTCAAGTAAGTAGGGTGTCACCGTGTTTTAAGTAGATGGTGTAAAGTGCCTTGGATTTGGACAGCGTTTTCATGTCATCATGATATTAATTTAACCCAAGGTCACAATCCTGCTACTTTCCGCTGAGTGACAGGTACCCGTATGAACAGTTACCAGTTACCCGTATCGGCAGTTTGCCAGTCATATCAACATTGGATCGATGGAGGGCCGGCCAAACACCGAGAATCTGACCGGTTTCCACGTTAGACAGGTGGTGTGCAAAAAGTATGGTGGAATCCCACATATCACTGTGATTATAGAGTAGCATTCACTTCATAGACCTTGCACATCCCAAATTCCAAAGAATTAATTTATCTTGCTCTAATTTATAATTTTGATATTGCATTCTTTCTTTGTATTGAGTGTCATTTTCATAGACTGATTTGTTGTTCAACTTCTGTTAATATCTTTGTTATTCTCTGCAATTTTATGTCTATCCAAGGACAGTTAAAGTTGTCTTTGAATATAATCTCTTTACAACACGAAGTGGATTTTCACATGGTAGAAGCAACATCCATGGGTGCCATGGCGTAGTCGCGAAGCATGCGAACTCACAACACAGGGGATGTCAGTTCGATTCCTCCTTGTGTCACATTAAAAACGCCATTGGCGAGGAAGGCAACGGGAAACCACCTCATAAGATCCACTACCCTAGAAAAAACTTAGAGCTCTATATCTGGTATCTGCCAAGCTCGAAATCGCTGTTCTAGAAGCAATCTCAAGCACCTGATTTTGCGTATTGGCAGAAGCAATGATGTCCTGGAAGACAATTGCTGGTGCAGTAAGATGGTGGTTGTAGCTTGACACATGTGGTCTGGTGATAGAGGATGTAATATGAAGAGTAGCGACGCCTTTCTTGGGTGCATGTAACTTCATGTGAACAGAGAACAGAAGTATCAGTCTGCGTGCTACCAGCTTAGTGAACCTAAAGATTCACAGTTCTTGGTAATTGAGTACAGCATTCACGGGGTTGCATATAGAGCTTTCCCAGGGTCCTTGACACAAGCTGCCAAGCAAAAGCATGTAATGCGATCTCACAATACCTGCCTTCATCAAGGACCGGGTCGATCATTGTCCTTGAAGAATATGTTTGACCTCTATATTTTATTCTGTCTTTCATCTAATTTGAGAAGGGTCGCCAGGGTCTCCGCGCCAGTCCTTTTTCGGCAGGAGATTTTTCCACCACTCTTGCTGACGTCAAACCTGTTACCAGCAGAAAAACCGCGAACAATGATGTGATATTATGCTTTGAAGTTTCCTTCACGGTGTTTCGAATGGGGAAATCAATGTAGCTGGACTAACTAGGAAAGGGAATATAGAAGACAGCAGGTGGTCATTTACTGTACTTCGCATACACTTGTGTATGTAAATATACAGTATGTGAATACGGTGAATCAAGATGATACTTGAATTTTATGGCGACGAACTCGTTACTAACTCAATAACTCGATCACCCCATTAATATATATCTATATTTGATTTATGAATATATAAATATATATATATATGTGTATATATTTTATACATACATAACTACACTGCTGTATTAGTTGAAAGAAGCTGAATTCGTAGAAGCTACGCCACACAATACTGGAAAAACCTGCCATGGAAAATGCCGTCAAGGTTCTCCATCATAAGTGGCATGTGTTTATATGGTACATTGGAATATGTTTTGCACGATGGTTGAGTTTAATCATCCATCTGATGTTAATATCAAGGAAAATACAGGAAATAATTAATAGAAGTTCATAGTTATTGAGCTTATTTCTAAGTTGCCATAACAACCAAATGACTCCCATTCCCAGACTCCTTGATTTATGGTCTTGGCCTACCATGTTTCGTTGAGTTGATAAATTTACTAGATGGCCGAAGGTAAATATGACTTATTACTGGTGCCCACCAAGGATAAAAGCCGAATAAGACACCAACCATGGTAGGTTCTGCTCATTTTGAACTTGAATCAAGGTAGTTCTTGCAGTTCTATAATGTTAGTTGTTCTCACAGCTACATTGCTAGGCTCTGTCGATATAGTAGAGAGACATACTACATATACTACGTGCGTTCACTTCAACTGATTGTCTTTGATTTGACAGATTTATTTTAACCGATATATGTTGAAGAGATATTTTGTTGAATGTTATTTTCTATCAATCCTTTATCATGAATTAAGTTTGCTCAACATTGATGGTTAATAAAACTGGCTGTCTAGTCATCTGTCCAGCGTTGACATTAAGTCTCTGTTGTAAATGACAGCATTAGCTTATACATTTTCTATCTCTTAGCTTATTTCGGCTACACACTAAATGGGTTGCAAAAAATGCTGCAAAGGACTATTATAGTCACTTAATTTTTTTTCATTTGATCATTTACAAATGACCATGTTTTTTACCTTTATTTTTCTTCATGATATTGATTTTGTACCTGACAAATTCATTGAAATCGTGTTCGATGGTCTATGATAAAAAATTTTTGTAGTAAAAAGAAGAAACATTTCTTTCTAAGGAAGCAACCATACTACAAGCATAAAAGCTTTTTGGTTGCCACTCAGCAGAGTATTAGACAGTAGTATCACCTCTGAATATCTGTTTTTTGTGTCAGATGAGAAGCTTTTTTGCATTTCTGCATTAAATGATAATCTCAAATAGTAGAGCTTGGATGGTATAAATTGAAATCGTTTGATTATGCTGCATGCTTAATCAAGTTTGTGTATATTCTAATTGACTGATTTAGGTACAAGGAACGCCTTCATACAAAGTATTACAAGCCACTAAACAGCAAAGACTGGAAGCCAAGGCTGTCAGCATCTTCATGGACTTTTATCAAAGATGGTTTGGATGATTTTAGAGATGGCAAGCCACCTCCACTTGAAAATGAAGACATTCTGATTAAAGTATGTTCTCACTACACTCTTTAACATTTCAAAGAGTTGGTGGTGTGGCCGAGTGGTTAAGGCATAGCATTTTGAATTTTTTTAGGTCTCCTTGCAAGGGTTCAAATCCAGTCGTCAGAATTGCAAATTAAAAGCAAACAGTCAGCTCAGCTGTCCATTCTTCCGAGGTCGGTAAATGGGTACTCAGAAGTAACTCTGAGGGCACAAGCACTGGACACACATTGATAACAGCTAATCAGCAGATAAAGCTGAAATGTTTCATCCAGTATAAAGATTCATCTTTTATTTATTATTTATTTTATTTATTTTTGAGGCTTGTCTGCGAGTATCAAGAATCTGGTATGATCCCCAGACTGCAATGACAAATGGTTTAGATTTCCAAGATCAATCTATCATTTAAGCTATGCCAAAATGCTGTTGGCTCACTTTAATTGTCAGTGCAAAGCTAACCGGAATGTAGCGATGTAGGAAGCTACTAGAAAGCTGGAGGACAGGTCAAAAATAGGGCACACTCTAAAGCAATATAGATGGTTGATAACAACAACATCTGATCACAGATAATGCAAAATTAAGGAAAACAATGCTGAAAATTATCCTCATCAAATGCCTTGATTATAAATTTTGCTCTAGGTCTTATCTTACATTGAGAATTTGTGCAAAAGGGCGCTTTTGGAGAAAGAAGGGGCACTTTTGCATAGTTTGCCGAAAAAGTGGAGGGCCATGGTTCCTCTGGCCCCTGGTTCCTCTGGCCCCTGGTTCTACTGGCCCCTGGTTCCTCTGGCCCCTGGTTCCTACATCCCTGATGGAATGCGTATCATACTTATAAGTTTATCATGTCCTTGATTTTTATAATATTTCTAATTAGGGTTCTACTGGTCTTGAACCAAATTTATTTGGTGTTGACTTGGATTCCAAAAGAAAGCCTAAACAAAAAATTGTAAAAAATTTTCCAAAAGAAGAAGCTGCTTTCCAAAAGTGAGTAGAAATCAAATTTCTGTAGAATTGTGTCCAAAAAAGCCTTTCATTCAGTTATTGGTATATCATTAGTTGTAGAATGTCTGCTTTGTATTTTTCTATACGTTTTTATTCATATGTTTTTTATATCTATATTATATATTGATATGTATATGTATTTATATTTTAATTCTTTTTCTTTCATTTAAAGAGGATTGCCCTTCAGCATAAGCTGGTTTTCAAGGGGCCCTCCTCAAGAGATTGAATGGTATGTCACTAGTTGGGGTTATGTTTCCAAACAGGTCAGACTGAAGACTTTATAGGTAGTGTATACTGCTTGGCTGCTTCGCAAACTGGGAGAAAGAATGGGAGTTAAGCATACAGTGCTACCAGCTGACCAGCCCTTAATTGCTGTATTTGCTTTTCTTGCACAGCTGTGTGCCCAAAAGCAGCAGAGGCATTCCTATGCATCAAAAAGCAAGGAAGGACCTTTGACTTGTCTTCAATGCACCCAAATAAATTGTTCTTGTAGGGTCAAAAGCTATTTCCAGTACATTTTTGTCACTTGATTACAATTCTAACTGCACAGCTGACATCATTTTAAGTATAGCAGAAACCAGCAGTAATTCTTGATACTTTTTGTGTTAATGATGTGGTCTCCTTGTGTCACCTGTTCCAATAATGTTTGTAGTGACATGTGGAAGATTTGAACCCATGAAATCTAATGAATGAATTCAAACACACAAGCTACCCCCAGCATAGTACCATTATAGTACTAAATCAACAAAATTAATGTTGCAAAATGCCATATTGATCTTCTTTTGAGTGACCAATGTTCCCATTGATTCAATTCTTGATTAATATTCAATTTCTGTGCTGATGTCTGACCTGGTACAGCAAAACATTCAATGCACTGATACAGGATCTCTGGCCTAAGTTCCAGTTTGACCTTTGATAAAATGCTGGTATAACCCAGGGAAGTTAAAAAAACAAGGGAGGGAGTGACCCCACCCCACAGGGGCCTCCTTTTATTGGTATTAATTGATTTTAGTCTAGAGATCTGTGGTTTATTCTGCCAACTGTACTTACTTTACAAGTGTCTAGTTCTCTAATGCAATTTGAACGCATGATGATTTCTAAAAGAACAGTAGATTTTACAGCTTGCGCTCTGTTTGATCAATAAGGAATTCCTTGATGAAGTTAAGAGGCCTCTCCAGTAAAAGAATTTATTTTAGAATAAGGTGTAATCCAGTATGGTCATATCAAATCCATGGTTATTTTTCTAATATCTTGTGCTGTTTCTATTTTATGAGAGTTTAAAGTTCTTTTCAAGTTCAGAATTGTAAAATTTAAGAAAATAATCACAGATTTGAAATCAGGGTAATCATCCGAATCTAATTCAAAAACAAATATTTTTAATTGGAGAGCCCTTATGGTTTCTACATGCTATTTTTGAGACAAGATCAATCCGGTACCTTTCAGAAGTTTTCACTCAGCCAGATCTATATGGCAAGGTGACATTGAAAAAGCTTTCAAATTATTTCTGAAGAGGTTAGGTGGCGAACTTATTTGAAACGATATTGATCTTATACCGAGTTCATAACGAATCTGAGATATGTCCTTGTTTTGTATTCCAGGCAGCTTCCTCAAAAGAGGTTAAGACAAAAACGGATCGATGAGATTGAGAAAACACTTTTAGATCACCCATTGGCACTATTTCCTCATTATGAAGACTCACTACCTCCTGAAGTAAGATCAATTTTCTCTATTTGAGCTGAACTCAGGATGCTTATTCACAAAAATAACCCATCTGTGAATCACAATGACATTACTAACCCACAGGTCAAGCCCCCTGCTGTCCAGCCATCTTTAATCTTATTATTTTTGCTGTTCACTTCCTTGCATTGGTATGATAATGGCCCATTTATTTCACTTTTCATCCCAGTATTGTTAGGCTGAATTGAGCACTTAAAGTGGTCAAGTTTTCGTAACAGCTAGACAGAGAGATATTTCATCCTCTTTTCCTTTGTGCTAGACAAGGAAAGTTCTTTTTGTTGAGTTTGAGTGCCACACCTACCATCAGCTCCAAGACTATTTGTTGCTCTGCTTGACTGAGGGGTTCATGAATGGGGGTCAGCCCACATGTGTACCCTTTAAGTACCTGCACCAAGAAGGGTAACTCTTTCACCATTCTCTTGCCATCTTATGCATCCTCGGCATATTGAGAGAGACAATTATATATATGCATGTATGTATTCTCACCGTTTTATCCACCAGCTCATAGGCAACCAGCAACACCCAATTCTTTTTGCCCTTTAGTCCTAAGGAAATTGTAAAATCCTGCTGGCAAACACTTTGTCTCATGACTGGATTTGCCGTAACCTCAAGGTTTATTTGGATTTAGAATTGAATGGGAAATGTATTTCTATAGAGTATTGTGGATTCATAGGATTACGACACTCTTTGCTAAGCTATAATAGAGTTGACCTTAAACCAAACATTTCTATTCAAATATCTACACCACTATCAAGAGAATAAATTTGTGTGCCAGTGAAAGAGCCTTACTTAAGGATTTAGCAGTGATTTTAAGAAAGGAATCACATCTCTGAGATTTGATTAATGTAACCCTCCTTGACCGATTTCTTTTGCTGCGGTTCATTCTCTTGGTGTGAAATAACTTGCGCCATTTTTGCAGCTTCATTAATGTATTTAATTGTTCTTATGTTCAGCTTTTTGAAGAAGTTGTTGAACTTCTGGATCCCGCTATGAATCTGACAGAAGAAAGCGACCCCTCTGTAAAATCTGTGAGCATTTGTTTTCAATTCATATTGTGTTGTAAGATATTGTGTGTTTTAAGACATATTCCAACTCAAATGTCAAGGCTAGGGAACTATATAATACTATTTGGAATAGAAGCTCATTTCTGTGTAAATCTAAAAGTTGTTATCTGTCCATGCATTAATGTTACATGGGATGAACATGAGAATGGCTCCGTACCTTCACAAGATGCACTCACTTTCAGCAGGGAAGGAGCAAAAGTGCTTGTCTTTGCATCTCAAGTTTACCTAGGTTATCCAGTTGTGGTCTGGAAAGATGATGTTGACTGGATTTGCCTCATTTCCAGTGGTGACTCCGCTCACTCCCTTTTGCCATCTTGCTTCATTCACAACATCTTCCCTCTTCAAACCAACTTTTATATTGAGTTCTTTATTTCACCTGGAAATTCCTTGAAGTGGACACCACCATATGCACCTAAGGGGCGAGTTTAACTTCAGAGTTTTGCTATTGAGTTTCCCTGTGGTCTAGTTACTGCACTGCTGTACTTATTTGTCTTCCGTTCTTTCCTTGATAATATATAGTAAAGAAGTATTGTAAGGGGTCAGGTACATTTTCTACTTTTTAGTCGGAAGGATCTAGACACATCAACTCAAAATCGTTTAGCTCCGATGAAATCTTCAATGAGGTTGGTATTAATATCATGGCTCATTCAATACTTGCCTCTTGCGCACGTATGCAAAGAGACTCTAATTATCATTGTGCTTTGAATTGGTTTGGTAGTAAGAAGCAAGAACGACATAATTAAGTCGGTCAGGCAGTGAGTTAGAGGGCTTTCAACAACGCAAGTTATATCCGCAATTAATATCGATGTCAGTCTCTGGATAGTTCGGTGGTAGGATTCTTGCCAATTGATCATGCGGCCAGTGGTTGGAATCCACCCCCAGCTAAATGTCACTTAGAGTGAGGAGAGTTGCCAGCTCTCGGTCATTCCAGGCGTTGGAATCACGAGGTGTGGTCACATCGAGAGGAAGGACCTGGACACTGCTCGAAAACGAAAAGCTTCTCAGTGTCCAAAAATTTACCCACGACATCCAGTTAGAGTCGAAAGAGTCAGATTTATAGTTGGCAATGAAAGCCGGCATTTGGAATTAATTTTTAAGATTCCTTCATCATTTTAAGTACCTGGTGAATTTTCATCATCATTAATCCTCTTATGCCTAAATTAAGAAGTCAATTAGACTGCAATTACTTCCCTTTTGCACTAAAAGTCGTCTGGGAATTTGAATTTCGTCTGGCTTTCATGTGTTGTTTTATTGCATAGCATGGCTTAGCTGGAGCTAGAAGCAGGACAGCTAGACTTCTTGTTAAGGAAATTGATTTTTGTGAGCTGGTTTCCTTTTGCTTTCCTCACTGATAGGCACAATTTTTTATCACTATTCAAAGGTAACTTGCTGCTAAATTAGTAATTCATCAATTCACGGCAGTCGTCTAAGATTTTTGAACTCAATTCACTTTTATGTCATATCACCATTATACTTTTGGTAATCTAGTATTTGCTTTTTGCTTTGCAGTCTAGAAGATCGTATTCAAGAGAAATCTGCTCAGGGTGAGCGATAATTTTTTTCCTAGTTTTAAATAGAATTCCACTATTTTTACGCGAAATTTGTTTGTAAAGCTTAGAGAGTGATTGTTATCTCGCGTTTACCTAGCTTTATTTTCCTGTTCAATTTCCTGCAACATTTGATGAAATTTTGAGATAGATTGTTGGAACCATGCGTCATTTTTTATTGGCATCATTTGCAAAGATAGCTCAATTTACATTTAGTGATCCCCGTGCATTTCATCAGATCACCATGGGATCCTGAATAACGGCTACTGGTGCACCCATAAAGATACACCTCTCCCTTTACACCTATCGATATTCACTTCTTCTGTAGAGAGATTGCAATGTCTGGGCGATACATTCTTTGACGTAACTCGCCCCATTTCTCTTTCTCTCTCCTATTTTTACTGCCTCCTGTCTTTGTCATATAGCCAGCACTGATTCAATGTTCAAAACAATTCAATTTTGTTCTTTGATCATATCTATCATTTCCCCCAACTCATTACCGCTACGTTCCTCGATTAGATATTGGCTATAATTTCATGGAAGCGTCTGGCCCTAGTTTCATTGCTCCTTTCAGATATGGACAAGCAATTCAATCGGCTAAAAAGAACCAATATAGATGGCTGCAGGACCCTGTTGAGATTACCAAAGAGGAAAGATTGAAAGCAAGTAAAAAGCGACAGGAGTCTCCTACGCAGGTAATCTCAATAGTGGATTTGCGTCTTGGAGCTAAACGGAATGCATCGAAACTTGATTATAGTAGACTAACGAATCAAAAGAGGACATATTTCAGGTTCTAGGCTTCGTTCAGGTTATGAAATTTCCATTTCAGTCAATCAATTTTCATGCGAAGCAAATCATCCACAAGGTAGCAAGGGTGCAAATGATTATCCAATCGAAATAGTCAATCAAGCAGTCGAGCTAATCAATCAAATGATATTGTCAATAAGTCCAATGAAATGATTGATCATTCAATCCACGAAACGCAGACATCAGTCAATTTGCATTATCAATCAATCAAACGAAGCTATCAAGCAATCAACTAAACGATCGATCATTCAATCAGTCATCGAAGTGATCGATCATTCAATCATTGAAATGAAATTACCAATCAATCAAACGGGATGATCAATCAATCAAATGAAAAAAGTTAAATTGCATGAGGTGATTGAAGTTTGCCATAATAATAATGATAATGGTAATAATGATAATAAGATACAAATATTTTGACAGGATAAGCTATCAATGTACGATTCTATTATCAATATGGTTCTGCAAAATTATTGTCAGATATATCACCACGTTATTGAACTTCAATATCCGTGTTTCAGGAGACTGGCATTGATGATGTTACGAAAGAATTTTGTGACTGGGTCAGAGATTTGGTATGTTTTGTAAAGGCCATTCTCATTTCGAACGAGGAATTAAAAAGAAATCCGTGTATGATTGGATTAGGATTGTTTTCGATTTGTTTTGAGAGCAAAATAAGGCACTATTCGATGTTTGAGTTTTGAAGTGATAGGCTGTTCGTTCTCTGTCGGTTCAGCACTTTTCCTTGATTCCAAGATAAAAAATTTCTTATAATTTCAAGCGTGATCAATTACTTGGAGCTTAGAAATTGCAGTAATCTAATCAAGGCTAATCAAGAAAGCCTTAGTGCTTCATCGTATGCCCTGAGCCAGTGATTTGAGTATCTCGCCAATGGTAGACCTTTCACTTAGAGGAAGGAAAGGTGCATATTTTTTGCTTTAGAGGAAGTGCAAGTCAGAAGAAGTAAAATGGCAAGCCATATGATCACGTTAAGGCGAGCAATGAACACTGGAAAGTATAAGCAAGACAAGCTGCCTAATGGCCTGGAAATTGCCGTCTTTGGTTGATCAGCTTGAAGGATATTCATATAACCTATTTCTTGTCAGGACAGCTTTGCGGTAAGCCGCTCGCCAATCGATCTCGCTATGGGAGGGGGTTCCAGTTTGCCTTCAGCCTTCAGCTAAACCTACAGTTTGTATGAAACGAATTGTTAGCTCTATAATCCCAAGCATAGCAATCACGAGGTGTGGTCACATCGAGTTGAAGAAACTGGACACTGCCCGATAAGCAGTTTCTCAGTGTCCGAACATCTTAAAAATATTCTTTTTCTATTTGCCACATCGTAATTCATTTTTCTGAATCTATGAAGATAATTGATTTCACGCAGGGTGGACAGTCAAATCAAAATATCGAAGAATCGACAATTTATAGTCTGTTTGCAAGTGGATATGAAACAAAGGTGTGTTAAGACGTTCGTTCGGTGATATTCTGTTAATGGTAGAGATTTCTGTGATTCAAGCGGGCTCATTGTAACAGCACTAACGAATTCAAAAACCCATCCTAAATAAGCATCTATGATTATGATGATGATATCGTTATCAATGTCCTATCTTAGTATTTTTTGCATTTGTGTTTCATCTATGATTGAACTACGAACATACTCGCTGTCTGGGTTTGCCCTGCTCGATTCTTTATGGCTTGGAGTCAAGAAAAGACGTGTTTCTCAGCTTGCCGGTTTCATTCTCTCCTTTTCTGTCGCTAACTCTTTTTCTCAAAAATCTTTTTGCCTAACTTCAACCTTTTGGGATGGAAAGATTTCAGGAGTTGAACGTATGGGAAGAGTTGGGATTTGGCGAAAAGGACACGGAGGAATTGCAGAGAGGTTCATTCATCGAGTCTTTCCCTCAAACGTACTTTGAGGGAAAGTGGTTGTAGAATCGGTTACGAGCCGACAAAAATGAGTCGAGATCACTGTTGGCGGTCGATATCCAGGGACACCAACGTGTAGGTTTCTGCGTTGTCCCCATTGCAGGGAGGTGAATCAGGAGAATGCAATGCTGGGCAATAGTTTGAGATGTGGTTACGTGAGCAGTGGTTGTTATGACATTAGATGTGAAGATGGGTCTTTGAACAGTTGCGCACGCGAAGCGAAGGGAATGATCGAATGAGCGAAAGCGAAAGAAAAGTATTATCATCTGCGATTCTGTCTCCATAGATCAGCATCATGGACGCTTCCCCATGATGAAAGTTTTCATTGTACCTATTCTTATTGCTTACTACATCTTCTGCTGCAGAACCAAAACTTCGCGCAATCCAGACTGACTTAGTTATCAGACCTGTTCCTTTATATCAGTTTAATTGTTTGAGTACATATGTTCGATCATTCTTCGTGACTTATCTCGCAATCCCTAAATCAGCCTAACCAGGTACTAGAGAGGGTTTGTAACTGTGGTTGAACCGGAATTTATCAAGCCTCCCGTTCATTATTGCAATAGTAATGAGAGCTATCATTCTCATTTCTTCAAGGCTAGTCTCGAATGAAAAACCAAATTTTTGTATCAATTTTGTCTTTAATGATTTTCCTCCATGTTCATTTCATTAGTTGGGTGGGGCTTTTCATGTCTCAGCCCATTATGTACGGTTGAGGATTCAATTTTCATGGTTGAAAAGAAATCGCCACAAACACAATCCTCCCTACTTTGCAACCATATCATTACAACTTGGCTCATGAAACTATTCTTTAATTCGTTTGAGTCATCTTCCATTTATATTCTGCCTATGAGTCTTCTTCTTTCAGTCATTTAGGTGGTCATTGTGAGCATTTTCTCTCGGAGGGAGTGATACCCCCCTCTAATTAATAACTGGTATCATTGTGACTTCTTCATATCTTACACTTCGTCCCATTTAAGTGGATTCACCGGTGTGGTTGAGCGCTTCACAGCCACATCTTGTGTTGTCTGACAACGGGACAGGACTCCATGTCACCAACTCACCCCAGCTATTCAGGCCTGGACGCGCACTCGGATTGTACTTTATCCACAGCGCCAATGGCTGGGTGGCGAACTGATAGTGGTGCAAATCTATCTGGTCAATCCAGGGTGATTTGTGATGAATATTATTGATATTGTAGATATTATTTTTCAGCCCGCTCTCTCTGTTCCGATTCACGTTGTGGAATTAACAAACGTCCCTCCTGAGCTCAGATCAGGGAATATCGGTCCAGTGAAAGAAGATACGAAGCAAGATAAAAAGAAAGAGCAGGTTCGAATTACAAATTTCAATTTTATTTGCTGTTAAGGGTTCTATTTCGTGACTAAAAACTTCTTTTTCTACGCCTTATTATCTCTCTTTAAACACCTATCCTTATTGATTCTTACGAAAACTAAAACCCCAACTCTGTATATTTCCTGTAATTTTGGTATCTTTGATTAATGCCTTAATCATTGTAAAATATTTGCCATCTTGTGATTTGTTATTTCTGGTCCAGAATACATCCACTCATCGGCTTAGTCCATCGTCTGAGAATCTCTTTAAAAAATGTCAAAAGTCCTTTGTCATTCCTTTTGAGGGTTGAATCTTCTTTGTTAATCAATTGCTCTCCTTTAAATCTAATTTCAATAAACTTAATCTATTTTCCTCTCCCCCTAGCCTTTCACTTTCTTCTTTCTTCCATCCTTGGGCCTTTTATAAGCCATTATGACCTTTCCCAACATAACACTTAAAAAATTGTCTGGATTGTTCATTTTACTTTTGATAATTGGTGACGATGCATTCCAGACTGAAACGAAGTACACACCTAGTTGGATGCAAAAGTACCACTCCCCGTGGTACCTGAGTCCTAAAATCTGGACCACTAAGTTGCCCCCCGAGGGACTTCAGGATCCCAAGGAGAACAAGGAACAACAAATGACAGAATCAAAGAAGAAAAGCAAAAGTTTGGTAGGTTTTAAAGTTGATCACTTTCCATCATTGGTTTTGATTTCAAGGATGAATCAATCAAAGAAAAAAGTAGAAGGACGACATTGATAGATCTCATCAAGGATAGTCGGACGGATAGTCAATCGATCAGCATCTTGGAAGATTTCCTTTAAGAAGACCGCAATTGTCATCTCACCTTTATTCGCAACCTAACGATGACAACAACTGCAACGTAAACTCTCCACGTGGTACTCTTTAGCCAATCATCAAACATTAATTTATACACGTAGGCTAAGGTAGATGAGTCATCCAGAAATAGTATCATTTTTAATCACGGAGCAAAAAAGTTTGATAAAGACATTCTACACAAAGCGTGCCGAGTAGATCTGATGATATAATAATGATATAATATAATAATATCTAATAATGTAATATACATGAGTGTGGAAATATTTGCATGCACTTTGCGACAATGAATCAAAACCTCTCTCAACAAAGCGAGCAATCTTGAAGGGCGTTTGCGTATTGCTGCTCTAAGAAGCTTGTACACAGGCTTGTAGGGATAGTTTCCGTAGTGTATGAATACTTTTTTACTCTGTTTAAGGTTGCGGGCTCGATACATGCTCATCCTGTTTCAGGGTGCCATTTATCTTTCCACCTTGCACTAAATTTTTACCTTGGTTAATAAAGGTGTGAAGTATGGCGAGGAACAGCACTGGAGCAACCCTACTTCATATGCCATGGCACAAGGTTGCCTTCTTTAACAATATGCTCCCTGTCGTTTGCGTCGAGTATGGAACTCAGCTTTACTTCAAGGTTTCACGATAGTTAGGTGGTAAGATTCTTGCCCCTTTGTCCTACGGTCAGTGGTTTGCATTCACCGTCCGCTAAGTTTTCACTCAGAGTTAGGAGAGTCGAAAGCTCTCTGTAGTTCTAGGGGTATGAGTCACGATGTGTGGTCACATCGAATGGAAGGACCTGGGCACTGCTTGTTAAGCAAACAAGTTCTCAGTGTCTAAATTTCTACCTTTGAAATCTAGGTAAAACCATTTAGAAATAGCTTTACTTTGCTTTCCTACAATTAAAATACCAAATCATCCCAGTCAAGGAGCCACATACCTCATTATGTGTGCTGTCTCACACGCGCTTTCTCCACCAATTGTTTACGGTAGCAATAGTATCTTCCAATTGCTATGGCATACTCTGATATCATTATTTCTTAGGACAAAGTTCTTGCAACATTGCACGGCGCTAAATCTTTCAAAGAATTCATTGATACAAAGAAGACAAGAAGACCTGAGGTACTTGACGCATATTTCCAACGGTCCTAGCAATCTGGGCCACATCGCCCACGGCCATATGCTTACTGACTGGAGATGCTTTTCTATCCCCCTTTCCTATGTGACTCGCTATCACTATTCCGTAAGCACTTAACGTGCAGAGATTACAGAGCCAGAGAGATTTCAATTCTCGGTCACCACATTAGGAAGGAATATTGTTACACGAGTCAGCTCAAGACATCTCCAACTTGAGATTAATATTGTCATAGAAATTTGTAGGAGCGAGGATTTTGTATACTTTTCCTAATTATTTTTGCTGTTTAGCTCGCCTTTGTCCGTGAATGAAACGTATTGTATTCAACGTCAATAGCACATGGAGCCAGAAAGAGAGGATAAATGGAATCGTAGCACTGACTCGATTGTAGACCACTACTTGCTTGACTTAATTGAGGATAATTACGCAAAAAAAATTTGAGGAAGGGTTTTGAAAGGCGATGAAAGGAATTGACGGACCGCAAATCATTTGAAGGCAGTGATAGATAGGCATAGATGGATAGATAGATGGATGGATAGATGGATGGACGGATAGATAGATGGAAAAAGAGATAGATAGGCATATATAGATGGATAGATGAACTTTATTTACAGAGGATAAACCAGGTTAACCTGGCAACTGATCTTCCTCAGGCCCCTCCCAGGGCCCGCGGTGGAGCATCGTACGAGAATCATGACGTAGATGATTTAGATATGAGGCTCAAGGCATGGTTAGTAAGGTGATAGCGCGTTGGCTAAAGATTTTCTCGATAAATGCGTGTAAGCCTGAAAAAGCTAGGCCCTAGTATAGTCACCACACATCTATTGGTGTCGCCTTTTCGTACTATTTGTATGACTGTTATTTCGATTTATCACCTTTTGTAGTTTCTTGAATCCGTTGCGAAGCATCAAGAAGAGATAGCTGCGGAGGCATTGAAGAACCAAAATGAAGATAGAAATGGAAAAATTGGACAAAAGCCGCGAAGTATGTCAAAAAGAAGCAGCTTGAGTCCGGAATCCAGAACGAATTCAGTGAAGTTAACGGAGTGAATGATAAGCATCACCATAAAGATTCCCAGCTCTGTAAATAATTATTGTACATTAAGCTTAAGAATCGGCTTTGTTTTGTACATCAAAGCATTAATTCCATCATTGTATAAATTTTCATGAATTAATACCTGTGTACATTTTATGGGCTTTTTTCATTCGCTAGGTTTTGCCATGGTTTGTGTTAACCTTGGAACTTCGTCATGATTGGCTGCATCCTTTTCTATTCTCGTGATCAAAGTCTTCATAAATATCTTCCTAAATTTTTGAACGACTTATAAGTGAATTTTAAGCTACTAATATTGAGCGATCGGTTTGAAATTCCCTAATAGAAGTCCACGATATCAACTGTAAAAGGAGAAAGCATTTTTATTTTCAATGCTTCATTCCAAAGAATTTTCTCATTTCGAATTCGCAATTGTATGTTGAAGAAAAACCTTCTGTGGAGACAGCCAAAATTTCTCCATAGAAACCTTACACAACGCATCTATTAAATAATGAACAGATTGTCACAGATGAGAACAGATTAGTCATAAAAAAAGAAAGTCCATCTTCCGTTGTAGAAGTGTTCAATTATCATCTATGTTGATGTTATGAATATCATCAAAACTGAGAGTAATACAATTGATACAGAACTAATTATAAGAAATCTATATTTTGAAAATAGAGTGACTTCCTCTTCAATTTTGACAACTTTCTGCTTTCTTTTTCGACCCTCCGTTTTCCTCTTAAACCGTTCAAGCTCTTCCTGTTGAGAGAAAAATGTAAAACACTTCGCAGGATGTCAACAGCAAAGCATTTTAGATTAAATCGCTGCGTTCAGAAGTCACATGTTACATTTTTCGGATTGAATAACGTAAAAAACAAGGCAAATAATGACTGTTCATTACGTGGAGATAGAGACAACGTAAGGATGTCCGCTTTGCGATTAAAGCTCCATAAATGTGAGCAAAATTTGTGAAGCAATGTAAGATGAAATATCCAAATGCAGCAAATTTGTTTCAAAGGATTTCTTAGAAAGATTAAGCATGAGAATTATATATCAATTGTATAATTTGGTACTTGTCAGATAAATAATTAAACAAATAATTCCAAAAAGAAGCCCAATAGAAAAAAAGTAGTACAAAAAGTTATCTAAAAATTGTTTGAAGACTTCGCAGAGCTAGAAGCAATAAAATCATCAGTTGGCATGCACGTCACTGCAGTTCAAAAAAGCAATGCGGATCCTGAAATTTATTTCATAGGCTGTTGTCTTCAGATGAACGACGTTTTTTTCGGAATTTGTCCATCAATGTCAACAACGTCTTCAGTAATTTTCTTCCGATGGTGTCTCTACCTTTGGCAAGTTCTCAGACGATCTCAAGGCCAGTGCCGTCATTTCAAAAGGAATGTGATGTAATTTGCTAGTCCACGTTTGATTTAATTTTGGATCGCTACCTTTCACAAGACTTTTCTTTATTCTTTTTAGTGAGTTATGCTGAGGAAAGGCCATGGTGGTGGCCTAGACAAATCCCCAACAAAGGAAGTACGAAGAAAGAATGCGAAAGGCTGACTCCTTGACTTTAACAAATTTTTCAAAATCGTTTGACAAAATGACAGTTATTCTTTTCTCGATTTATTCAGCGCAGCTAAAGCATTAAGAATGCAGTTGAAGTACAGACAATTTAAGCGTCTAAATTCTTTGTACATTGAGAATGAACATTTTTTGCTAGCTTGGAAAAAGTTGAGCAAACATTTCTACTTGCTTCTGCTTGTTCGATCAAAGGCGGTACATTTGCGGTATCAGCATCGTTTTGAATATCAAAAATATACTCTTCAAAGGATAAGCTCTATAGAAAAGTGTTTAAGCAGCTAGTAAACTCGATGGAATTGAATAATTGATTTCTTAAAAACCTGCTGCTTTCTCAATTCTTCCGCTTTTATCACAGCCTCTTTTTCTTCCTGTGCTTTCTTCTCCTGCTCCTTCGCATCTTCGCACTTTTCATCACATATTATTGATACTTCCTCAGAACGCAATGCATTGCATCGAGTTTCCTTTAAAACAAGAACACGTAGCATGACAACAGCGAGACTTGCTAATGAAGGGGCAATCAAATTAAATGCTTTCTACGATAGCGGACGTCTTGAGGGCGAAGGAAGTGACACTAGTTTTAAATTTATTAGATAATTATACATGATGTTCTCCATGTTTCTAAATGTAATATACCTGAAAACATTGAAAAATTCAACAATTTCTTAGTTGGTATTGTCACTTAAAACAATTGCACCTCAGAAATATTCTGAGGTATGATCGTATGCACCTTTGAAGCCAGTCTTGCATCACAGTCATTTAGAAAGAGAACTGTCTGGTACTCATTTTGTAATTGCGAGTACACCGCGTTAGACTTCAATACTGGTTAGAATATCAATAACAGCAGACAGCCTTTTTGCACTCGTGGTGCATTGGACGCAGCCTGCAACACTCAAGACTGAAGTCAGTCCCATACGTAAATGAGTTTCTTTCCATCAAAAACTCATGAATATTACACCTGCTGCAAAAATGACCGACAATGAATCTTCATCAAAGGCTTCGACCAAGCGAGAGAACCAAACAACAGGAGCTCGAGTCTACTTCAATTGAAGCAGCTGGGTATTGTCCACAGCAATTAATGAATCAAAACTGACGAAGATTCCTAATTAGCGATGAAGTCTCGCCCATGCATTAAGATTGATATTAACTGTTAAGCAAAAGCTTGGAGCGGATTCGAAGAGCTGCTATGAATAAGACACAGGCCAAGCATACTGCAGCAAACGACATGAGCACCGACCCGGCCTAGCACACTGCCTACGAAGATTGTTGTAAACAATGACACGGACAAACACGTTCAAAGGAATTTTTTAACCTTGACAATAATTGGTCTAAATCATCAACAGATATGTCAAGGTCGAGGTCAAGGTCGAGGTCAAGGTCGAGGTCAAAGTCGAGGTCAATTAATGTCAAGGTTAGAAAAAGATTTAATTTGCTTCGTCTCGCTGCTTCGACTTAAGGATGCGCAGTAGATGGATGTAGAATAAGACGAAGCTTCAATTTCAACTGATATTCGATGGAACCAAATGAGAACAGTCATAATGAACATAATTCCAACCTTTTTCTTTCTTTTGCATGGACAAAAAGTTTTCACTTTTTGGTTGCACACCTCAGCATTTGGGCACTTGCCCGGGTGGCAGATTTCACTGCAACGATGTCCGCATGACAATAGTTTAGGACAGCGGTTTTTGCATGATTTCACATCGTCATTGTCTCCATTCAAAACGCTTCAATCAACAGACACGATAATCAAATTTTTCGAAACTACTGAAAATATCGATAGGCAAAAGTGCATATCAGCTTACAAGAAGCTTTTTCATTTACACTGGTCGAGTAATGTCATAACAGCAAGTATAAAATGCTCAAATAATAGTAGTTGCAAACAAGGGAAACTGCAGCAATGAATATAATGAAACGAGATGGGTCTGACGATACAATGAATTATCAACATTTCTCATAGGCAAATTACTCATGTTGTGTACCTACTTCTTTGAGAAATGCAAGAATTTTCAAACACAAATTCAATTGGTTTTCATGCCTCGAGCAAAATAGATATTTCTGGGTGGGCTATCAACGTAATTCATTCCTCAAACGTTCAAAGAACCATTAAGTAAACCAGTTTTGAAGCAAAGTATTCAACGGGCTCGTTTTCCCCATTGCAGCATATTCACAATATCACAATGAAGAAAATCGCTCTACAAAAGCCCAGAACGTCTCGTAAGTCATAGATTCCGGCGATTACTCGGTTGGTGGAAAAAATTGAAATTGTGTCGGAGAAAAAAGGGATGAGATGACGTTGCTAAAAGTGAATGATCAAATGAAGAGGCCGCAGAAAGACGGATAAGCATTCGTGTATAAGAGATGGAAATACTAGACGAACCTGCACTTGACTTCCATCATTATCAAAGCACAGTGGCAACTAACACGGACAAACTTCATGCAGGGTGGGCAATCATCTGAAGAAGGAAGAACGCCTTTTGAATGAAAAATAAGGTCTTCGACTAGCATGAGACGGTCCGAATCACGAATCACGAATCATGAATCATGAATCACGAATCATGAATCACGAATCACGAATCCCGGCAAGACAGTGATGCAAATAACATTAGAAACATGTCGAAACAATCAGGAACGATCTATTCCATGCAGGTTTGGCATTCAAGTCCTTGCTTGCCCGTGATTTGGCATTGGCTTGGCAGTAGCAGATCAACTTACTTTAGAAAAGTCACACAAGCTACAAATTCCGCTATAAACCGGTCCAATGGATCTATCTTACTCTTACTGATCAATTAAGCACCAGGGATTAGCTTTATATAGTTCATAGAGGATAGTCCCCAATAAAAACAACAAATGGCAAAAATGATTCATTGATACCGGGATGGCATGATCTTTTACAGTGATGAGTGCATCCTTTAGGCCTTGGTTTCAAACACGGATTCTCGCATTGCAAGCAATCTTGTCCGTCCTATGCAATTCAGAGAAACAATTAAGCGATTTCAAGTGGCTGAAAATCTAGCGTAAACCAGTATTAAAAGAGGCATGTAAAAATGCCAGTCTGATAACTCGATTTCTACCTTATGATTCGAGAGCCATTGGGTCAATAGAACCATGGCTTTGGTATATCAGCGGTGACCTTCCCAATCCTCAATTTCATCCATTAATCATTCCCTTCAACTACGATTAAAATCAATGCATAGATCTGCTAAGTATGCATGAAAGCTTCCCCTTTATACCTCAACAGCTTTTCAACCATTGATCTGCTGTCATTTGATTTCCAAATGACAAAATTCTCAAAGTGGGTGAACTCATTAATCCAGATTGGAAAAAAATATACGCGATCAAAATCGTAGAATCAAATCTTCTTAATAAATACCCAAATGTGCTACAAATCTTACCTCGGATTCTGCTGAACCGCCTTTAACTACATGACATTCAAGCTCGCAGGAATGATTTCCACATTCCAATATTTTACCACATTTACGCTTGCAAGAAAATGGTTTCACTTCCGAACACGGAAAACTTGTGATCTATAAATTTTGAAAAAATTCAATCAAGAATTGGAATTCACTTACAACTCGATGAGAATTACAGAAGAACACAACTACAAGGACAATACCTGGGGAAGCGAAATATAATCATGAACCCGAAACCATTGTATGAAATAAAAAACTATATCAGAAATAGCGTAGAGGAAGAGGGTTCGAATCCCCAAAGAGCACTGTTTGTAACGAAGCAACCGGAGAGCACCCCATAAAAATGAAATTCCCTGTCAAAAAATTTCGGAGGATTGCACGTATTTCTACTGCGCTTGAAAACGAATGAAATCAGTTCATATGAGCAGTTTTTACCCTGGAAAAGCTCCGAGGCTTGCATCTGGTTTTTGTCACCCTCCAGATCGAGAATACCATGCAGTGTGAATTACATAATGAGACACAAAAACTGCAGCCTGAGGGAAAGACACTACACGAGGTCTCAAATCGACTCGAGAAACTCGGACAACTTTTCAAATCTGCCTTTCGGGAGACCCAGGAAGAGATGACTGGATTGTGTGAACTTCGGCATAGAGACTCTAGGGTTGACATGGGAGATGGGAGATGGGAGATGGGAGATGGGAGATGGGAGATGGGAGATGGTCCAAGACCACGAAGCCTGGAGATCGAAACTGGAAGCAGTGACCCGTTACGGGAGAAGCTAGTAGCAACGATGATTTCGAAATGGCAAATCAATAAAAAAGATATAGAAATGACAAATTATTTACCTCGTGTTTGCCAAAACATTCTCTAAAATGACAAACAAACACAAAACATTACAATGCAAAGCTCAAAACATCAGTGTGAAAAAACTCCCATGAGACAAAGCACAATTTTGCCTCGCTGAACACTCTCTTAATCATAAAGCTATAGGGGGCAATGCAGAAACCTCCACGTTGGTGTCCCTGGATATCGACCACCACAAATGATATCGACTCATTTTTGTCGGCTCGTAACCGATTCTGCAACCACTTTCCCTTAAAGTACATGTAAGGTGCAAGAGGCTCTCAAGAGGCTAGGGACAACTCACTTATCTTTTGTTTTATCATACAATTTGTGACCCAGGGGAGTTGGTGTGATTTTGGTTTGGAGTGGGGAGAGCACGTGGAGAAGGAGAGCGATGGCAAGGATTGCCAGATAGGCCGTTACTCGCTACTGAAATTACATTTATAGAAGAATTGCTTTACGTGTATTGGCGGTGGGTTTGTGGCGTATCTATTGCAGTTTTACGAATCATTTTTCGTCGGACGATGGTTTAAAGTTTCCCCATAGTGGCACACAGATTGTGAGTTTTTAACTTTGTACTTCTTTCAATGTCCTATTTCGTTGCTGTTTCGCTTTGCATATTTCGTTCACAATTTCTATTACGTTAGGGTATAGTTCTCTATCTTGTATGTTAATTCTACTTCATCTATTGTTGTCTTTGCAAACCATACCTCGAGTTCTCATTTTACATACAGATTTAGATAGGTTTTCAAATATAGTAGGAGCCTAACACGAGGTTACTGGAGGTGCAGCAAATGGTTTTACGCTGTGGTAATAGGTAATCTTCTTGTTTCCAAGAGAAAGATTCACTGAGGCAAGAGCTGAGTACAGCTATATCGTCCTTCTCTTTCTGTTGCTAAAGCGGAAATTGAAAAATAAAATGTCTTAGCTGTTAATTCCAAATTAGCCATGGCAAGGATGGAATCATATAACAAAGAAGTTTGAGATACCTTTGCATGGGCACTTGGCAAGGTGGGCACGGGTGGGCGATAAACTGAATGCTTTCGGATACTTTCCGATTCGAAGTCCCCATGGGCTGCATCAAAGAGAAAAGGCAAAGTCGTCAAACATTTCTCTCACTGATTCAAGAAGCTCAAAGGAATTTCATTGGAAGTGAGCAATAAGGTTTCTGTGTACAGTTTCTGGATTGATGTTGGGGTAGCATATCGACGCTATTTCTTGCAGAAGCTTAACTTTTCCTTTCCTCAAGTATTAAGATAAAGAGATTTTGAATACGCATGAATACCAGGGAAGAGCTTATCGGACAATATCGAACAGTGCTCAGTCCCGAATGCTTACTGGCTGGTCAAGAACCGAGAGGGGTGACGTAATCGAATACGTTCAGTCGTCACCATAAACAAGAAAAAACAATGCCAATGGACCTTACATTGGATTAGAGACTTATAAAGTATGAAAAATTTTGACATTCAAGTATGAACTAACTGATTAACATGGAATCAGTGCTTCAACAACATCAGCGATAAATTCAGATTAGATTTTGATCACTTTCTGACATGCATACTCTGATTAGCATGAGAAGAAACAATTTGTTCTTATCATGATTCATATTGGTGCAAGATGGTTCGCCTGCTAGTGTTCATCGCAGGAGATTTCAAAAAACGACCTCACTAACTTGAATATCCGGGGACTAGCACCTGACAGCACAAGCTATTTGGTGGCCACAAATTAGGACAGGTTTGGCGATTCCTGATCAACTGTTACAGATGGCAATGAAACAACACGACGCGAGTTAAATGGAGAAGGCGAAGGCAAATTCGCAAGCGATTTGAATACCTTATTTTGCATTTTCATCGGTATTTCATCGTGGCATCTCGAGGGGCAATGATGCTCACATGATACCAGCTTCAAATCGCAGATCTGCTTGCACGGGGGACATCTGTTAAAATGGCATTTGTGAAGCTAGGGGGCAATAGTAATTAAGAATGACGATAAAATATGACAAAAATACAATTAAAATGCTGTTAGGAGGAAGGACAATGCTCTGGATTTATCAAGATAGTTAGTAGCATAACGAGTGAACGTCAATTTCATGTTTAATGCTAGAATCAAACTACACTGAGAACACTCAGAATAAGGTGGGAATTGAAAAAGGAAACACCCATGTCTTGGCTCCTTAATCATTTCTCTCAATTTCACTTCTTCTTTCTTGGCTTCTTATGTTAGGGAAGAGCCCCGGTGACCTACAGAAAGCTCCCAACAAAGGAAGAGGATAAGATTGAGGGGAGAGAGCAACTATACGCTGCTGTTTCCAAGTCAAATTTACACTAAAATGGCTATATTGAATGCAAAAACTATTTAAGAATAGAAGATTTTGTCCTATCAACAGTGCTAATCACCGCACTAAAAAAATTTGAACTTTAATTTTACTTATCGTATAAGTAAGCCGTATAATTGACTTCTCCCTTCTGTATGAATCCCATTTGAACATTCAATCAGTGCTTTATTTAGCAAATTTAAGGTATTTCACAGTGGCTCAAAAAATTAAAAATCTTTTTGTACCTCTCTTCTTTCGTGATGACACGAGGACGGAATCCTGAAATGACGCAGCAAAAAATATTCAAAGAAATATAAAAAGACAAAACTCTTGATATATACTGTGATTGCAGGTAATTTCAATGGTGGTAACGGCTCTAGAAAGATAGCCAATTCCTCTTAAAAACGTGCCAAAAGAAAGTAGGGGGATGTCTCCATTAAAGGAAACTTCTTCCACATTTGACAGAGGATTACTTTCCTTCAGAGCCTGGTGTTGGTGGTGGGTGTGTCAGCACAACAACTGTGCAGAATGGCAATGGACAAGGATGGTTTTCGGATCAAAGTTTGGATCAATCATAATCGTACTTCTTAAATACTTTTATAGATAGCTTTTATCATCAGCCATACTGCAAGATTACATTCAATTAATTATAAGTAAGGCAGCAGAAACATGTTAGGTGTCAGGACAGGTCAATGGTTAGATTCTCGCGCATTGAACTTATCAGCCAGTCGCCAGCTTATCGGTCAGTGGTTCAAATCCACCTTCAGCTCAACTAGCGAGTCTAAGGGATAATCCAATAATTCCACGAACTTTATTCCGCAAATCATCATTCATCCCTAGAACATGCAATGTATGGAGCGTCTTGCCCTCTTCTTGCTTTCCTGAATCTTGCAAGATGCTATCTTTCATATCTAAGATCAATAAACTTGATCTGATCTCTCTCTCCTCTTAGCCTTTCGCTTTCTTCTTTCCTCCTTTTTTGGAACTTGTATAGGCCAATATGGCCTTTCACCAACATAAATTACTAAAAAAAATATCTTCAACAATAATCTCACGCAAACGAAAAGAGGGTATAATCCTGGGCTATTCAGCGTATATTGATATGTATTCAATCTGACTGATTAATTCTTCATTCTATTTCTACCTAATAAATATTGCAATCACAAGAATAATTATCTTTAAATTTTGACAAGAAATGACCAGTAAATGATATAAAAATGCTTACTTGCATGGAACTTTACACTTGGGTGGCTTCGTCGATTTCTCCGCTCCACAGTTGACCGTAACTGAAGCTTTTCCACAAAAACATTTCACCTCTTGTTTTAATGGACATGGGAAACAAGAACCTAAAAAGAAAATACACGAGAGCATGTATGCTTCTTTAAAACTATAAACTTGCATTCAAAAGCAGAATTTTGGGGCGCTGCGATTCAATGCTTATCGAGCAGCGTTCTAGACCTTGCTTTCAATGAGAATCATCTCATGATTCCAGCGCCTGGCAATACAGACAGTAAGCAAATCTCCTCACTCAGTGAAAGCTAACCTCTAGGCCTGGCTCTATCCACTGATCACTGGATTCAAGATCGATTGTCTCAACACTGAGCTACACTTGCAAATGCGTTTATTAATTACCTGTATGACACTGTGCAGGGCATTTGTGATTTTGGCATCGCAGTGAACGATTACATGTCTGCTCACAGGGAGGACAGCTTCCATCACAACACTACGAAACAATTAAACCTGCTTCAAAAACAATCACTAGGTTGACGTAACATGAATGGCCTTTGACAATAATAACGTCATAGAAAGGAGTAGTTACATGGTGAATAAGGAACAATGGAAACAGAAGTAACTAAGAACGCAGATTCTCATTTCGGTTTCTTGGCATAATTCTCCACCGTTTTCTACGTCCAATTTACCCAATGTGGGATAACTAACAAGCAGTCATGCCTTCTTCTTGCTTTCCTGAATCCTACACTTATCATCTTTTAAATCTAAGATCAATAAACTCAATCGGGTCTCTCTCTCTCCTCTTAACCTTGCAATTTCTTCTGTCTTCCTTTGTTGGCGCTTTGTATAGGCCACAATGGCCTTTCCTCAACATAATAATGATAATGATATACGAATTCGCATACAGGATAACTCACTAAGCAAATACTGGAACAATGAAGACGATAATAATGATGACAAGAAGAATCATAGAAATAATAAATATGATTATCGCATTTGTAGGAGCATTCTGTTGTAAAGCAAGACTTACTTTTCGCTTGCAAGGATGGCGACTGCAATTCCTCATTTTTGTGCATTTGAATTCGCATGTGAAAATCTGGCAACATGGAAGTTCCTTGCTACATTTGCCACATCTGCAAGTTTTAGTGACAATTTGCCGGCAAGTCTCACACTGACCGTTGTGACACTGTCTGTGACAATAATGCCTTCCACATTCAAGCCTTTTCCCACACGTGTCTTCACACAAGGGCATATCATCTGTGCATGGCAACTGAAGGCCTCAAAATGGAGATGAACGCCGTTGAAATGAGAATTGACGTAGAAAAGAGGGATGAGATTAATCGAATGCTTCGGCAAAGTTAAGTTCTTCGCAGGTGAACACCAAGGACGCAAAACGAAGGAAGGAGCATAGAAATAAAGACATTTCGGGAGAGCAAGACTACGGCCTCCCTGGCGAACACCTAGGACGTAAAGGAAGATGCAATAGACCGTGAGAGATGGAGGAAAAGATCAAGATGCCGGACCCGCAAATTTCATGTAGCTGACCCCAACGGGAAAACAGCCTGAAGAAGAAGATTGGCTATGAAAGGAAAAAAACATAGAGAAACAATTGGCCATAAAAGAGAGTCCTGACATAGAAATATCATCACAAATTACTTCCATGATAACAATGAATATGAGCTTACTCATTTTTCCACATGGACAGCTTCTCTTTCCACTCCTAGGACACGGGCCACATTTTCCATCATGACAGACCTCTTCACACGTGTGATTTCTACATGGCAAAACCTTTCCACATACCTACAAATAAAAAATCCACATTACAACAGTAGCTCGCTGCTGCTTCTACGATTTTCCCATTCACGCTTTCTACCTAGCATTTGAAGGTAGGATTTTTGAAGCTAAGAAACTTGTTGCTTATAGAGCAATTTCTTCCTCCCGATGTGACCACACCTCGTGATTCCTACGCCTGGGATTACAGAGAGCTAGCGACTCTCCTCACTCTAAGTGAAAGTGAAGCTGAGGGAAGATTCGAACCACGGACCATAGGATGAATGGGCAAGAATTTCACCATTTACCTATCCTTAGACCCAAACCAGAAATAACCAAGGAAGCTACTGCAAAGAAGTCAAATAATTGTCGGAGCGTGCCGTTTCTCTTCCCACACAGGTCTAGCCTTGTGAACGACAGGACTCCTTCGCAGAAACAAATTTTTCGAAGGAGATCTTTCGACTTGTTTTCATCTCAGTTATGCGCAAGGGAGAACTGCCGATATTTCGCGTTCCTTTTCGAAACAGAGTGAACTATACGGCAGAGCTGCGCTGATAATTCTCATTACATTGAATAATTCGCAAAATCAAATCACTGTGATTAGATCATTGACAAATGAGCACGAAAGATGAAGATGCGATACTCTGGTCTTCAATTGAAGAGCAAAGACAGAAGCGAAATGAAGTTGATTCATGACGAGACGGGGACGAACCTCATTGCATTTCCATAGCAGATCAGCACAGTCGCGTAAACTTTCATTCTTTCCACAAATGCAAGGCTGAAGACTCCTTTGCGCGCACGGAGGACAACTCCCTACAAGAGATGAAAATTCCATCAAAAAACAACGATTAAAGTTGCTCACTTTGGGTATTTGAATCAAAATTATTCTCTTACTTCAAAAGAATATAATTATTTAAACGATTTGGATGCTTTGCCATTAAGAACTTTTAACTTGTGGCGAACTGTTGAAAGCGATACTGCATTGTACCCTACTGCCGGCTATTTCAAAGTGAAATTTAAATATCGATAAAAAAACAATAAATACCTGCATGGCATGGGCTGGAGCACTTATGATGACTGCATGCAAGAAATTTCCCACAAACAGAGCCACAAGACCATTCCTTTTTGCTGCATCGATGAATAGATGGACCACCTCTTCCACAATGACATTTAATTCTGACCATCTTAGGGCAAGGCGGGCAAGATCCTTTCAGCAAAAATGAAAAAGTTCAGGAGTGGAGTTGGCTTTTAAATAAAAAAATGAACTAAACCAAACACATTTAGGACCTTGTAAGCACATAAAATGGATACCAAAACACCGCTCAACTGTACAAGATGTAGTCATGTAATTGTTTGTGACCCCCAGTTAAAAACAAGCCAGAAGATAGAAAAAGCTTGCTCTTGAATTTCTTGAAGTCCAAAAAACCAACCACAATGCAAAAACACCTGTTCAACTGTCAAAAAATGCCAACCAATCTAAGAACAATAGACCTAATTGAAGTGGCGGACCTGATCAGTGCTTGGGTGGCAAAAATGGGGATAAAGTTTCATGGAGTTTTCCAAAATATTAAATATCAATAGTATTCTGAGGGCAGAAACCATCACCGAGACAGAAGAGGTGCAGAGTGACTTTGTTTGCATAGCAGCTGAAACTTTAAATTCTATGGTAAAAATCTACTGACTTAGCCACAGGACTGATGTGACAATGTACAATTTCTTCTTTACTGTTGTCTTATGATAAGATATATATGATGAAATCTATATATGATGAAATAGCCAGTCTTAAACTTACCTGGGTGGCACAGCAAAAGACATCTATGACCACAGTTTGGTGTGAGCATTTTGCCACACTGTTGGCCACATGAATGCGGGATGGCCCAAGGATCAAACTTTGGATCCTCCTGATGATTGAAAAACAAATGTGAGTAGATTCATTTGAAAAACAAACAGCTATAAAAATAACATACTTGAAGCTAAGAGACGAAAAGGATTATCGTATGCAAACCAAAGCAAGACGAAACAGGCTGTCATTTCACGCAAACGTAATCAAAACTTTCCAGCTATCTTCATGAATGGTGATGAACTGGACACTTCAGCTTCTTTCAAACAACTTGGTCTTTCTCTTTCATCTAATCTCACTTGGAAAACTCACATCCATTCCCTTGCTAAACATGCATCTCAAAAGCTCGGCTTCCTCGCCAGAGCCTGTGGGTTTTTCTCATCTTCTCACCTTCTATCTATATACAAGTCTCAAATCCGTCCTTCTTTAGAGTACTGCTCCCACGTCTGGGGTGGTGCTCCAAAATCCAGTCTCTGTCTTCTCGACAAAGTCCAGTCCAAAGCCATTCGTCTCATCAATAATCCTAACCTCACCAAATCGCTCCAACCTCTTTCCCATTGTCGTTTAGTTGGAGATCTGTCCATCTTTTACAGATACTTTAACGGACACTGTTCTCAGGAGATCAGGGATATTATTCCAGTTCCTCTGAGACGTGTCAGGACCACCAGAAGCTCAACTCATTCACACCCTTTCCAAGTTTCACTGCCTAATCCACGAACTCTATCTCACAAATCATCATTCATCCCAAGAACATGCAACTTATGGAACGTCTTGCCTTCTTCTTGCTTTCCTGAGTCCTACAACTTGCCATCTTTCAAATCTAATGTAAATAAACTTGATCTTATCTCTCTATCCTCTTAGCTGCTTGCTTTCTTCTTTCTTCCTTTGTTGGGGCTTTGTATAGGTCACCATGGCCTTTCCTCAACATAACCCACTAAAAAAAAAAAAAAAAAAAAACATTTACAATGGTGTATATTGACAGATTTGGAAAAGTGACAAGGAAACATACCTCTTTGGCACAGAAACAGAAATACTTTGTTGGACATTCACTTTGCTTATAATCATGACGACAATTTGGGCTGGAAAATAACAAATGATTATTAGTAAACTCCAGGGCGAAGAACTTTTCTTTCAAGGTGGGGATTAAAAAAAGAATATTTAAATATAATTGACAGAAAAAATCAAACTAGATATATGACACATTAATTCTTGTATCCTGAAAGCTACCTAAATACATCCATCTCCCTTTCAAATCAAATTAACAGAACATTTGAAAGTATCAAGAAAAATTCAACTGTGGATTCATGATATTTTGAAAACCTTTCTTGCATAAAGCAATGTCTCTAGCTTTAAAAATGATAAATCTGCACAAAATGGTATGACATAATTTATCTAGCAATAACTACATCTATCAATGTGACTGAATGATTTCTGAATAGTTGGGAAAAACGAACTTAAATGAACTTAGTAATGAACTTTTTTTGAACTGATTTTGCCAAATATTGAGCCAATTGTCTCCAATTACCAAGCTTTCCCAAAAGTTTCCAAAATTTTTAGGAATTGCTGCGTTCCAAAGTAGATGTAGGAAACAGACAGGATTTCAGTCATAATTCCTATGCCAACGGCAAACAGTTGAACAAAATATGCATATAGAGTCACAATTAACTGCACAAGAATTAATGTTACTGGCTTATAAATGCTCAAGCAGGATTCCAGAATATTCTTGCAAGAAAATGACTATAGCTCCACATTCCCTGCTAGAAAGTTCTAGAGCCTGCCTGCACAATAATTTACCACCAATCAACAGAGTCAGAGTGAAGTCATTAGCAGAATTTTCTTGGCTGTTCTATAATAGCTGGATATTTATTGCTGCCATGACAGCAATCTAATGAAAAAGAATCTCTAGTACGAGACTTAGTAAAAAAGTTTCTAATGACTAAATAGTCAAGTCATTCCAGCGATTCACTTACCAACACCAGAGAAAACTTTCTTCTGGTTTTGAATCATCTGCGGAAATTTTCTGAGCGCCAACAGTCTGCCTTGCCCATTTTTGAATGCATTGAATGTGAAAAATACCAAAGCATTTGAGGCAACTCCAAATCTGTTATCAAAGTAAGTCAATTACGTTATAATTGAAATGCAACAAAATCACTGGCAAACCATTGCTTTGAGTATTTCTGTGTCAAGCAATGAATGACTACTAAATGAACTGAGAAAAGCAATCTGCACACTTGGATATGACAAAAGCATTTGCCATGTACCCCTAAGGATTTCAGTCAGTCCAAGAAAAATCCCTAATTTAGCTGTCTGTGTTTATAGTAACACATAATCAAGGATTTGGAGCGAAACACAAAACAACTAAATAAGACTACACCTATACAAGATTGTGCAAAATAGTTTGACACTTTTAAGCTTAAAGCCTTTCAAGAGCGATAGGGTACTCACTGGATCGATGTGTTTAACAGGATCAATGCACACAGGGCATGTTATTTCTCCTGCTTGCAATATGTCAGACAAACTCTTGCTTGGCTCTGATAATTCCCCAGGCTTATCATCTAGTCAGAAATTAATCAAAAATGAGTAAGACCAAAAATTTCAAAATGGCCCAAGTTGCTTATCTACTTGGCACTCAGCACATTGGTAAGGACTATGAGAGTTAAAAAATACAGGGAACCAGTCTGCGAAGAAAGTATTAGTACAAGCCGGCTATTCACACAAAGAAAATTACATACATACAGACAAGTACATACCAACAGATTCCTTCCTATAATCATCCATTGTCTTTCTTAATATTTCTTCCCCTCTTAATTCTTCATCACTTGAATCAGAATCATCTAATAAATGTGAAAATTTATCCGCTGCACTCTCCCTTATGCTCTTTGCTTTTTCAAGTCGGCTTTCCCTTGCTGTTTCTCTTTCTTTCCAGTCATCCTCTTCATTATTCTTGCCTTCTAGTCTTTGATGCTTCACTTTGCTATTTGTACCCCTCAGATTATTTTCTTTTCCCTCATCTCTTCTGCTGCTTCCATGGACTAGCTTTTTAGTATTCCATGCATTGGGGGGCAGCTTCCCGTTTTGCTCCATCTGTCCTCTTCCTCTTCCTCGTCCCCGTCCATTCCCTTGCCCCCTTCCAAAGCTGCCGTTTCTGTGGTTCATACTGTATAACCTACAGAAAAAATATTTACATTGAGAGAGGCATATTGCCTGAACACTGTATTAAGGTGAAGGCCATTTTGAAGGAAATCCAAAGGAGCTCTAGGCTGAGCTCACCCCAGAAAATGGGGAACTTGAAGGAACTTTTCCAGGCTCAAAAGGAGAAATAGAAAATTTATTTTTGAACAAAAGTAGAGATGTACATAAAAAATTAAACATTCTATAAGCAAATGCAAATCTCAAAACGTCATAAAATATGTTTTTATCATTGTACGTACAAAAACTTGATAATTTCCAGACCATTCATGAAAAAAATTGCTGGAAACCAAAATTGCGGTGGGTTACGGACGAGAGGTCATTCACCAACAATAAGATGAATCCTTCTCAACTATAACAAATATTCTCGATCTTCCATAACAGGGAGTAACAAAAAAAGCTTTGACTGTCATCTCTGTCAAGTAGATGCATAGCTCTAGCCTTAAATGGACTTAAAGTTTCCTATGAAAAGCTAGCGTAAGTTATTGAAATAATTCTGATTGCTTCTTACCAGCACAGTATTGAAAGATATGCATAGGCCTACAAGTTCTCTCATACGAAAGCCGCAAGGGTACAGTTTGCGAAAGTCAGATCAAAGCACTTTAGCATTGCGATGCGCTGATCGAATTAATTAGATCTCCAAAGAGTAATCAAATCTTGTTACCTTTTGGGAGCAGCATTGCAGTCGGAATTTTGAGATGGAGTAAGTAATATCACTTAGACATAAAAACACGTCTACCCATTATCAGTCAACAACAACAACCAGTCATGCAACACAACAACAAAGTGGCGGAAACAATTTCGTGAACTCAGTTTTCATACAGCGGAATCAACAAGGTGCAGACCAAAGATATATCCCATGAGAAGATACCGTTGTATCGATGATACAGTAGTATTATTTCACCCCCTATATAACCATGAAAATTCCTATATTTTCCATTGGGATCCTATTTTTCTTTGTAGCCTACACCTCTACTTAACCAGGGGGGATGACGAAGGGCGACTCCAATTTCTCTTGTTGCAACTTTCTCTTTGCCCTTGGCTAAAATATCAGCCATGAAATGCTTCACTTGCCAATTAAGCTCAGCTTTCTTCTGGATATTGACCACAAGCAGGCTACAAAGTTAGTGGTACGGTAGTGTAGCTGTTTAGCGTATTTAGTGAGTTATGTTGAGGAAAGGCTATGGTGGCCTATACAAAGCCCCAGCACAGGAGGAAAGAAGAAAGCGAGCATCTAAGAGGATAGAGAGATAAGATCAAGTTTATTGATGAATGAACTCCTAAGGCTAGGGTTGTGAGTTCGCATCATGCACTGCTCCCAATGAAAACAGGAAGGCGAATAGGAATCGCAAAAACAACTCAAATCGATTCGAGCTCTGAATGTGTCTTTCCTGACGTTTGAATCGAGTGTGCTATGCAGTTACGATTGTAAAGCTAGAGTGAAATTAAGTTGTAATGATGCGACCAGGAAAAAATGGAGAAAAAAATAAATACGACGAATTCTTCTCCTACACAGTTCCATCTTAGAATATGCTTCAAAATGAAATTCAAATCTATTTCATTATCATACATAGCACGTGATGTTAGTTAAAAAAGGCATCAAAAGCATCTGAAGAGAAAGGCTGAAATAAAAAAAGTCAAATGAAATCAATGCACCCAGCATTTGGCTAAAATTTACTTACGATTGAAAAGAAGCTTCTAATTGAGAAGATAGAGCACATTTCTATTACGTAGAAGAGATCATGATATAGAAGCAAAATTGAGTACGCTTTTCTACATCTACACTTAACCACGGAATCATTTAAGTCCACAATAGGGAGCACCTTGGTGATGTTCAGACCACTAAACGTGCAAACAAGTTAACTGCGAAACAAAACTGTTTGGTTGGGGGGAGCAAATAAAGACCGCAATGGACTATTCTTAAAATGAATAATCGTCCGGTCAAGACTAACAGATACCTTAATAGGAATGAATGTGGCGACATCAAGTTAACTGACCTTTTTGCTTGACATGTTACAACAAGCACTCAAAATTAACAAAAAGGAGAAAAATTTAGTCCATGATAACTGGAGGCTCATACTGGTTGAATTCGCTTTATAGTGCTATGGCTTTTAAGGTCGGGTGCCAGCATCTTCCCTTTGCCTTCTCTCTATCTACCCGGCAGTATATACAGATCTATTTACAAGGGGGCTTGTTTATTGGCAGGTGGGCAAGCAGTATATGTGCACCTGACGTACCATGCATACGTTTTTGTTGAGGCTTTTTATAGGCCACCATGGCCTTCCTCAACATGATTTGCCAAAAAAATGAAAAAAAAAGACACAGAGGATATCCAAGACTTGAGTACTGCGATAAAAGGAGCTGGCCATCCTACCTTACAACCCCATGGCCCGGAATGGTGCCTCCCTATCAAGATGCCTTCTTACTCTTATTTTGATTATCGGGCTCAACTTCACTTCATCGTTTGCTTATCTGTGATTACAGCAGCTAAGCAGCAGTTATAGTCATAAAAAGGATGTATTGGGGGAGATCAAAAAGAGAATTAAGATGAAAGATTTGCAATACAAGGATATATTTGGGAGAGGGCTCAGCAAGGGGATTCAGATAAAAGATATACAGCAAATTTTCTTTGTTTTTAAATGAAATACTATTCTTTATCTTTCCCCATGGCCTACTAGCAAAAGAGTATAGATTGAAAAGCTTGATTACCCTTCCTTGCTAAACAAACAAGTCAAAGTTTAGCTACAAAGCTTTCTTTTGCCATGCTTATTGATTGTAGGTAATGTTTTAAAAGGGAGGTATGCTTCAATCCCCAATAGATGACTGTAGCCTGCAATGCTGTATGCGAGAAGGACATCCCTGTTATGATGCATCCTCTCCAGGAATTTGCATTTACTTTTGGTCACTTTATCTACAGGGAAAATGCACGTTAACAAATGAATATCATCTCTAAGAATGGAAAATTTTTTGACTTTGCTTAGAATCTCCTGATTGCAATAAAGTATATGAAATGAGACAAAAAATGCCGTTAAAGGGGGGGGGGGGAGAGCAAAAGTTATCAGAGCTTTATAAGCAGATCTGTCTCTTGATATTCGTAGCAAAATTTTAGGCTTTAAATGTTAGATTAAAGATTTCAAACGATGTTAGTCAGTTTGAAGCCTATCAAGTACATCCTTTTCGGAGTGTCTTACGATGATAATGCATTCACGTAAAAGAAAAGGAGCACTGTCTTGAGAAAACATCGTAACTATAATACATCAAGAGGTGTACTTAATCAATGTCCCCTGTAGGAGTGGGTTAGTGCCTACATATCTTTCAAATCCATCGGCCTTTTCCAATTTTAGCATTGGCATCTATCAATAATAAATATAATGCAACATTCTCATCTTTGTGTTGGAATTCTGCAAAAAGGGTTCCTTAAAATGTATATGCAAGAAGATTAAGATTAAAGTGCGATGTTTAGAGCCAAGTAAATCTAAGGCTGATATTGTTCTTGTCCTCACAACCAAATCGACTTCTTTTTCCATGCACCTGCTCCATCTTTCTTTAAGAAGACGCCATCTTTGGAAACTAAAACAAATAAAAAGATTCAAATAGTGAGGGTTTGAAGATTTCGAGCTATCAAATTAAATCGTTGCGGCATACTCAACTCCAAGCTCAGCAAAAAGCAATGAGAAATTGAATGAAGTAGTTTACTAGTGTACTTGAACTATACTGATAAAGGTTTGCCCATTTTGTCATCTTTGCAACCCACGGTTGAGAAAAAGCAAATAAAATTGCCACGGGATCAAACAGGAGAGAAAGGGGCCTAGGCACTTCTCGATAAGCAGGAAACTTTTCAGTGTCCAAATGACTGCTTTTGACCTCCAGGTAGAATCATGTGCATAAAAAGGATCTCAATGAGACGTCCAATTGAAAGGAATTCAAAGCAACTTTTGACTGAAACACAGCCTTACCTCCCCAATGGTCGCTACCAATCACTTGATGTGAGACAGGATCTCCTGCAGGTGCTGCATCTGTCAGTTTTATATATTTGTTTGCCTCGGCGCTGACCATACTCTTTGGAATCGAAACCCAGGTATTGACTGTAGTGTCAAACATCATATAGGCCCGTTTGTTTTTTGCAATGCCGTAAACTCTATTATCACTATCACGACCAAGAATGCTAGACACTCTACTGTCAACAGCTGAAATTAAAGACGAAGTATGATTGAATTTTGAAAGTGTTCAATACAGTTTTCGTGGATTTCAACTTTCTGGCTTACATTTCAAATAGTTTGATAAATGCTGATTTGATAATTGCATACTTTCCCATGGGTTATTGCAGATTTTATGGAACTTGACCAAAATCATTATTTGTTTTTATCTTTGGTGACTATAGTAAATGTGATGTGTAGAGTGGTAATGTACTTATAGTCTTTGATTGGTAATTTCATGGAAGAGTGGGAGAAAGAAAAAGCATGAATGAAGAGTTTTCACATTCTGATCATACAGATCTAAAGCTTAATTGATCCTTTCCTGCATTAAAAGCATTCCACGTAAAGTTGCAAATGTCAGTCATGGCTATAAAAGTTACATGGAAAAACAAAAATGTAATACGAAAGGAGATGTTATAAACCGATTGCATGTATATAGCTTGACTATTTTTAACCTTGTTGGCACAACTCGTATACCATCAGTTGGACCAACAAGATCCCAGTTGGACCAGCGAGGTCCCAGTTGGGATGATCCCGTAACATTCAAGTGAGCATTGATTTGAACGATGATGGATGAATACGTTACCATTCCAAGAATCTCCTTTATCAGCGGTGCTGAAGCAAGTTGAAAGCGTCCTAGCAGAAGAGATGGAAATAAAGTAAGCTTCATTGATCAAATTTGATTCTTTTTAGACTTAAATAATTCTCCTTTTTTCGAATATTCTCTGTATCCCATTACGTTCCCCCATGTTATAGTGACTCAGGGGTTACAGCGTTTGATTTCATTCCTAATGGTCGGTTGTTAGAGTTGAACCCCAAGCCGAATATTCACTGAAATTGAATGGCATCGCAAGTTATCTGGAGCTCCACAAGCGTAGAGAACAGACACTCGATGAAAGATTCTGATGCGAAAAAAGAATCTCACCGTTTAGCCTTTTCTTTACTACAAATGTAGAATTCGTATGAGCCACCCCCCTTCACGTGCCAAGAAATGCCTCTATCGTAGTATTCTGTGAGCAAATTTAATCCAAGATAACATGAGCAGCAAGAGGATGATTTTAAGATTAAGCGAGAAAATGAAAAATGAGGTGCTAGCCTTTGAATGCTACGCATCTCATCCGCACAAAGAAATCGAATAACTATCAAATAAAAAGAATTAGGTTGGCAGTTCCTACAAAATGGACGACAGCATCGAACTGCAAGCTACTCCGGTCACCTAAAAGCCACATGAATTGGGATAGTAAAAAGGGAGAAGGAGTGAGCAGCAGACAGACCAGCGCTATAGCCAGAGTTAAAGCATTGCTTTTTTAGTGAGTCATGTTGGGGAAAGGCCACGGTGGCCTATGCAAAGCCCCAACAATAGAAGAAAGAAGAAAGCGATAGGCTAAAAGGAGAAGGAGATCAGATCAAGTTTATTGATCTCAGATTTGAAAGATGGCAAGTTGTAAGAGACAGGAAAGGAAGAAGAAGGCAGGACGTTCCATAAATTGCATGATATTTTGATGAATGATGATTTCTGGGGTAGAGTTCGTGGATTAGTTGATTGCACATCATCAAACGGGCCATTTACTAAGACTAAGCGACCTGCTGAATACGACGTGTTTCTCTTTTTTCAATTTAGCAGATACTTTAAGCAGCAAAAGTGCGGAAATTATCGGCAATAGTAATAAGAAAGATTAGGCTTTTGATAGCGAGAATAAAACTTCTCTATAATTATACTATGAATATCAAGGCTGTCCAAAGTCCGGCCGTGGGCCAAATGTTGCCCTTGGTCAAATTTCATCCGGCCCGCCGCCTCTGTCATAGAGTATGTAAGTAAAAAGATTGAAATAAAAAAGCAAATGTAAAGCATAACATGACATATTGTTGTTCTATGTAAGAATATTCAGCCAAGGTTGACCCCTAAAAATTTTACCACATAAAATCCGGCTTCCTTTTCAAAAAGTTTGGACACCCCTAGTGTATATTTATAGTGACTTACCAGCAACACCGGTAATTGTTGGAAGGGTCAACTTCTGCTGAACGATGACAAACTTCTGGAGCAGCTTGACTAGAGTAAATTCTTCGCCATTCCGATTATCATATAGAAGGTAAATTGGCGTGGTAATGTAAACTTTGCCATCATGGGGCAGCTTCGATTGATCGATCTGAACTTTGAAGGTAATGTTGAAAGTCGCTGGGAAGTTTACAGGGTGCTTTATCTAGAAGAAATTGCAAAAAAGTCTCATAGGTGTATAATTTGATTTTGAAGATAAAATCAAGGTTGTCTACTTCGAACCCTCTGGACGATCGTAAAATGTTCGAATTACAAAAAGTTTGAACTGCAAAGATCTGAATCACAGAGATTTGAATTATACAGGACTTTTGTTAGGAGATTTTCAAGAGACCTGAAAATCATGTTCAAATCAGCGAAAGAAATTCGAATTACACGAGCTCAAATTAGGCTGAGTTGACTGTAAGTGCAGTTGGGAATTCATTCACAACTATCTCTTTGCATAAATGTTGAATTTATCCGTCATATCATGTCGAAGGGAATTAATAATAGGCCTATATAATTTATTAATTTCGACTGATTATATCTATCCTTGCATATATTTATATAAATATATGGTTTACATATATATATATATAGTTTATATATATATATATATAGTTTATAGTTTAAATATATATATAGTTTATATATGTATACATAAATAGTTTATACATATATCTTTATTTATATTGCATATCGAACTCCATAGAATTATATTGAAATCTTAAAATATCATACTTCAAATAAGCGTGAACCACCAAACTGCTTTTGCGTCAAGCGAGGATCTTCTGCTGAGACCATGGAGACAAACTGAACATAATCAGGCAAGAAGAATCGAATTTTGACGTTGTGAGCAAGCTGATTCGATGTCAGCTTATGGCTCAACAAGAAATTGTATTGGTAATCGGAGAATTGATTGCTAAAAAGAGACGGAGAGGTGAAGATGTTTTACAATTGAAAAAAAGTGAATCAAACTGCAAATTATAAGGTTTTTTTAACTTAAAATCACCATTTTCATTTGCTTGTAGAGTTTAGAAAGCCTCTATCTATTGTTATCAAAATCTTTAAAATTGTGAATTTTGTAGGCTTTAGCTTGCCATGTTAAAGAAGGCCTTGGTAGTCTATAGCAATCCCCCAACAATGAAAGAAGGAGAATGGTCAAGAAGAAACAGGAAGATGCTCAAATTGGTTGATCTTGGAATCAAAAGAAATTCCGTTATAGGATGTAGGAGAAAAGCAAGATGTGCAATAGATGGCAATAGAAAGAACGGTGATCTTTGGGATAGTGTGGGGATTAGATGGTGGAAATCATAGAGAAAGAGAAATGCTAGAAAGAGAGAGAGATAGAAGCTAGAGAGAGGGAGATGCTAGAAAGAGAGAGAGATGCTACACAGAGAGAGAGATGCTACAGAGAGAGAGAGAGAGAAAGATGCTAGAGAGAGAAAGAGATGCTACAGAGAGAGAGAGAGAGATGCTACAGAGAGAGAGAGAGAGAGAGAGAGAGAGAGAGAGAGAGAGATGCTAGAGAGACAGAGAGAGAGAGAGAGAGAGAGAGAGAGAGAGATGCTAGAGAGACAGAGAGAGAGAGAGAGAGAGAGAGAGAGATGCTGCAAGCGAGTGAGAGAGAGAGAGATGCTAGAGAGAGAGAGAGAGATGCTAGAGAGAAATGCTAGAGAGAGATGAAGTAAGTGAGTGGATTGAGCTTCTGGTGGCTCTGATGAGTTTCAGGGAACCAGATGCAGCACCCCCGATTGCCTGGGAGCAATTTACAGAAACGTGTCGTAATCGTTCATTCAGTAATTATAGTCAGAATGATATTTTTCGCGCAGTATTTGTTGAAGCTTGGGCCCAAAGATTGAGGGTTTCATTCTACGTAGATCATGGACCATGCAAGAAACACCAACGGAGGCGCGCAGCGTTCACCACTGTTGCGTCTCTTGCAATGTCTTGTCACCTTGTGTTTTATCCAATTGTTTTATGTGGTAAAGAACGTCAGAAAATCCAAGATAGGAGCTGCAATCAACTCATAATGAATTTGCTCTGGTCTAAAAAGTTTTCTCAATACACTTCTCTCTTAGAAAATTCAGCCGTAGAGTATCTTCACAGAGATCGGTAATGATTTGCAGTGATTCGCTTTGATGTGAGTTGATTTGCCAAAGCTGTTTATCAAATGTGGTTGAGAGTGCAAGACCTGCTAACTCACCCATCAGTCGGTGGTATTATCGATGTGTTCATTTGAAGCCACGGTCTCGAGTCAATCGGCACTATTGCGGTCATCATTATTTGCCCCACCCAAATCATTTTCGGTTTCCCAACGAGGCCAGCTCCTACCCAGTGAACAGAGGCATTTGTGACGTTTGCGTTGTCAAGAAGAATCACGTCGAATTTTACTGTTATGATATTTTTTGTGAGATTTCCACTGAACGATTGCGAATCATTTCCGATCCCCAAATCGTACACTGCTGCATTGTTGATGCCGTTATTCTGCGAGGATATGAAAACTGGCTTGGCACTGGAATTAAGACCTATGATGTTTTCACCAATTTCCGCTCTCTCAACAGAAGAAATGTGGAAGACGGAGTCATTCCCAACCATCGGCATGACAAACTGCAATGAAAGCATTCACTTTATGAGAAAAAGGGACTCGGGTGATCTGGGCTAAATGTGATAAATGTTCAATGGCCCACGGCGTTTGATTATAGCCTCGAGCCTGGTCGTTGGTAGACTTCGAAGCAGACCTCGTGCTTAACTCGAACTCAGAGTTGGGAAAGTCGCTTGCCCTCTATTCGAAGTGTGTACTGTGTGAATAATGAAATATGGTCAAGTCGGGAGGAGTTATCAGAGCATTGCTAAGCATCCCTGCAGGCAGCTTCCACATGTGCCTTCCAGAACCCCCTGTTTCATGCTGCTTGCATGACGTCCTGTTTCGAAGGCGAAATCGAACGCTATGTAAGCTTTTTGTATAGAACACAGGTTGAGATAAGCAGATTCACGCTTCTACCACTATCCCCTGAGAACACTGGCTGTCCCTCGTGAGCTGTGTAAACGAAAGCAAGGTGGTTTGCTAAGGCATGGGTGTCTTGTGTTTCTGAAATGATCACCCATTTTTAAAACTGCAAATCATCATACAGCACATGTTCGCAAAGTTGCTGAGTCTAATTTCATTCTATGGAGACTCGAACGTTGCAAAAAATTGGCTTGAATAGGTTTGTGAAGCATTCTATATGCTCATTATTGATGCGTTTTTGCTTTTATCTGTTGCTTTGCTTGTTCTTGTCATATGTGTGTTTGTCACATCGCGTTGTTGACTTTTGCCACACCAAAAATACCTTCTCCCTTGTCGACTTGTTATGTAATGTTTCAGTGTTCGCTTGTTAAAGCATAGATAATATAGTCTGTGTTGTTGAAAGCTGTTAGATGAATTTAAAGGTTTTTTCTTTTCTTTGAAGGACCTAAGAACGAAGTAAAAGAAGAGATATTTACCTCAAAGCGGAGGGGTGACCTCATCTTCGTGAGCATGACCTTTACTGAAAATCGTCTCTTTTCCCCTGGCTTTATTAGATTGTTTGTCCCATCAACGGATAGAATGATCGACGGCGATCCTACCAATGTCGGTGGGGTTATGCTTTTCGTCAAAGGATCCTTTGCAATGCCAGCATTGCTTTTGTAAGCAACAGTACATATTAACATCGTCTGAACAAATGGAGTGACGTCGCTAGCCAGTTTCAGGTTGAAAGATCCACTTAAAGTGTTACCTGGATGAATGTAACGCAAGGTGATTGGTACTTGAGCTAACAGAATTTGGCCGCCTTTTTAAGCGCTATTTCTACAAAGCATTACAGGGACATGTTGGTAGCTTGAAGACAGTGCTAGCTTTTATATAGAAAATTAAGCTTTATTTGCCTCTATAGAATTTAAGTACTGGCATTTTGATGGTATTTGAGTACAATACCAGCATATTGTAAGTAAAAGCATCTTACAGCTTATAAATAGATACAATCTCCAACAATGAGCAATTTCGGTACCAGGATAGCTCCTTGGTAAGATTCTTACGCATTGATTCTATCGTCAATGGTTCGAGTCCACCATCCGCTAAACTTTTACTTAGAGTGAGGAGATTCGCCAGCTCTCTGTAATTCTAGGCGTAGGAGTCACGAGGCGTGGTCGCATCAAGAGGGAGGACCGGATACTGGTTGATAAGCAAAAAGCTTCTCAGTGTCAAACTGTCTACCTTTGACAACTAGGTAGAGTCATGTGTATAATATACATTACGATAAATATGCCGCTAAAGTTTTATCGAAATTATCGATTGTATTTACCCAATGGCAAAGGATTCATCAGATTTGAATTCGGTTTTGCAACAACTGCTGTTCCGTTAATGCGATCCACCTTGTTGCCGCTCACTTCAGATTCCGGTAAGACAAGGTTGGAAAAAAAGCAATAAATTTCAACATTTTTTGCTGCAGCAGTTGATGTGTTTGTATGCTTGACTGTATACGAAACAAGGTAATTGTCACCGAAGTATATTCTTGTTATGTTTGTATAGTTTGCTGCAACTACCTCAATGTCAAGGCTTGGTTCTTCCTACAATGAAATGGACAAGTAAAAGTCTATTAGATAAATCCTTGTTTGTTACTCTTGTCACCACTTTCACATCATCATTGCAACACTCCTTATTGCAGCAATTACTCCTTCATCTTATTTATGAAAGGAGATTCATTCATTAATCCAAGTATTCATCATTGCTGTTAGCTTATTGGTTTACTTTCAAATGTGTAAATCGACTCGGCAATTCAGTTTCACTATGACTCATTCGTTCATTCATTCATTAATGTATCAGTCAACCAAATAATTTATTTATACATTCATTCATTCATATATATATATATACTTATTCATTCATTCACTTATCCATTCGTGCATTTTCATCTATGCATTTATCTTTACTTTTTTCCTCTATCTGGTCGTTAGGTTTTTCACACATTCGTAGATAAATTCATATATCTAAGTACATACAATATATACTGTGTTTATATACATACATACGTCATATTTGTATATAGAGATATTTGTATCTATATATATATATTTTCATGTCTTTATCTACCTATATTTTGATTCATTAATTCATTTGAATATTCATTAGTAAATAAGTTGATTTACTAATTTAGGTAGTCATCGCTTAATTCAATTATTTAGTCCTTCATTCATTCATTCATTTATTCATTTATTCATTCATTCATTCATTCATTATAAGTTTGATCCATTTAATCATTTGCAAGCCTACGGTGTTTGTAACTACTATATTTGGACAGCTTCCAATCTTCTTTCAACATCAAAGATATTTGTATGTGGAAGGGAATACAATAGATTCCAGCGCCTTGATTGGCTTACCTTCATTATGATAAATGACTGCTGCTCCACCCAGAGCACTCTCAGTCCAGCTTGAAGTCCAACGCCGATCCAATGTTTTGAGTTGTTTACAAGCAGCACATGATCAAGCACTTTCACCGAAAATTGGATCTCAACTTTGTTGTTAGTGTCAGCATTATTCTGTGAGTCAAACATTTCATCATCGTCAGAAAAACGAATTGGCGCCGAAAAATTAGTAGCTCTTCAAATATCGATTCTACATATCGAATTTCTGCTTTCGAACTACAGCCAACTCTGTCTCATTTGAACTCGCGTGATTATAGCTTCTGCTAATTTGAACAAAATTTCCAGGTCCCTTGAAAATCTTCTAACAAAAGTCCTTAATCATTCGAATCTCTGTAACTTTAATTTTTTATAATTCGAAAAATTTTACGAGCCCCCAGAGAGTTCGAATTAGATAGAGTTGACCATAGTTATAAATGAAACGAATTCTCACAAACGAAAGAGAGCATGAGAACACAGTGTCGTTCAGTGGTCCAAGCACCCTTTAAATTGCTATAGCAGTGCATCAAGGTGTCTTTGGAGAGCGGAAAGCATTCAATGCAGCGAAATTACCTTGATGTATCCAAAATTGACAAGGACCCGATCGTTCTTGCCATTATTTTTGGTGGAGAAATACTGCGGGGTTGCTGTCCCATTGTAATGAACATTTGAGTCCTTTCTCACAGTGACTCCTGTTATCTCCATGAATATGAAATCTTCTATGTTGCTCGTCAACTCAGCAAACAAAGAATAGTTCAGCTTTGGAAAGGTGATGCTCATAGAAAAGTTCTTCGTTCCATAAACTGACACAGCTGAAAGAAAATAGAAAAGCTTCCTAGAGTAAACAAATAATAGCAAACATTGAGGCAAATTCATGAAAAATTGTCCAATTGTGTTCATGATTTGTAGGCTGAAGATTCGATGACTTCCTATAGATTTCTGGCTTAGAAAAGCAGTGAGAAAGTGATAGTTATTAATTTGGCGTGGTACATTTCTGACGCCTAAAGCCCTATTTCTGTAGAGCTGCATTTCTCGCTCGAGTGAATAGTAAAATAACTTTCGAATTCTGGAGGAGTATTAGCCTCCACGTATTAGCAGCCATGTTAATCTTCAAACAGACCTCCGCGCAAAATGCAGTCACATGGAAATCAATGTACTCTCAAGCGTAAAAATCTCGCCAGCGTTTTCCGCTCAAGCGAATAATGCAGCTCTATGGAAACAAGGCTTAACTATATTCACGATTGCTGCCTAAATCACAACCCGATGTGTAAAAATGTTTTCAACATCTGTTTCAGTGTTTTTCCCATGCAAAAGTATAGATTTCTTTCATTCCGATCTGTTCAGCATTGTTTATCATTTTCATGGCAATTTTAGCGTTGGCAACGGCAACTCAGTTGCATGAAATGCAGAATGTCATTCAAGGGACTACGCTTTCGTGATGTGATTTGCAACAGTAACAAGTGTCCATTACTTGATTACCTTAAGTTAGCCTAAAACATAGCATGAAACGAACCTAAGTATTTGTCAGTAATCGATCATTTGTGTGTATATATTGTAGCTGTACAGTACATCTTATTTTGTTCAGTTAAGAGTTCTCTATTCTAATGACTGTGGAGTTGTCATGGCATCTTGCACTCCGTGGTATCGTCCTTGTACAGTAGTCAAGTAGATTGTTTTTGGTGTAATGAATAGTTTACATAATCATATTTGTAAAAGTTAATGTTGAACATGAAATCAATAGTAACAACATGTGAATGTATCATTTCATATGTAGCGACAACCACGGTTAAATCGTGAGTTTTTTCGTCGTTGTCCTCATTCTACGTTTCATCGGTAAGCTTCGCTTCTCGCAAACTCAATCGATTTCTACTATGATATTAAATGTGTCGTTTACAATTCACATACCGCCTTCAGTGATTTGGGTTACGTTGACCCGAGGGTAAACAGCATAGACCACAGGACTGGAAGTTTTCTTGATGTAGACATCCGTTGTGGCGTTCAACTCTGCGCTAACTTTCAAGTTGCTCAATGGAGCTATTGTGTTTTTCACTGTCGTCGTTATGTTCGCCTCATATCTATTGCCACTCTCAAAGCTTGCAGAGCTCAGGGAGAGTTCTAGGACGTCACCGACCATGTTTTCCTGTGGCACAAACGAGCCATTCTTCGTTTTAGACATTCCCACTGTAGTCAGCTGCAAAAACTGGGACGAGAGTCGGATTTTGACGTCACTCACAGATACTGGAGACACAGACGAATTGTGAGATAAGGAGATTTTGAAACTGATCGTTTGGCCGATGTTGTAGTAGAACACAGTTGACAAGATTGGGTTCAATGTCAAGACGAGGGATCCAGAAGAAACCTGCAATGAATTGAAATCGATAAACGTAGTAGTGCAAGGAGATGGGCGCCGCGTTGAAATGGCAATAATGATTCAAGGGAGAATCATCGATCGAATATTGATTAAAGCCCCCATCTGCTTTGCTGAAGGCACGCTTGCTCAATTTTCTCTTTGCTTTCTATCTATTTACCCAACAGCAAATGCCCACCTGACGTAATTTTTGGGGTAAATTAGACAAAGAAAGGGATTGACCACATTCCTCACAGCGCTGTGACTAAGCTGGGACATATTTCACATGGCGATTCCCAGCCTATCGAATATGGAACTCAACTTTGAATAACTAGTAATGCACAGCGCATCATCAATACTTGATGGAATGCACCGTAACTTACCGACCGTCGTCTTCTCGAGTGACGGAGGAGGTTTTTCCTGCCTTGGTACTGTCTCGTGTTGATCTGCACAAACGTTTTTGACAATGCACGATCACGCTGATTCGACGCACCAATAACAAGGAGGTAGTCATCTTTTAAAGGCTCTGCCAACAAATCTACTTCTCCTGACTTGTTGTTGATTGTGAACGTGTCATCACCCCCCTCCACCAAACTGTATCTTACTTCTGCGCAGGGACAGTCTATGTCTTTCTTGCACAGCGCAGCGTCTTTGTCCAGTGCCTTTATGTAGCCCAATGACTGCTTGCTAACAAGATTGATTTCCGTGAACGTCCGCAAAAATTTTGGCTTATGCTTGTTTTCTATGAATGAATTGGATTGCGACATTAGTGACAGCTCAGTAGTCCACACAGGTCCATAGATCACGTGGTTATTTGTTCCAGCCCACCTGTAACTTGAATTTTGCACCCAGAGGAAAGAAAATATCCCGGTCTCTCTAATCCCAGGCGTAAAGACCAAAAGGTGCAGTCAGATTCAAAGGAAGGACCAGAAATCTCTTTGCAAGCACTGATTTTTAGGGTCCTAATCTATTTTCGGATTTTGCATTAAACTGCGTCACATACTCGATTTCGACCGTGGCAGAAGCCAGAGACATGGATCTGAGTTTTTCTAGGGAGGTGGAATTCACGAGGTGGCTTCCCGTTGCCTTACTCACCAATTGCATTGTAAATGTGACACATGGAGGAATCGAACTTACAACCCCAGTGTTTAACCGCAGGCTTAACTACTACGTCACGGCACCACTGTTGGGTCAAAGGGAATTGAAAAATCGATGACAAATACATGGTATGTAACCTTGATTGGCCTACTGATTGGAAAATCACGAGTTTGATATATGTCCTGCTTCTTACCGATTGCTCGTTAGATCTGTCTCAAAATCAATAACAAATCATTGTTGATAGGTAGATGGAAAATAGATTTTGAAAGAAAGTTGAAGATACAATGAAACGAAAATCGAGATTCCCAAGATGAAGCTAGAGGCAGCGAAGAAAGCCACCTACTACTAAGGAGCAATGAAATTTCAAAAAGCTTCCAATAGATATTAGGAAGGAAATTGACTTAAAAAATTTAAAAAAAATTTATCAAGATTCATTAGCATTTACTTCAATCTTGGAAAAAATATTTATCTTCTTTTTTCTCATTCATTGTTATAGAACTTCTGTGATAACAGTAGATATATTTACCTTGCTTAAGTATGTTTTGACTGTAGAGAAATAATGTATAAATGTTCGTTAATAATAATGGTGGTCGTAATAGTGATTAACTTTGATGAATAATGCCGAAAGAAATGTTGAAAATAGATATTGAGCAATTATATTGAAAAATGATATAGAAAAGACAGGAAATTTATGCTGGAATCAAATTTTGAAAATGAAAATTTACCGTATTTAGAGCAGGTTGTGCCAGTCCAACAAGGAAAACACGCACAAATCTTGTTGCTTGGATCGCAAGTGCCATGCTTACAGTTCACTTCAACAATTCTAAATATTGCCAAAAAGGAATCAGTTCAGGAACAATTCATCAAAAAAGATTAACCTGCCTGCATACTTTTATGAGTCTTGATGAGAGAAGAGATGTGACAAAAGAGAAATGCCAACGACATTGGCCATCGAACGATCTTCGGGCTCGTGGATAGCTTGGAGGAGCACCGGCTAAGGTTTTCCGGCCTAAGTTAAGGATGCGAACAGAAAGCAACAGACTCATACCTAACTCTTAACTTAGCAAAGGGCAGGTGGAAAATAAATCGTAGTAAAGGAACTCTGCAAAATACCACATGACAAGGTTGCTTGAGAGCAAGCCATTAACCCAACGATGTGACAAACAAACACCTGCTGCACGAGGGAGCAGTTTAACAATCAAGAACCATCACTTCAAATGGGATCATAACAAATATATCGCACCACCATTCAGATGTTGGATTATTCCCTCCCATTTCAAATTCATAACAGAAAAGTGATGAATTATAAAGTACTGATTATGCAGCACTTAGACTGCTACTGCATCAAATTTGCAAAATGCACTATTCTTTGAAGTCAATGGTATGACCTTGAATTGAATTGACTACCTGCTGCATTGGATATTCTGCGTTTTGCAGTAAGGCTCAATCATATTGTTTATGAAATTTCAAATTTTTGACATTGTCTGAAGGTCCTTTTCATGCGTATTATCGATTCCAAGCTTAGCAGTAACCAGAAGCAGAGAAGCTCAGAGTTTCTTCAAGGGAAGTAGATTTTAAGACGTAGTTTCCTTTTCCAAGTTAAGGATTAGTCCAGGTACATTGATTTCCCCATTCGAAATACCGTGAAGGAAACTTAAAAACATAATATTACATCGATGCTCATGCTCGTGGTTCTCAGAGGGACACAACCTTCCCTGGAATAAATGGAAAAACTTTAACAGAATTAGAACTAAGGCCGGCGGGTATCGTAAAACACTGTTCAAATGGAGAAGCTGCCCCAGCTCACACTGTGAATGTGGTGAGGAGGAGACAATGGTGCAGGTCGCACCCATTGTCCTTCACCAATCCCCAAAAGAATTCTGGAAACTGCCAGCGACGTCCCTGGATAGGAAGGATTCGAAATGCGAATGTTTAAAGAAGGACACGATAATAATGATAATGGTCGTGATAATAGTAATAATAATAATAATGGTCGTGATAATAGTAATAATAATAATGATACTCGTGGGTCTTCTGCTGTTAACAGGGAGTTTCTACGTCAGCGTGGGCATGCGATCTGTGAAATATCCTACCAACCAACCAACCTGGACTGACGTGGACATCAAATTCATTTTTGCAACCTCATTTATGTTGCGTCAAGCGACAAGAAATTGAAGCAGATCGTGAGTATGCTTTTTATGCTATCAAATTGAGGTGGATTGAGAGTTTCGATGTGAAGTTTGCACGAAAGAACATGCAAGGGAATGGCGGTGAGTGAGAGAATCAAAGTTTTAAATGAACCTACTTTTCACATTGCTTGTTGCAGGAGCATTCTGGTGATCCTCTTATGATATTTTTGAAAAAATCAATCCAATTGGTAAGTTTTGTAACTTCAGAAGAGCAGGGACACTTCACCTGCCCGCAGTTGTACAGCTGAGAGACCCTGCAAATGTTCTTCTCTAAAAAAACAGGAGGATGTGATGATTGAGAAGCAATTAAATGATTTCAAGTTTACTTGATCAATATTGAACAGGATTGTTCAAAGAGTGATTTGATGATTAATGAGCTATTGATTGACTGATTTGACTTTTACTTGGCCAATAATTATTAGGAATCAGCAAAAGAGTGATTTGATGATTAATGAGCTATTGATTGACTGATTTGTCTTTTACTTGACCAATACTAACGGGAATCGCTAACAGTGAATTATGAAATATGATGATGAAGTAATGATAGGAATATTTAACATATTGATATTTTAACAGGATTCAAAACTTTGTCAAAAATATTCCTGGTTTCACTACCCATCCTACTTGAAGGGAAAGAAAGGACTTATGAAATCCTAATTCACAATTTCAGAACTGTGAATAAATAGCGCGTTGATAGTCCATGATGAATAAAGGCTAGTGCATTTGATGATATTTTTCCTTAACATTGCTCAGCACGTGAGCAGGAAGCAAAGCACCAGTATGTAGACATAATTGTAATTTATTGCGAATTCACAATTTCAGAACTATGAATATATAGCGCGTCGATAGTCCATGATGAATAAAGGCTAGTGCATTTAATGATATTTTTCCTTAACATTGCTCAGCACGTGAGTAGGAAGCAAAGCACCCGTATGTAGACATAATTGTAATTTATCGCGATTGAGCAACAATCGATAATGCTGCATCGGGTGGATGATTTCAGTACAAAATAGTACCTGCAGGTACCATCCAATCAAATGCAACTTATAGCTTACTTCAAAGGATGCAAGCCATCGTCGCAATCCCTTACGATAATCACTGAGTGGATGAGACCTAACGCTTGTTATTGTGCACATACACACGAGTCCCTTTGTTTCGGTTCGGAACTTCAACTGGACTGAACTTCTTAGCTGGCGCTAGAGTAAAGCTACGCAGTTTCAAGCATGAGCGAAGATGACGAATTTTCGGTGATTTAAAAATCCCTTGCAAGTGATGACGCCATGTTTTCAAACGACGCAGGGTGGCAAATATCACCTATTCTGCAACTAAACTTCCATTTGTCAGCATTTCGTAATTACGACCGTGCCAGCAGGATACAAACAGTGCTAGCATGGTGAACAAATCAAGAGAATACTTCTTGATGGCCACATTTCATCTCAAAAGCTAATTCGTTTTATCAGTGCTCTCACAAAGCACGTTAAAACTCATTCTCGGCTATGCCTCAGTTGCTTTGCTTACTCGTCTCTCTCAAACCTTACACTAAAATAAACGCAAAATGTCTGTGGGACACATCTTTTATTGCTGGCAACTTATCTCATTATTGACAACTACTACCCATGATCAGTAAATTTTACTTGAGACCAGTTCCCATTTATTTGGCAATTCGATAGCAAACTGCAGGATAAAGTATATTTTAATCCTACTTTGGCGGTGTAAGAGGAGCTTTTAACATCGAAAGGGGTTCACGATGGAAGGCCTTCCCTCTGGAAAACCTTGTTAGTACCTGCACCAAACAGGGATACTAACACCTTCACTACTCTCTCGTTATGCTATGCATGCTAGACTTGGTGAAAGAGACACGATTCATACCAACAACGACAGATATGGTCCACATACCTTTTGCACATATTTCCACGTCAGACTAAGCCACCTTAATTTTTAACTTGCGTTATCTCGCGTCAACCTGCGCCAGACAGTAATGATTTCTGTAGAGTTTAGCGTTAGCGTCGATTCTATACCATCGAGCAATTATATAATCCTAAAAAACGTGGGTCTTGCAAGTCAATTCATGCCTCCTAGGTACAATGAATTAATCAAACAGCAAACTGTATTATAATTTTTTGAAGCAAAATCTTATTTTGAAATAAGTCTGATGTTAAATGTGAATATTAAGGAAATGCTAAAAAGAAGTTAGTACAAAAATATTCCTCTGCTTTTGAAGCTAAAACTGATTTAAGTTTGCAACTGCTTTCATCGGAGGAAAAAATTTATAGTGTAAATAGCTTTTTCTATTATGTTTGATAAACAAAGTAAGGTACAAATTACGAATTGAAAAGCCGCCTTGAAAGCTGGAAGTTACTTCAATTTGCACCTACTTTATACTTCAAAATTCATTTTAGTAAATAGTAAATAATTGTAAGATAGCAAAAATTAATGCATTTTAGGTAAAACAGCAAAACTATTTGGAATTCTTTGGATCAATTTGCTAGAAAGGTATAAACGTGGCGATTTTTTTGAGAATTATCAGCATAATTGACGGCAGAAAATGTTGCAGATAGTTGGGTAAAATTCTTTATGATTAAAATATGTTCTTAGAGCAAATCTTCAAGCATCTAATTGATTATTGATGTTACTTTGAAATGAGAACATTTGCGTAAATCTTAATTGCTTTACTTTTGACTATATGTTGAAATACTAGCCAAGCCTCGCATTTTAATGTGGTGAAAAGAAAGTTGGTGTGTAAGGGACTTGACTTCAGTAATCAAGTGAGCCTTGCCCGCATGCTCGATAGAGATTGGCGTTGAGCAGAAGACAGCAGAGCGATATGAAAAAGTTGTTTAAGTCGAATGTTGGTGGGAGATCTATAGCTACGAATTACGTCTTAGTGGGTGGCAGCAATAGATATAGATATATCGCTTTGGGATCTTCCTGACTACTGGCTTGGTTAGATGGAAGATTAAATTAAACCTACCAGCAAAAGGCTTTGCACTGACGTGTAGAATGAAGGCCACTGCAAGCAAGATGTTCATCTTAAGTCCCATATCGTCTCGGCAATCAAGGGACTACGTTTCTGCATTAGCGTTTGCACGTAGCACTGGTGTCCACCTGCAAAACATTTACGACAAACCAAAATCAGCATGTGAAAAGGCGTAGCGGGTGGCTGATATAACGTTTGCGAAAGTCAGCACAATGTAAAGCAGAAGAATCGAAAATCATGAATTATTAATTACTTGCGCTTTTATTCCTGATGCACATAGGTTGATGGTTAATTTCTTGATTAAAATCTACATAAATTGTTTTGATTTTGAAGAATGTTATTTTGAATAGTTGCCACCAAGCAAGGATCTTTTTGCACTGAAAGGGCTAATGCTCCATCTCGTTACGAAAAAAGTCATTCACATCCCTTTGAAATTCACTCAATGCATTAGCTATTATCGGTATCTAAATTATCATTGTATCAACAGATGAAATGTGAAGTATAAGATGAAAAGATGTGCAGTATCGTAGTTCCGTATAATTCTAGGTACTATGATTTGTCTTGTACTTAGAAACAAGAGATGGAAAATGCAGCTTAATGATGAATTTTATGGCCAATGCCATGATGATTGTAATTGTAAAACTTAGAAAAAACTCGAGAAGCCATCCCTGAAATGACAAAAAAAATGCCTCAAGCAGAAGTAATGCTTTTTGATCCTCATTGCCTAGTAACGCATGGAATATTACGCATTAAGTGTCAACAACATACTGAGATGAGACCAGATTTGTACCTTCAATGAGTTCATGGCTCGCTAATTTCAAGCACATTGATGCGCAACACTCAAATTTCATACTCAGAAATTGTAAGCAAGCGTGCAATTTGGTGGTGACCGCGACGGGATTTTCTGCCAACCTTGGTCCCTGTCAATGACAAACATATCAACCGCTGAATTGACTCAATGACTGAATTGGCTCAATTGAAGTGAGGTTTTCGACCAATCACAGGAAAGAGAAATCCTTCCAAATCGGACCGCAGGAAGTAAAACTTTTTGAATTAACTTTTAATCATCAGTTTTTGATCTACATTTCTCAAAAATCATATAGGATAGTTTTCTTTAACTTACAACGGGACCTTTATGAACAACACCACTTCTATTGCTGAAAATACAGCCCTGTGTAAAGAACTGCCCTATTATTATGAATAGCTACTTCAAGGTGCTACTGATATTGGTTGGCCTCCTGCAGAGTAGACATGTGCTGTTGTCCCTATGCTGTTGAACTAGCCCCTAGCAGAAGCCAGAGACAGGGTCCTGAGTTTTTCCTTGGTAAGTGGATTATGTGAGGTGATTTCCCGTGGCCTTCCTAGCCAATGGTGTTTAGTATTATCAATTTCGAGCGCTGCAGAAGCCAGAGACAGGGTCCTGAGTTTTCCTTGGGAAGTGGATTATGTGAGGTGATTTCCCGTGGCCTTCCTAGCCAATGGTGTTTAGTATTATCAATTTAGAGCGCTGCAGAAGCCAGAGACAGGGTCCTGAGTTTTTCCTTGGTAAGTGGATTATGTGAGGGGACTGCCCGTTGCCTTCTTCACCAATGGCTGTGAACATAGGATTCAAACTCACAACCGCTGCGCTATGAATCCACAGGCGTAACCATTTCACCACGGCACCACTATGCTAACTATCCCTTATCGTTATCTTAAACGATATAGCTTTTTTATCACTTGCCATTCTTTTGATCCACAAGTTAAACGAGACGCAAGGCACGCGAAGATTTCCGACGTACTAAAGTGGTTTAGGACAAGCTACATTATATGCGTAGACAATAAGAAAGTTGACATTCCTTATCACTGCTTCACCTCTCAGCTGCTACTTTTTCTCAGTGTTAATGCAAACCTTATAAAATTCAAATTGGCAACAGAGCAAAGCTACCTAGATAAAATATTTGCACATCGAAGCATTTCAACCTTACCAATTAGATAGGTTTTGACCAAGTTTTACAAAATTTTTGGTCAGTGAATTGAAAAACGAAGAGAGCTTACAAGCTGTCAAGAAATAAAATCATTTCTTTTAATGACTGTGACATCATATTGTCAAAACTTTACAAGCTTTTGTCTGTGTTGAAAAAATAACGAGAATTTTGCTGCTATGTCACTAAACTTTTTAAACGTATACTTGTATTTCAATGCGCAACTTCAGTGTTCTTTTTCTAAATATGGAAACTTCTTCAAAAATTTTGAATATCATAGTGTTTATAGATTATTGCCAATGAAATGGCGAACAATATTCATGGGGTTAAGGATCGGTGATACTAGAAAAATTAAATTTTCATGTTGAAAACACTCGCTGAGAACTTCTTGCACAGAAATATAGCAAAATTTTGAAAGCAACATAAACAAAGATTTTTCAAAGATTCTCAGAAGAAAAACTAAGTGTGCGATGGTTGCTGCTTGATGCAGAGAATTCTTGAATCGAGTATGCTGGGTAGTGTTTACCTAGCAATCAAAGTTAATCCAAGTGCAAAATCGGAAGCTAGACTTGAAAAATGATCGATTTTCAGCTCTTTTAATGCTAATAAGCCCCTGATTTCCTGTTACCCAAAGCTGGCATCTTTTAACCCATATTGCTAATTCCACGTCTAAGATCAATAAACTTGATCTGATCTCTCTCTCTCATCTTAGCCTTTCGGTTGCTTCTTTCTTTCTTTGTGGGGCTTTGAATAAGCCACCATGCCATTTCCTCAGCACAACTCACTAAAAAAGGCAGAAACTGCAGATTTGCCGCACAACTGATGTCTATGTTTGTTTGCCTAAGTCGTTTGTCTATTGAATCAGTTCAGTTTAGTTCAGCTCAGTTCATATGTTCAAAATTCAACTAAACAATGCACTTATATATCTATGCTGACAAAAATTGCAGATCTAAGGGAATGAGCATAAGGTGTAACCAGTGTTTAGCAACTGGAAATAATTGTATGGCTTTTTTTAACGGGTACCTCTCTCAATAGGTAAACTAATGAGGAGAGAGTCTCTCTTTTGGCCAGTTTAGATTAAATGCCATGATTAAAAAGGAACAAAATTACCTTGATAAGTTGAAAGTATACTCCATGTGCCGTGCTTTTGGTTTAAAATAAAGTGCAACGTTTTATCTTTGTAAGTAAACAAACCGTTGGATCATGAATTTAAATTTCGCGCCGAATACTTGCCTCCTTTTCAACATTATTTGCTATCAAATGTTGAATAGAGGCTTGCAAGAGAAACCGTTTTGGTGTCAAATGAACTATGAATGCAGAAAATAAGGGTGTAACGAAGACTTAAAAGCTTTTGATAATGAGCAAGCGCAAAATTGATTCATTTGGGAATGGGAAGCTAGTACAGTTCATAAATTGTAGGATTTTGTACAGAGGATCTTTGTTACTGGAAGACCTATGGATAAGAAATGGCCTAATCTGTAATCCTGAGAAGATTTTCTTTGGTGAAAAAATCAAAGCAGACGTTAAGGTGGATTGCCAGAACCTGATAATAGCACCGGGGTTCATCGATGTTCAAATTAATGGTATGGAGATGTTGATACTGTATCTTGTAGCGTACGGTCGTCTGAGTATTGCAGGCTAGTGAGAACCATTGCCCTTTGGGGGAGGGGGGTAGGGCTTGTTTCAAAAGAAGATCTTTTCCTTGCCTCACTCCAATACTTTCCAAGAACCCCTCTTTTCAATGAGAAATGTGACGAAAGAAAGCTCTGTATTTCTCTCAACTTGAATCTATGAAATTGTTGTATGTTTCCTCATGAACAAAAAGAATGATACAAAAATTTGCAAATGAAATAGGCACACCAGAGGAGGCAATAAGTAGTCATTTGAAGTGCTTTGTATGTGAAAACCCTATTTTGGAATAGTTCTGTACGAGCCCCCTTGGCTACCTGCTTCTTTCTTCTCTCTTCCGCTTGTCCCTTTTCGGGGTCAGACATCATGATGATTTGACGCCAGTGCTATCTGTCAGTGGTTTCTCAGGGATTGATGTTCCTAGCCCCCAGGCTATCCCCTATGCAGTCCTTCCAATATTCCTTTGGTCATCCTTACCTCTTGGCTACCTGTATCCTACAGACCCGTACTGTGACTAAACTGTGTTGCTGTTGCAAGAGACACTCCCCATGTCATTTTCGTAGCGTGTAGCTACATTCTGTGATCAACAACATGTCTTAAGCTGTATCTTCTAGCTTCTCTTGCCTTTTTTCATTGTTTCCTGTTCCTTGCCACATTTACTGTGTCTTCAAAGTTCATTCTCCGTCTTGCAATCAAATTCCCTATTTCCTTCAACAGGTTATTCCTCGGTTTCCCTCTTCTTCTCTTGATCCCGGTCCCTGCCAGAAAAACTCTTGTCGTTGGTGCTTCTGGTCTCCTCGGGATGTGCCCCAGGTAGCTCCAAGCTTTTCCTCTACCATTTCTTCAGCTCTCTTGAAGTCATTGAAACTTGAATATAGCTCATCATTCGTTTTTCTGCTTTTTCCGGGGATGTAGAAACCTCATACGATTTGTTGGAGGCATTTTCTTTCAAACAAGAACAATTTCTTGATTTCATGACCATTCTAGCATATTTCCCAGTCTCACTCCCCAGTCAAGGGAGAAAATCATTAAGAGATATGTGGCAACTTTCAAGAGCTAATAAATCATTAATTTAATAATAAATTCAAATGCTTTTATCAGCAAATTGGTTCTAATGTTTTATTTCTTTCCTGAATTCTTTTTAAATCCTGAGGTTGCAACAATATTGCATCTTTTTTAATTCAAAAGTATTTTTGTGATTTGAATGGTTTGATTTTCAAGGTGGCTTTGGTTACGATTTTTCCTCCAATGTTGATCAATTAGAAGTTGCTCTTCAAAATGTTGCTAAGGGAATTTTGGCACACGGAGTGACTTCATTTTGTCCAACATTAGTAACATCTGCCTCTAAAGTCTACAAAAAGGTATGAAATATGTCTTTTCATGAGAGATATGCATTTTATAAGGATCGATTAATTGCTACCATTTTAATATTCAGTCAGTCCAATCACTCCTTGTTTTTGTTACTGGTGTCCGCCCTTGTCGGGTATAAACCTTTCCCACATACTTCAAATCCTCTCCTTTCTTGCCCCTTGCTAGATATCACCATTTCTCATCAAGTCTTTCCACTTTTTCTACTAACATGCTCTTGGTATTCTTTTGCATCTTTTGGTGCGCAGTTTGTCAATTTACTAATCCACCTGTTTGTCAGTTTGCCATGTCATGTGGTCAGCAATGAGTTACAATTCCTCTTTCGAGAATGCAGATATTATAAAGAATGTATCTGACACCTGTTGCTTCAAGAAGTTGTTCAGAGTCTATTGATCATGCCAAGTTTTAGTTAGCATCAGGCATTCTTGTGCCCTCTGCATTGTTTGCAGATTCTTTGAGAGTTTCATTAGTGACCGTTTTGATGGTTCTTTTACATCTTAAGTTTATTGTAGTTTATTACTAGTTGGATTTTCAAAATTTTTGTCATAATTAATAGTGATCTAAATATAATTTTTACAGTTCAAGTCAATATTGATTCCGTGTTTCTACTGTTTCCTTTTGGTGTCCCTTCTAATGCTGCAGCATTTGCAAACGTAGCATTTTACATTTGAAATAAAGCAGTTTAACATCCTTTGCATCTTCCTTATCTTTTATCTAAGGCTGCGTAAAGTGCTGTAAGTCATTTTATCATTTCATCAGGCACTGCCAAAGATTTGCCCAACTGTTGGCGGAGCACACGGAGCAGAAATAATTGGTATGGTGTTTTCTTTTTTTTAGAAGTTTCACCAGAAAAGGCTTATGTTTCGAAGTTTGTTTCAAATGCAATTTCTGATTTTGCACAATTTTTTTGCTAGGTTGAAGTATGTTGGGTAAAATTAAATGTTTGTCTCTACCATAGCCTCATATTATAACTTGTCTCCTTGTATGCCCTCTTCCCTTAGGACACATAAATTAATGTTTTGATAAACTGATGGTGGATGGAGCATTATGAAAGACTCACAAATTGGGTGATTTCAGAAGTTTTTTGATCCAGTAAATGCAGCTGCTTTTTTGTGTGTTTAAGTGGATGCTAGAAGCATTGCATTTTAACTTCTTTGTCTTTAAAAGGGCATTGATGATCATGCACTTCCAAGCTTCCCTACCTTGACCTGTTTGTTTGATGTTTGTTTCCATTATTTTAACCAGTACGCTATTTCATATCGCTCTGTCTCTTGTGTGCTATTTTCCCTTCAATTATCTAATTAACGTTTCCTAAAAATGTCATTTTAACGTTATATGTTAACGGCATCAAAGGTATGCTATTGAAAATGTGAATGAAGAAACTTTTCATGTTAGTACTTGATTTTCATTCATTGCATTATTTTTACTCCATAAAGAAGTAATTTTTTTCTAGGTGCCCACGTTGAAGGACCTTTTATCAACCCAGATAGGAAAGGTGCCCATAACCCATCATTGATCACAACTCCCAAATGCAATGGGGTTACTGTTGTTACTGACATATACGGTTCCCTTGAGAATGCTGCAATGGTAACCATAGCACCAGAGATTGAAGGGGCATTGGATGTGATATCAGATTTTGTTGACAACCATGTTACTGTTTCATTAGGTAAGTACTTTCTCATTTTAGTTCATTAAGGAATGCTCCTATGGTTTCTATGGTATAATTGAACCATGCATGTTTAAAGTAATTTTATGGGAGGTGACCGCAATAGGTTTTTGGCAGCCGTAATAAACCCAAAATATGCCATTATGAAGATATAGACCGGATGCTTGATGGTCCTTGCCAGCAACGCAACTTTGCAACAGAGTTCTGTAGAAATAAATCAATTCATTAAACATGTGATATGCAAAGCCACTATTGACTTGGCTTTGCTACAGAAAACTGATGGTAAGAATGAAAGATCAGTTTTAAGTCCCTCAAATTCAGCCCAAATCCTCTGTAGGTAAAGGAAAAGATTTTAAAAGTGTAACAGAGTAGAATGATGTTTAAGTATCAAAGCAAAATGACAAGGCTTGATGTTATTTGACAAGAATATTTAGCCATAACTTTTAGAATTAACACAATGCTGTTCCAACACAAGATATATATGTTTGATAAACTGGAAGGATTTTCAAGTGATATAGCTAGAAAGTGTTTAGGATCAAATTCAGGTTGTTTCTTTGTTGAGCATGTCATGTGAATTTTTTTGTAACAAGATTGACTGATGTGTTTGGTGAATGCATTCTCTTTTATCTTGATGTATTATTCAAGTCAGTGGTAGTTGCGCCGCATGTTATGCACCCGCAAGCTTGTGTTTTGTGTCCACAGTTTGTTAGGGTGCCACAAAGATAGTTTCAATGAAGGGAACTCATACAGCCTAGCGCAAACCCATGTTTTTCAGTTGCTGATTCTCATTGCATTTCCTACTTTGCAGGCCATAGTAATGCCAATCTTCTGCAAGGTGAAGAAGCAGTTAGAAGAGGAGCAACTTTCATAACCCACCTATTCAATGCTATGGCTCCCTTTCATCATCGTGACCCAGGTCTTATTGGAGTTCTTACAAGCCACCTGATCCCAAGGCCTGTATTTTATGGTATCATTGCTGATGGCGTGCATACCCATCCCACCGCATTGAGAATCGCCTACCGTGCTCACCCAAAAGGTGCCCAAATGCTTTCTTTTTTTGCATGTTTTTTTGAAAGGAATTTTTCCATTCATAGACAATTTTAAAACTTGCAGTTTGATGAAACATATTTACAAGAACGATATCATTTGAGATCATGATAGGTTAGTCTACTCTAGTGGCTGTAAACGCAACAAGAAACGATACAAAGACACAAGGCTATACAAAAATTGTCTGCCCCTCTTTGGGGGAAACAGCTTAAATTGCAGAACACAGCACTGCTTCTGAATTGAAAGGGAAACTTGACAGACTTTGGTAGTCTTTAGCAATAGGATGCATCAATTAATCCATTAATTGATTGAAACACATAGGTTAATAGAGAAGGATGAGAGTGAAGATTAAATTACGTAGTTTTCTATTGCTGCAAAAAAACACTCTGTTGTGTGGATGAATTTCAAAGTAGCTTCCAATAGAAATGATAGCCAAGCTGTGGTTGCAATCGGTTCAGAATCCTATTTTTGATAGTCAGGAATTATTCTTCTTCATTCTGAATACCTAAGTCATTTCAAATGGAAATAGATGTTTTCTTTTGATTTATACTAATGATAATGATAATGATGAAGGAAAAATCTACACCAGTATATCATAGAGTGAGTCTTTACCGGTTTGCTCCTCTGCAACTTGACAGCAATATGACATTGAGAACGTTTATAATGCGCTAAATGTTTTACGAAAAAAGGAATGTGTTGATATAATTCAATTTATCCTAAATGTCATATCTTTGCTATAATGTATAAGTTGGTATAATATTTTATTGAAACTCAGTTTGATTTGCAGTTTGACTGATTAATATTTCAGGTATAGTGCTTGTAACTGATGCAATTGCTGCCATGGGACTTCCCCCTGGTAAGCACAAACTTGGCACAATGGAGGTGGACATTGACAAGAACCGAGCCACGCTTGTCGGTACAAATACTTTGGCTGGGAGGTAAGTGATTTTGTATTCTTTTTGAGACATGTTGTTATTGTTCGGAGAAGCATCTGACTATAAATTCTATACCGAACCATCATGAATATGTGGGCCCAAAAAATGATTTAAAGGGAAAGAAGATTGGACTTTGCTTAGAGGCAGAGGGAAGATTATATACAGAAGAAAATTTACTGCTGAATGACTCAAGGAGGAAGAGTTCCTGTACCAGTCAAAGTAATTTTGTACTTGAAAGTTTGAACCAGTAGCCTTCCTTTTTTGGACAGGTATGTAGAAGAGCTCTGATATGGGAAAAGCTTTTGAGCATCTCTTTTGATTTGTGAGATTTTACATTTGTATGCCTATTAAAACTGATTTAATTTCCTATCTTGTGCCTTGCTACTTGCTCGTGGTTTGGTTACCACCATAAAGGTTCTCCTTACAATCGCTGACCACTTATCTTGTTTGGCACCAAATACACTGCATCCGTCCCCACATCCTTATGAAAACATGACAAAACAAGTGGCATATAAAGATATTCCAAGTCCAATTAATAAAATCTCAACATAATGATAGTGTCTCCATTGTCTCTAGAAGTTTTCATAAGCAGTTTATTCCATAACAAAGTCATCCAATTGCTCTGACCTTTTTCGGGTACAAAGCGGTCAAGAAGACTCTTGTACGGGAGACAAAAGATCTTCTGTCTCTGGCATAGTTTCAGGCAGTTATCGTTGCCCTTCAAAATTTACTGGATCAGATGTATGTTCTTCTGCAGATAAATACCTCTTCACACGTGTAACACTCCGTTGGTACTCCCTTGTGGTGACTCAATAGCTACACGGTTTCCTTCCTGAGATGTAAAGGATAAAAATGTGAGGATTTTTTTGGTAGTTTCAAGATCTTTCTTGTCCAGATGCACTGTTTTTGATGTTGCTTTTCAGCCAAGTACATATTCATTTCTCATTCCAGCATCGTCACAATGAAAGAATGCTTGAGGCATTTCCGAAAAGCTGCAGGTAAGTTAGTCGACAATTTTCATAATATAATCAAAGTGTTTAATGCTAGCCTGATATTTAGCTTGAATATCAAGGTAGCTGCAAGCAGCTTGTCAGGTTTTCTAAAATTGGAACAATGATGAACCTATTTAGTTAGAACCGCCATCCCGGATGTATTCATGCTATTCTTTCACTTTGTTGACCTGGTCTAAGGTAGATTTTTGCACACTTAGAATGTAACATTTTGTAATACCGTAAAAATCATTGGGAAGACTCGAGGTAGACAACTTAAACTTCAGTTTACTGAGCATCCAAGATCACATCACATTGCTCCACGAGTTCTAGTCATGTGATACTAGTAGCAGGTAACATGACTCTACAGGTAAGTCCTGGTCCTTCCTTTCGATGGGGCCTCACTTAGAAATTCAATGGGTTCAATTGGTTCAAGTTCAATTAGTATTATATTGTAAACCCTAAGCCAGGCAAGCCAATTTCAAACTACCCATGTATTAGAGACGTTTGTAATTGTATTTTAAATTGAATTCGAATGAAACGTTCCGTTCTCACCCTTTTCTCCTTTTCCCCTAGCAAAAGCCTCTACAACAACACCCTCCCATGCCACGGTCTGACAGTGAACTCTGTTTTGTATCTTATTTTGGTGTCAATAAATGAAGACTCTATTTCAAAGCTCTTTTCACTCATTTTTGACAACTTCATCTTTCAGGATGCTCAACTGTCGAGGCATTAGAAGCAGCCAGTCTTCATCCTGCCCAGCTTCTTGGTATAGCCAACCAAAAAGGGACGTTAGAGTTTCGAACAGATGCCGACTTGGTGTTTATAGATGATGAACTTAATGTCCACTCAACATTTATTGCAGGATCTCCTGTTTATGTAAATAAAGATGGTTGCATGGTGAATATTATTGATAATTTGTCATAGTTTTTCAAACGGTTTAACAAAATAATGAAATTTTTATATGATGTAATTATGATGGAATTGATTTGGTAATTGCCTTTATTAGATCTCTTTGTTGAAGTTTCTAACATGATTCACATGCTCATCATTAAAACTCCCACCTTTCTTTTTATTCTTTGGTTTACTTGCAATAGAGACAAAGTCATTGAAAGAGTCATTCGCATCATTTTCTTCTTGCTTTGTTTTCTCCTGTTTTGCAAAGTCAACAAAGAGCCAGCTCAGCCTCTTCTGATTTGCATCCGATTTAGGTCCAGCTGTCTTTTCAGCTACAGTGGGTACATAACTTGCATGTGAATCAAAAGTCTCATTTGATGAAAACCTATTCGCTCTCTTGGTTTGTTCTTCATTTTCGATTCTGTTGGAACTGACATGATTGGTCTTCTTGGTTTGCATCTTCATAAAATCATGTTCGGCCCCTTCGTTTTTCTGCACAGACATATTTTGTGGAAATATCACATTTTCACCTTGTTTTGAAGTTTCATCGTTCCTTACGGAGATTCTTCCAGTTAAAATTTTACTAAGATGAAACAATGATTTGATATCATGGATAATCCATCTATAGGCCTTGCTGCTTTGTAAAAGACTAAGTGTCAAAATTGAATGAGTCAAGAGACAGCAGGGCCTGCGCTATGGCAAAGAAACTATTAGAAATTACAGACATTGCTACTGTTAGCATATAAATATCTTATTGCCATGGTTAGCAGCAGGAGAATTGTTACTTACAGATAGCGGTTAGCAAGTACAAAAAGAGATTCAGCTAGAATGTCATGAAATTCAATTTTCTCAGGCTTGTGTTGGGATAAAGAGTTGAGGCACTTGAAGTATCATATCCAGAGATCATGACAAACAAGGAATGCAAGTTGCTAATAGGTACATCAACTGAAGCAGTAAAAATAGGAAGATGGGAAATGATCCGAGATATGGTAAGCAATGCCTTCCCAGCATTCAAGCAAATCGTCTTTGATCATGGGAACCTCTAAGAGAAAGCAAGGCAGGTCTCATTCAAGGTTTACAGACTCTGAAGATCAATCTATGGAATTGGAAGATATCTGGATCTTCCCTCTGACAAAAAATAATGAAAACTGTTATTGACTATTAATGCTGTAAAAAATTGTTTTTCTAATCTATTTCTTCCATTTGTTCACTAATGAATATATTTAACAACTGAAAGTAGGCACCAAGAAAGAAGTAATTGGTTTTAAATTCAGTAAGGTTTCAAAACCAGATACATTCAAATCATGGACAACCATCAAGTATCAGGTATCAGTTTAATTTACAAAAATCTAAAACTTTAGTACACTTAAAGCAAGACTTTTATATCCCAACTGACCATGATTAATACACTCCTTGAATAACAAATACAATAAAGAATTACTCTAAGATGGCACTAAAGGACTGAAAAATGTCAAGTAAGGCTCATCACTTGAATCTTCTTCCAAAGAACCATCATCGCTGAATGCACTCATCGATGAAGATCCATCTGCAATTGTTGTGCAAGAATCCAGCAGTTGTGAAGCTAGAATGAAATTATTTGAGCTAAACACGCTACAAAAATGACAAAGGATGTAATAATGGTTCAGAGTGCAAAAGTGACAAGCTAGTATGCCTTTGTGCACTTATACATGGATATTTTCTGCACCTTTTTTTCAGATAATACAGGTCCGTCTCTATGTACTTGGGTAAGCAGTTTAAGTGCCATTCACTCAACTGATTTTTTGTCTTTATTGTCACCAAAATGTTGGATTTTTAGACATGATTCAAAATATGGAACATCATTGATTTTAATTGACATGGATTCAACCAGGAGGAAAGCCGAAAAGAAAATTGATCAAGAATAAATTGGAGAAGGACTTACAAAAGGGAATGGGAAGAAACGGAGGTGGTTGCTGCCAATCAAAGTTGTTGGCAAGCATTTGCTGTCCAATGTCCAACATTGGACTGGAGGAAGTAAGTCTAAGTTTAATTGATTTTCTGTATGTAAGTAGCTACCAAGGAGATGCAGCTTTAGATATATCAAAGTAATCTGCCTTTAGCCATGAGAAAGCAAATTTTCCAAACATATTGCAAGAAAAATGAAGATGAAATAAAGAATATTAACATACACAAAGATTGTAGAGCGTTTCTTCTGAAACTGTTTGCTTGCATACTAAACAATCTTGACTGAGGGATTGTATTTTTTGAAATAGTACTGAAACATTAACAGAAATATCCATTAAATCAAGACTAGAGAGAAGAAGAATGTCCAGCATTGCCCAGCTTACCATTTATGCAAATGAAATAACAGCAGGGGTATCACCATGATTTCCCAGACAGGGGGTACTTTCCCCACATAGGGGATGGATTATTAATTCACAGAAGCTTCCATTTGGTAACAAAATTGGTCCCAGACTTGAATTTTTCCCTGAGGGGTGCTAGCGATAACTTGGATGAGAGTTTAGCCCTCCCACCCTCTGGTGACACTCCTGAATAAGAGGACAGTGAAAATATTATAAATAAAAATATATTCAAAGCCTGGCGTAAGTATAGCAGCAAAGCTTTTCATGAGTATAGAAGCCTATCACTTGGCTATCCTCAGTACATCATCCACGTATCATCAGCCTAGCATTATAGCCTAGCACTAGAGCCTAGCACCAGAGTGTTAAGGTCGCAAGCTAAGAATCGCAGCTTAGCATCATTACAAAAATAAGCTCAAGGGCAGCCTGAGCCACAGAAGGAAGCACGCAAGTTTTGCAAAAAGAAGGTATTTCAACAGATGTAAAATAAAATTACATTTACTTGCAACAAATCAAAGTGAATCCCACTCACCTATCTATTCTAATGAGGCATTGTTTTGAAGAATTTCCAACTAGAAGGGCTGGTGAAAAAAACACTGGCTATGAAAAGAAGGCAATATAAGTCATTTGATACAAAAGCGTCAGAACAATGGCAGCTGAGCTGACGGAAATGAAAAAGTGTCAGTTGATGAAAATTCCTTCTTAAAGTTTCCGCTCTGACAAAGACGTTCTCAACAGCAATTTGGTAGCAAAACGAAATCAGTAGAGATAGATCAGCTTTGTCAGCAATATAATAATAAGCTTTGTCAATAAGCTTTGTAAGCTTAGAGTAAAATAGCAGCTAAGAACTTGGAGGTACAAACTGGTACTTCAAATATGCACATTCTCATTTTCCACACCGTTGCAAAATCGTTCATCTTGTATGCCAAGGTAAGCCATATGCATGCAGAAACCTCCATGTTGGTGTCCATGGATATCGACCGCCGAAAGTGATCTCAACTCATTTTTCGCTGGCTTGCAACCGATTCTACAACCACTTTCCCTCAAAGCACATTTGAAGGAAAGACTCGATGAAGAGCCATATGCCTAAGGTATCGCTATCACAGCTCAAACAATCCTTTATTAGCTAGATTTCTTTAATCAGATGCATCAGAGGAAACGTAGGTACTTTTGGTGCATTAGGAACTGACCCTGTATGTTTTTTACTCTGCCAATTTTACTAATTCCGTTGAATATGCATCTTGAGTTTGCAGCAGTCTTTCCGAATGCTGCTGCCATTATGAATCCTTCTGCAAGCTTGATTGGCCTCGTCTTCCAAAGCCTCGTGTTCAATTTGTACAAGGTGATTCAAAATGCAGAAATATGTGAACTGAATAAGAAACGCAAGAAGCTACGTCATGATGCAGCAAGATGATTTCATGTCCATAAATGGGGTTTCGCTTTCAAATAATACTTCTCATGAGAAATCATTGAGAAAATTGACTTCTTCAATCAGCACTTTGAATGTATATTCCCAGACAATATAGATATCCACATGAATAACCAATTTCTTCTTTTATATTTTTTTTCGAACTTCATTTCTTGTGATATATATGCTTAAATACAGCTGCAAACCTCTCTAGACAGGTAGTTTACAATTGACTACTTGAACAAAACATAAACGAGAAGTACAAAGAAGAAGAAGAAAAAAAATAATAGCTGTTAGAAAAGAATGAGAAGCTTCAAAATGTCATTAGTTCATGATTGTCCCAGTCCTTGTTCCTTCGGCAGAATACACAGTACGAATTAATAACTATTACAACCTTGATAATAACACTAGTAGGAAGCTTGCAAAATAGGGCTACCTAACATCCAAATACCGCCATAAATAACTACAGAATAAATGAATTGACGACTATAATCATTCGCACAACTTATTGCATATTCTGCATGTGCAACAAACCCTGGACTAACCCAGACCTTCTATCCTACTAGCAGTGTTCCTTCATCCTCCAGCTCTTCTTATTAAAGTCGTTTAACCTTGATCCGGTTTTCTTTTCGTATTTTTCTGTTCCTCTTTTGTCTTCTTTTTTTCTTTCTTTCTTTCTTTTCGCTTATTCATTCGTTTTTACACCAGAAATGCCTGTAATTGGGCCAGCAGAATACAAATTAGTAGAGAGGTTTGTATGTGTGTGCTTAGTTTATATATAAAAGTGAAGTTTTTACTTTTTTAAGTGTCATATATCTTTAGCAATTATGCTAATTGGGGACATGAATTGTTTTTGCTTATCGAGCATTGTCTATTTCCTGCTGATTGCGTTTTACGTCTTCAACTTAGTATCTAATGGCTGCTAGCACAACCCTAAGAGACTATATAAACGGAAATTGCAGTCCCATGGTCCTTCGTCTCAATTTGTTACACCTATTGATTTCTACGCATGGAATTTCAGAGAGTTCTCTTCTCACTCCAAATTGAATTTAAGCTTCGGAGTTCTGCTCTATCGAAAGTTGGATCTGTAGTCAATCACAAAAATCATTTCAGCTATCCGAATACCCTGACTCATTAGATCCATCTAAGAGCAACTGAACAATCTCTTATATCATGATATTTTGCGGAATATTTCACCCCTCCAATCATTGTAACCAATGATAGCTCGATTTGATCTAATTTACTGTTAGTTTACTAATTATCACATATTGTAATCGATGTTTTGGTCGGATGGTCCGTTGAAAACCAGCTTATGCTGAACTGAAGGGCAACCCTCCTTAAATAATTGAATACGAAAATATGAATGAAGCATGAAATATTCATTATGACAGAATTTTCTGTTCCCTGTCTGACAAACAACAAGAATGACGTTGCGTCCCGGTGCACGCATGCGTGGGTATTTGTTGCCATTAGAAGTGCCAGCGGAATACTTCAGTATAAAAATGAGATTGGCATTTCATATCTATTCAACGTTCACTTAAATGCGACAGAGTTCCAACAGCAGATGTACTACATGAAATAGATAAATAGATCCATCAAAAGTATGAATATTACGAAAATGAAGCTATCAGTGACACAGCTCCCAACTGCAGCAAATGGGCCTAAAAACAGCGAATCGTCTGACTCAGATTTCTATAAGGGTTTAGGACTGGCACTTAGCTCTTGCCTATTCATTGGAACGAGTTTTATTGTCAAGAAGAAAGGTCTTCTGCGGGTCTCATCGGATTCGGGAAGGAGAGCAGGTAAGCTCATGTCCATTTTCCCTCCCTCACCTCAACTTCATCGCCATTTTTGCAATGCTTGATATATTTTCTACCACATGAATGTCGTACGTGTAGAATCAGGTGATGTTTCAGCTTTTCTTGTGACTTTCTCCTGCACTGGGGTACATTGTTGTGGGAAAAATTGAACCAAGCAAGATACAGGAATCATAAGCTCACTAAAGAAATCCAGCGAATGCTTGGTAAAAAATGAGTAAGACTAGCTAAAATGAACAGCAACTGAACACCTCATCATCCTGGAAGCGACATGTTTTTCCTGTTTCACAAACCTGTGTTTTTTGTTCCAGGGCAAGGAGGATTTGCTTATTTGAAAGAATGGATGTGGTGGACTGGCATGATAACAAGTATAATTTTTCATTCTCATTTTTGTTGATCAACTATTTCCCATGACTGTTCAAATGATAATTGATTACTGTTCCATTCAACTCCATATTGTGTACATTAGCTGAAAGCTTTTGTTTCATTTGCATTGTATCATGCATAGGATCAATGATTAAATCAAGAGATATTTTTATGATTTTATGATAATTTCATTTCATGTAAACATTTGATGATTAATGGGACATTTTTTGATAACTTTTTAGGGGTAGTTAGCATAATGATAAGTAATATTCCTAATTTGCTAATCACCCTGTTTTCAAGCAAGACTTGCCAAATTGTCAAGCAAGATTTACTCTATCGTCAAGCAAGATTTACCCTATCGTCAAGCAAGACTTGCATTTGACATTTTAGTTGCCTTATCAATCCACTGAGCAGTGAATAGGTACCTGTTGCAAAGCTGCTGATAAATTATGACAGTAAAGAAACTGGTCACTCTACCTCACATTGCCATGCTCAGTATGTTACCTCCTTATCAAGATGCTACCTGCTGAAGCTTGTATTGAGCAGCTTGACTTTGATTTTATCATTAGTGGCATTAGAAAGAAAACTCAATCCGCACCAACATAAGTAGCTCTATACCTATGTGATAAAGTAGCGTTGATCAAGTTTATGCTGCTAATATTAAAAAAGCGGGGGACTCTATCACTTGTTCATTTGCACATGACCAGGGCGGTTCTTTTTACTGTGCTACCCCAATTTTCTGCTGCCAGATTGTATATTGCATATGTCAGGCAACCAAAGGTCAGCAGTTCATATGTTGAGTTTATGAGGACAAGTCTCAAACCAGAGCCTTGAGCTTCCTAGGTAAGGTCTACCAATTGAGCTACAAACCTGGACTTTCGATCAAATTTGATGAAAAATTGATAAATGTTACAAAGGTTGAAATAAAAATTGTTTGTGATTACAAATGGCAAGAATTTGAAATGTTTTGAGGAATATTTGATGGCCTTAATAATGTTCAGACTCCTTGTCTCGATCTCCATGGACAGTTCTTGCGTTCTTGACCTTATTTAATGTGTAGAAAACACGGAACCAGCAAGGTGGTGAGCTGTGCTGTAATCTGACTAAGTAATTTGATATCATATCATATCATTATTTACAGTTGGTGAATACTGATAGTTGGTGATATACAAAAAGGAATAAGCTAAAGTTACTGTAATTTGTCACTAAGAAGAAAGGGCAGGGAGTGCTGGCTAAGTTGAAGAAGGTAGATGAATAGGCAAAATACTGGTGCCAAGTATGGCAGGGAATTTTGTAAGAATGAAGGCATAGGTAAGCACACATGGAAATAGTGACAGAGGTGTGAACAAGGGTAAGAAGGCTGAGGTCACTACATGTTAAAGGTAGTAGGAGTTTTTAGATGTGTTTACCCTAACCAATTACAATCATCTAAAGTCTAGATAGGGAAAATTATCATGCATGGGTTTCACTTTTTGCCATTTCTCAATTTCATTTTTAGCCTTCAACATCAGTTTGTCTTTTTTGCAGTGATTGTTGGAGAGGCAGCCAATTTCTCAGCATATGCATTTGCTCCTGCAATCTTAGTAACTCCTCTGGGAGCCATCAGTGTTTTAGTGAGGTATTTTTAAAGATAGTTCTTCTAGTTTTCGTTAAAGCTTTTCCTTTCCTTTAATGGCCAGATAATGGAAAAGGAGCTCTGGATGGCCTTAAGTTCCAATAGTTTTGGTTAGAGAATATTGTTATCTTTTGATGTAGATATTTCCTCCATCATTGCTAAATTGATGTTGGTATGTTTCTTTTAACAGAAGCACAATCTCAGAATTAAGCTATGTGCCCTTTAATCAAATGCTATTTTGTCTTGCTTTCAGTGCTGTTCTGGCATCATATCTATTAAATGAGAATCTCAACCTCTATGGTAAAATTGGTTGCTTTTTATGCATAATTGGATCAACTATTCTCATCATTCATGCGCCTCAGGAAGAAAATGTTTCCACTATGGAGGAGCTCTCAGTCAAGTTAAGAGATCCTGGTAGGCTGCATATAATTTTCTGGGCTTTAAATCTAATTTTAGAATACCACATGGGATCCCAAATCAATCTTAGTGACACAAAGTGTTTAGTAATTTTGAGTGTCACCCTCCTCACACAAGATACCGGCCTTACTAACGAAGAACTCAGCACAGCCAATTTTTAATTGGGTCTTCCCTCAAATATGCTTTGAGGGAAAGTTGTTGCAGAATCGGTTACAAGCCGACAAAAATGAGTTGAGATCACTTTCGGGGGTCGATATCCAGTGACTCCAACGTGGAGGTTCCTGCATTGTCCCCCACACAGCCATGTCAGATAGGGAGTTATGGGGAAATTATGTGGATTCTGGTGCACCCGGCTGATGATGATGATGAATTTTGAGTTTAGGAGAAACAGAAACAGGGCTCGTTATTTACTCTAGGGAAGTGAATTTCTCTTTCATGGTGATTTGGCCTCCATCCTCTAGCAAGGCTATTGCTGTGTCTCTGTTGCACTCTCCCTCCAACTACAGATCCTCTGGTGGCTGAGTAGGAGATCAGCAAGCAGCATCTCTGCCCGTAACCATTTCTTACATAGCAAACTTGATATTGAGCAATGCGGAAGCCATGATTTGAATGTGTGATGTAAAATGCTCTGCCCTGGCCAGTTATACTTTTTATTTATTTGAACTTTTCTCATCTTTCAATTCAGGATTCATCCTCTACACAGTATTTGCTGTTGGAGCAGCACTGATTCTGATAATCAAAGTAGCTCCCAAGCATGGTCGTGAAAACATCCTTGTGTACATATCAATTTGCTCACTGATTGGTTCGTTAACAGTCATGGCATGCAAAGGGCTTGGCATTGTGCTCAAAAGGACATTTAGTGGCTATAATGAACTGACCAATCCAGTTGCGTGGATGCTCGTGGTTTCTTGCATCTTTTGTGTTTTGACGCAAATGGTCTACCTTAACAAGGCACTGGATGTTTTCAACACCTCCATTGTTACGCCCATTTACTATGTCATGTTCACAACTTGCACCATCACTGCATCAGCAATACTGTTCAAAGAATGGGAGAACCTAGGATCAAAAGACGTCCTTGGGGCTTTGTGCGGATTCCTCACCATCATTGTCGGGGTTTTTCTACTTCACGCCTTCAGGGAGTTTAGGTTCTCCCTTAGGGAATTATTCACATTTGCAAGCAGTGGTCGAACTGATGCCAGACGAGATGGCGCTGATACTATTCTTATGTCTGAGTTGAAAGACGATGATAGCGATGAAGATGTTGAGTACTCAGCAAGCAATAATGCTAATCATTCTATTAAGATTGACAAAACAACTCACACATTTTAATGTTTTAGTGATGTCTTTATCCTCAATATTTGTAATGTTATTTATAATAATTTAGAGAGGAAAAGGTTTTTCAATAATAGTCATGTTGTCAGTGTTTTTAAAAAAATAACCCACTTTCATAAGATCTAAATTTTCTACGAACAAGCACAATTTTATTGGTCATTTTTTGAAAGATTTTTGCTCGTGATCTGCCATGCAATCGACGATTTAATGTAAGTCTCAGACAGCCTATGTATGCCTCTAGTTATAGGAGCAATTTTCTGGTATCATTTGCGAGCCACTAAATGAAGTTATTGGTAATTTTGCTGTTACTGAATATGCCATTTCGTATATTTGTTTTTAAGCTTTCTGATGTTGTCCTAATTTTAGTCTAATTGGTATAATGTATATTTAAAGTGATTTGGCTAGGTCTTACATCTCTTCTTGGGTGGAGGCCAGCAAGGGGATGTCATCAACTTATCAAAGGTTCCAAATAGACACGGTCTCCTAGTTTGCCCTCAACGGCTCGTAGAATTTTTCTGTCACATAAATTGAAGAGCATTGGAGACAACGAGCATCCTTGGCGCACGCCGTTTTCCATTGGGAATAGTTCTATGGATCTCCCAGTATTCTCATAACAGCTTTTGAACTTTCACCACGTAAAGTTAGTGTTGCGGAACTACAAACTCGACTTGATTGGAAGTAATAAAAAGCCATATTGGGCAAAATTTAATTCAAGTTTTGGGAAGAAGCAGGTAAATTTCAGCACAAATTGCATACAGTTCTGGCTCAACATGGACTGACCAATGATGCACTGCGATCACGTAGCATTTAGCTCACAATGCGATTCCCTCCATCATAGACAATAAGGGACATTAATTTCAATCTAATGGAGTTTCCCTTTGATGGAATAACACGCAAGGGTTGGACTAACTAACACCTCTTGAAGTCAATAACCTGTAGGTTGGAAGCACCAAGCTCAAATGCTAGCTCATCCCGTCAGTAGCTAAAACTTTTATAGCTACAACTCTGTCTAGAATATTCATCGTTGCACCATGTGGTATGTAATCATTTGCAGCAACGTCAGATCAGTTGCAAAAGGCAGGATCTGTGCGTAACTGTGACGTCAAATTGATGATCCAGATAAAAGGAAAGCAGAAGTACACAGCAATCATTCGATGAGTTAAGATTCGAAATTTGGAGCAAGTCACTGAAAAGTTAATCTAAATGGTTCTGAAGTGAGTATGAATTTTCAATCCTGATTAGCTGAGCTCAATCATGTCAAGCTGCAATGAATGTCATCTGGGATGATTGCAACGAGGGCGGCGTCTAGCATTCAGTGGAGAAAACCGACCAAGAATCCTCACAACTTAAAGAAAGAGAAACGCAATACCCACACCCAAACAATTTATCATTTTCATTCTGGATATTCAATTAGACGGTGTTATTCTTGCTTTGTTAATCAAAATTAGGTAGCAAAAGGCATGATATTATTGCAATTACTCTACAGATACGAATGGTCACCCAGATATTGAAGGAGAATAAGCTGTAAGCAGCTCTTTACATGAAAGAGGAGATGGAGATGGAGATGGAGATGGAGATAATAAATCACAAGCACGAAGGTTTGTTAAACTCTCAATCTCCAACTACGTATAATCATTTGAGTTTCATATGGGTACGAGATGAATATATCGGTAATAATCATTATATGGATAATAATGAGCGATTTGCCAATCTATGGATAGAAAGTGAAGAGTTGCTGACAGGATCGAACTGTAAGAAGAGTCGTTGTAACAGTTATATCTAGGGGTATTCATAAAGCTCTTTTGCATCTTTGCAGGTTTGCATCATTATGATGAAGGCAATGGAGAGCAGAGCAAACAGGGGGGGATTGGAAAGGAGGCGTGTTTTTTGACGGAGGTCGTTGTTCCCCGTTTAGATCTGGACCTTAGCGAGGACGAAAGAGATTTTGATCAACTGAATAAGATGTTCTCCCTCTCGGTTGAAGATGCAAGTCATGTAGAGGTGGTTCATGGGAACAATGAATTGATTGGAAATAGAAGACTTGAAAACAGCTTGAGAAACGAAAAAGAGAAAGCAAGTCGAAGTGAAATGGAATGTGTGATAAATCAACTTCACCGAACGAAAGGAAATGACAGAGCGGTACTGTTGCACCACTTGAAGTATCTGAATTCATTGGAGGAAAGCGAAGGAAGCAAGGTATCAAATACTGATGAACATAGTTTATGTGAAAATGGCAATAAAATGAGAAGAAAGGCGAGATGGTTTAAGAGAAAACATACATTTACAAAGAAAGAAATGCTGAAACTGAGTCTCGAATCCCTCGAGAAGTATTTTGAGGCTCTTGCAAAAACACTTGGAGAGGTCGACTGTGTTTCTAATGATCTAAAAAGCGAATTGGAACGAAGTGATGGATTGGAAACTAATATTAAGGAAATGGAAGCGAAAAATGATGAAGTTATGAGGAAACACAGAGAAGTACTGGCGGTAAAAAATAATGAAATTCAACAGTTTCAGATAATGAGTAAAGAAATGAAAGAGACACTGGAGTCGGAGAGAAAGAATTGGAAAATCGAAACTGGAAGACTTAAGACAACCATTGACGAAAACAAAAGAAGCAATCAACAATTAATTGATGAATGCATAAAAAATGGAAATAAAGAGGTAGAAAAAGCAGCCAAAATAATAGACAAATTACAGGCGGAAAAGAAGGAAGCTAAGATTTCTTCCCAAGCCAAAATTGATGAACTGGAACAAAGCGTAAAAGAATCAAACAGAAAAACAGAATGTTCGGAAACCAAAGTTAAAAAATTGATGGATGAAATATCAAAGAAGAGCATGCCTAAATATGAACAAGAAGTTAAAAGACTTGAGGACGTTATCATCAACAAAGAATCAGATATTATTAACTTAAGTGAAAAATTGATGACGACTGAGCAAAGTAGCTCTAATACAATTAGAAACCTAAAAGAGGAAGTTTTACAGAAAGACAAGGAGCTGATTGAGGTCAAGGAAAAGTATAGAAATCAAATTCTTATTACAAGATTGCTAGAGAAAGATTCACCTTCGGAAGATGAAGCTCGTGTTGGTGCTTGCAACACTGGATGCAATCGGTGTCAAGGTGAGAACGAAAAAAACACTGAAAAGAACTCGCAGGATTCAACTGAAATGAGGAGAAGCGATGATAAAAACGGTGTTGCTGAAGCGTGGAAAGCAGTGGCAAAGGAAAAAGAGAAAAATTTAGAAGGTTGTGAAGCAAAGCACCAAAATTTCATTGATACAATGATGAATCATGAAGATGAAGCGAAAAAAGCAACACGTAGTGATGGCTTGGTGAAAGCAATTGCTATTTTGAAGGTAGAAGACGTGTGGGAAGAGCAAATTCTATGCCACAAAAGCAACGTTGAAAAATTGAGAGAAATGCAGAGCCTGAGAAAGAATCTTATAAGAACAAGCGAGGAGCTGGAACAATCAATGCAGGAAAATCTAGAATTGAAAAACGAGATAAGGTTCGATAAAATACAGAAGAAAAACAATTGGAGTGTATTATTGAATAAGCAAATATTTGAAATGCAAAGGAAAGATAATGAAATCGACAACTTGAGATTGGAAATGGTGAAGAGTAAGGAAGAAAAAGACAATTTATCAATGCAGTTGAAAAAGTGTTTGATTTTTCAAAGGAGTAAGGAAATGGAAGTTGAACTTTTGAATGTGACCTTAAAAGAAGCAGCAGAGAACGAAGGGGAATCCTGTAGGGTAACAGCAGAATCAATGAGAAGTTTGAAAGCAACTATAAAGAAGCTCAGAGAAGAAAATCAATACTTGTTAAAGCATTCGGATGAAATGGAGCAGATGATGAAGGAATCCCAACAGAAATTAGCAGAAGTCATGAAGTTGAGCAAAAAGATGAAATTGAGAGGTAAGCATTGGAAAGAAAAATGTGCCAAAATTGAAGAAGAAATGAATCATAAAGATTGTTGTTTGAAAAGAATTAAGCATGCAATGAGACAACTACAAATAAGATATGAAAATAGAAAGGAAGAAATGAAAGATAGAAAGTATGAACTTTTCGTATATGATAATAAATTGGAGAAAAATGAAAAGAGACTCCAAAACATGCAGAAAGACAACGAAAAACTAGAACGCAAAAACTCGATTTTAATGAAAAAAGCTGTTGAAACCGAACGTGATTTACAAAATTCGCTTGATGTAATCTATGCAATGAAAAAAGAACACAAGAATGCTGTGGAGAAAATCACGCAAGGCAAAGAGAGGATCAAGCAGGTAGCAGAGAATCTCGTTCAAAAGGAAAATGAAGTCAAGAGATTGCATAACTGCAAGAAATCGACAGATAATGAAATAGAAAGATTAGCAAAAGAATTAGGTGATGTTAATAGCAAACAAGAGGAAATGATGGCAAATTTCGAAAGTCAGAATGAAGAATTAAGGAATGGAACGGACAAGCTTGAGTTAAAGCTGGCAAATGTCGAAGAAGATTTGTCAAGCGAGAGAAACAAAACAAAGCAAAAAGAGAGCGAGATTGATCTTTTTCAAAGGGAAATAAAAGATTTGAAGGCAAAAGTTGCAAAAATGAGAGCTAAAAACGAGTTTATTTGGATGGAAGAGGAAGTGAATGAACTTAAAGCAGAAATAAACGATTTACGTAAAGATAAACTTAAACTTTCTAAAGAAAGGAAAGAAGCTGAAGACAAAATGGAGTTATTTGAAGCTGGAAATGAAACCTTGAAGAAAAGGGTATCAAGCTTGGAAAATGAAAATAATCAGTTATTTTGCGAATTAAAAGAAAAGGAAAAGGAGGCTAAGAGCAAAGATCAGACGCTAAGCAAAGGGAATGAAAGCCTTCAGCTCAATTCAAGGTGAGTATATGCTGAAGATAGACGAATCTTTTGGCTGATTAGAAAAATAACAATTTAAATTGTGACCAGAAATACGACTTGCAGATTGAATTAAGTGCCTGCTAATTTCTTTCTTTGCTGTGACAATTATTTATGCTTATTTCTATCTCAGGACCTTCCATTCTTTCATACCTTATTCGCTCAATGATGCTAATAATCATTCTTATCATCATGACTTTGATATAGCTACAAAGTCTATTGGATACATATCATTTAACGCTGTACAGTACTTGAGTCACGAGGTGTCCTTATTTCCATCCAAAAATTTCCCTGTGTTACCAACACTTCAAAATTGATAAAAAAAGTTTTTTCTAAGCCCAGATTCACAGGTATCAATAATTTCGAGCCACGATTGTTGCAGTGCTATTTTCTCTGTTCAGACATCCCTAAGGTTGAGTGAGACTTGTTCCCCTGTTCGTAACAAAATAAGGGCTTTCCTTTGTTTTAATGTTCGATGCTACCATATTTTTTGTAACTATGCATTGGTCCTTCATGAAACGATGTCGGTATTTTTATCCTAGCGAAATTTTAACGGGAAGAATTTCCGTAAGGAACGATGAAATTTCAAAACAAGATGAAAATGGGATATTTCCACAAAATATGTCTGTGCAGAAAAACGAAGGGGCCGAAAGTGATTTTATGAAGATGCAAAGCAAAAAGACCAATCATGTCAGTTCCAACAGAATCGAAAATGAAGAACAAACCAAGAGAGGAAATAGTTTTTCATCAAATGAGACTTTTGATTTACATGAAAGTTATGTACCCACTGTAGCTGAAAAGACAGCTGGACCTAAATCGGATGCAAATCAGAAGAGGCTGAGCTGGCTTTTTGGTGACTTTGCAAAACAGGATAAAACAAAGCAAGAAGAAGATGATGCGAATGACTCTTTCGATGACTTCCTCTCTATTGCAAGTAAACCAAAGAATAAAAAGAGAGGTGGGAGTTTTAATGATGAGCACGTGAATCATGTTGGAACTTCAGGAAGAAGACGGTCGTCAAGTAAAGGCTCGTGGTCTTCAACTGAGGAAGAAAAAGAAGGAGTAAAAAAGGATGCAAATAATATAATGAGGTTTGATAAAGAAGAAACAGTGACAAAAAATGTACAGAGAAAGAGAGGACAAAGCCGCGAAGATGCAGCAGATGAGCTTAAAAAACTTATCAGGTTTTAGGCATTTTTTCATGAATATGATTTATATATGAGAATATATCTCATCAAACGGTGTTTTTTAAACAGAAAGGACTTTGGATTTTGTCCATTCCTCTCTTTGAAAGCCTCTTAGGCCATGCAACGATTTATCGCACATTCAGCATAGCTCTGTTTTTACATCTTTTATTCTCATCATTCAATTAAAAGGAAAGAAAATGGCTACATAAACCAAAATGCCATTGCACCAGAGAGATAAACTATAACATCGATACAAAGGCTCATTGATATGAGTTCAAAGCATAGACAGAAGAATAAATTGTATGTGGAAAATTCCTTTAAGGACATGCTCCCTCAATAGTCAGACTTGTCGAAGAGAGAGCACATATGTATTTCTAAGCAAGTCAACGACATTTGCTATGTAATGTTAGGAATGTACATTTTACTTCATCTTAAGTCTTGCCAAAATACATCGTCAAAGGTCGTTTTTAAAAGTAGAAAATTTAGCATTTTTGCCTCAGGAATGACCTAATTTGGGTACATGATACGAAGAGTGGCTCAGTTGGCAATGCTTTTTCACCTTGGAATTTCAAGCTTCTGAGTTTGAGACTGGTTTTCGCCCACTCCGTGTTTTAGTAGCACTGTTAAGCTGTGCTGTGAGAAAAACTATCTGGAAGCTGATAGGAGCAGTGGTCCACCACCTCAGCAAAGGAAATTCCCTGGTCGATCACAAGCAAAAATAAGGAGATTCCCTTGCTGCTCAGCTAGCACTGGCATCAGGCTTCTGATGTCGATTTGCCAATTTCATCATCACTCATACGTATACCCGAAAATACAGACAGTCCCCGTACGATGTTTCCTTGCTAAATACGAACGGCACTTGGTAGGTTGCTTATTCTTAAAAGTGAAGATCGTAAAGCCTTCGTGTAATTTTCAGAACAAGGTTGAATTTCATCTTTAACTATGATTTAATAATCATAACAATTATAATAATCTAACTATGATATGAACGGCAATACACGAAGAGCAACTCCCATGGAAATGACGTCAGGCGTACCCATAATGCCTTATGGTGTTAATTCATGGGTTTGTTACTTCATCAACCTTTCTTGGAAAACCCTACACGGAAGAGAAAAGATGGAAACTTTTCAGGATCTCTTTGATAGCATAACAATAAAACTAGTCAAGACTGATGCCGTTGATAGTCTTTCCTCGAAATTTAAATTACTTTGGACGGATGAGGAACGCATGAGACTTATTTTGGGAACAGACGTTATAGGCCAGTCTATCCGGGAATGGGCATTCTCTGGGCCTAGCCAGCAGAAATCATCTGTTGCATCTGAAAGTCTCCGTTTGCAGGGCAACACATTGTTCAAGAAACGAAATTTCACAGCTGCTCTCAGAAAATACACAGAAAGCGTGTTTAATGCTGACTGCAGTACGGAGAGCTCCTCTTGCCTTTCGTTTGCATTGGCAAATCGATCTGCAGTTCTTTTCCAAACAAATTCATACCAAGATGCCTTGAAGGATGCAGAATTAGCAATTTCATGTGGATACCCGGATGAATTAATGTATAAAGTATTGGATAGGATTGGGAAGTGCTATTTAAAGCTAAACAGGTTTGCCATGGGGCAAAAATGCTTCAGGGATGCATTCCTGGCACTTTCTAAGTCGCAGCTATCTGTGGATAGCAAGAATGAATTGGCATTTGAGTATTGTAAACTTGAAAGGGAGTGTGCAAATCGAATCAACGAAGGTGAAATGGACGAAAAGGTTGATAATGAATGTGATCCTGAAAAGGAAAAGATGGATTGTAATTCAGTGTATCCGTGTGCCACTTCGGCATTCAGCATTGTTAGCAATGCAGAGCTGGGACGGCATGCTATTGCTACAAAAAATATCAGTGCCGGTGACGTGATTTTATTTGAAAAAGCGTATGCCTCAGTGTTATTTAAAGAGAATAGGCTTACTCATTGTTATCATTGTTTAAGAAGGTGCAAAACTTTGATTGGTTGTGTGTCATGCAATATTGTTGGGTTTTGCAGTGTGTTATGCAGAGGTGCTGCAATTGAGAAGTATCATTCCACTGAGTGCCAATTTATAAGCATATTGCATGCCACAGTTGCTGGATTTGGTCATCTTGCTTTGAGAATGATCATCACTGCAGGATTCAGCTATCTGGCAAGTTTTGACAGAAAAAAAGCAAGCAGTGGGCTGACTGATGATGGAAAATATGAAAGCCAATCTTACACCTCTGTCCATAGCTTGATTGGACACTCAGAAAAGAGATCATTGAGTGATTTATTCTGTAAAAGTGTACTTGCAGCTTTTCTATTGCACTTGCTAGAGCAAGATGATTTTTTTACTTTAGAAACAGACAAGCAGGCGTTGCTCGAAAAGAAGGTATGTATAGGTTCACATATCTTGAAGCAGCTGCAAATGCTACCCTGTAATGCCCATGAAGTATCAGAGCTGCAAGTTGATACTTCTTCAATTGCAGACTCTAAATTGAAAGAAATTGGATCCGCCATTTATGCTACTTTGAGCTTACTGAACCACTCATGTGACCCCACTGTGGTCAGGTATTCCTACGGAAGTTCCTGTGTTTTACGTGCTATAAAACAGATAAAGAGAGGAGAGATGATTATTGATAACTATGGTGCCTTATACGCTGTCCAAAACTTGAATGAGAGGCAAAACCTAGCCTCATTGCAGTATTTTTTCAACTGTGCCTGTGTACCATGTAAAAATGGCTGGCCATTATATCACTATTTACCCAACAAAGCACCAAAGTTTAAATGCTCCAAATGCAAGCAACCAATCAAGACATGCTCTACCTTTAACAAACTTCACTGCAAAACCTGCTGTATGGATTTATCCGTAAGCACGACGGAGTTCAGTGCATCCAGAGGCCAATTTGCAAATGCCATGACTGCGGTTCTAGATGGTGGTAGTCCTAAGAAGCATCTACCGTGCCTACTGGATCATTTGCAGTTGATTTGTGATGTTGTTCAATTGCCGTGGCAAGAGTTTAATAATTGCCAAGAGATTGTCAAGCAGTGTTATGGTATGCTTGGTAATCATCACTATTTTTGAGTTTCTGCACCTTGCAAAGGGATCATGCATCAAAATAGTTGAATGAATTTATCTTAAATGTCAATTTCATGTTCAAACATGGGATAGGACTGTTGGTTCTCCTGGAATGAACTGAATGGCCCCTTGAAGCTTTACGCTCTTAGAAGTTGTCTGTCTTGTTTGTTTTGTTTGAAGCTGTTTCCTTTGTCTGAAGTTGTTTGCTTTGTTTTGAAACTTTTTTTGCTTTGTTTGAAACTGTTGGCTTTGTTTGAATGGTTGTTGTTTTGTTTGAAAATAATTTTGCTTTGTTTGAGGCTGTTTTCCTTTGTTTGATATTGTTGACTTTGCTTGAAACTGTTTTGTTTTTTTTTTAAATTTTTGGCTTTGTTTGAATTTGGTTTTTGTTTTGTTTAAAACTGTTTTTATTTTGTTTAAAACTGCTGACTTTGTTTGAAACTGTTTATGCTTTGTATGAAGTTGTTTACTTTATTCGAAACTGATTTTGCTTAGTGTTGAAGCTGGTTTTGCTTTGCTAGAATTTGCATGCTTGTTGTCATTTTGTTTGAAATGGTTGGCTTTGTTTGAAATTGTTTATTTCATTTGAAACTGTTTTTGCTTAGTTTGATGCTGGTTTTGCTTTGTTTGAAGTTGTCTGCTTGCTGTCATTTTGTTTGAAACTGTTTCTGCTTTGTTTGAAATGGTTGGCTTTGTTTGAAATTGTTATCTTTGTTTGAAATTGTTTTTGCTTTGTTTGAAATTGTTTATTTTATTTAAAACTGTTTTGCTTAGTTTGATGCTGGTTTTGCTTTGCTTGAAGCTGTCTGCTTGTTGTCATTTTGTTTGAAATGGTTGGCTTTGTTTGAAATTGTTTTTGCTTTGTTTGAAATTGTTTACTTCATTTGAAACTGTTTTTCTTAGTTGGAAGCTGGTTTTGCTTTGTTTGAAGTTGTCTGCTTGTTTTCATTTTGTTTGAAACTGTTTCTGCTTTGTTGGAAATTATTGGCTTTTTTGAAACTGTTTATGCTTTGTATGAAGTTGTTTATCTTATCTAAGCTTTTTTGCTTAGTCTGAAGCTGGTCTTGCTTAGTTTGAAGCTGGTTTTGCCTTGTTTGAAGTTGTCTACTTGTTGTCATTATGTTTGAAATGGTTGGCTTTGTTTAAAGCTGTTTATGCTTTGTATGAAGTTGTTTATTTTGTCTAAAACTATTTTTTCTTAGTTTGAAGCTGATTTTGCTTTATTTGAAGTTGTTGGCTTTGTTTGAAATTGTTTGCTTTGTTTGAAACTTTTTGGTTTGTTTGAAATGGTCTGCATGTTGTTGATTTGTCTGAATTTTTTTGACATTGTTTCTTTAGAGTTGCATTGCCATTGTTGATTGTTTCTTCCGGTTTTATGTGTTTTTTGATGCCATGTTTTAGTTGTCTTGTTGCTTTTCTTACCTGAAATTTTTTTGATAAGTATCTAAAAAAGATTTATGCAATCACAGAGTTTTTTAAAACACCAACACTTTTTTAGCTGATAAGTCTACTGTATTTACAATTTTCTAACATCAGATGCATTTTCATATAATTCATCCCAAAATATTTCTTTTAATTTTCTTTATAGATTTCTTATTTCATGCTTTCAATCCAGTTGATTATAGTGAAATACAGAATACATCAATATCAGAATCAATTAAGCTTGGCATTTAGATTTAGTTTAATGTATTATACAGAATATGCATTATGTTTCACACAAACGTGGTCGTCTTGCTTTTCATAAATCTGCCAATCCCTTGCAAGCTAGCTTAGATGCACAAGTAGGGCTTCGATTGTTTTTCCAGAATCGTCTCTGTCAGCAGGTTCTGCACTGCCACCCTTTCTGAGTGTTGGCCTTAGCATTTTCATGCGATTAGAACAGCACCCCGTGCTGCACGAGCCTGGAGACATGCTAAAGAGTTAGAACTGCCAATCTTGGCGTTTCATTAACATATCTTCAAAGTAAGTAAAGATAGATTGTTCAACTATATCCACACTGCTCCGAAATTTTCTGTGCCAAGAATTTTTACACACAGGTACATTCAGAGGTGGAAGTTGTTTTACATTGGACAAAAACTCGCTCCGGCTATGTTGTCGCTCCAAAAGGCTGCACTTTTTCACAAATTGTTCAAGCGAATACGAGCTGAATTGCCGATTCTCAATGGCTGCCATTTTAGATTTCGCTTTTTAAGCCATTGATCTGGGGGTAGTGCTGACATTAGCGTACCACGAATTTGGTTCCTTTTAAGAATAAGCTAACCTGGTCCAGCAATGATGTCTCTGACTTTTGCCTTCAATTATCGCCCTGACAGATATTCCTCTTTAAAACAGCAATACCCAATTCTCTCAAGTCGCTTGTAATGGCGTTTTCTAGAAACGTAGGTGGTATTCCCTGTCCTCCACTGAAATCACTTAGAGCAGTCACTAACATTCGTTTATCTTGGGTGTTGTAATGGACACATGGTATTCAATTTAATGTCTAACCCAAATTTTGTTTTACGGCTATTCAATTGCAGCCTTTCTTGCGGAGGTCGAAATGTTTTCCTCTGGCATTCTGGTGTAACTGAGCATTCAAGTATGTGCTAGCTAACCCTGCTCTGTCTTTTCAAGTCCATTAGCAGTTGACAACTTTTTCGAGCTTCCCAATGTCAAAGCACAAACAGTGTTGGATGTCTTACAGAGATTCTCGTTAGAGGTTCATGAATGGAGACCTCGCTGGCCAACCCTGCAAGTACCTGCACCAAGCAGGGAACGAACTCCTTCATCAATCTCTTACTTTTTGGGCGAGAGAGACACAATTTTATGACGATATCAAATTCTGAATTGCTTTTCGGTGATCTTAATAGATATTTGGAGCATGATAAGATGATAAGGGACCATTCATTATTTATGCCTCAGGTTGGGACTGAAGATAAATGTCTATTTGGGCAAATTTCTCTGTTACCCAAACTTTTTGGACTACAAAAATAATAGTTACCCAACCGGTAGAGAGCTATTGAAATATGCTACTCAGCCCTTGAAAAACAACAAGGATTATTTACACAACCTGTTTCTCTTTGGCCCAACCCGAGGCATAAATAATGAGCGGTCCCTAAATAGGTATATTTTGAATCGGCGAAATCTGAGCAGCGTACCCCAGCCTAGTGCCACAGTTCTGCAAGTTGATTTTGTTAATCCGTCTTTATTATTACGTTCAAGCACGTGCTGGATTTTAAACTTTAATAGCAAATGTGAAAATTAGAGTTTATCGTATTTGGAAAATCTATGACTGTTGTATCGCAGTTGAATGACTTAGTCATGCTTGGCTAAGCTAAGTCGCAGCTTAATTTGCTGTAGTCGTAGTGCCAAGGGCTTTGATATGAATAAATGTAAATACTAATTTCGCTCATCGCAACAGACGAATATCACTGTGGCTGTTATCGAACCAACGTCTCACCAATTGTGCGTTTGGCAACTGGTATCTAAACATAATTGCACCTGTCAGTCCATAACGTTTATACGTTAATAATTAATGATGACAGAAATCGTGTATGTTTAAAAATATGTCCAGGAGAGGTGAACCTTGGAAGGCAGAGGAGGGAATATTTTGATCACCATAGCAACCATGGATATTTGTATCGCTCAGCGAGTCGTTCAATTCAGCCACAAGAAATTTTTGGTCAGCTCTTAATGACGATGTGGTTAGAAGATACTAGCTAACACCGCTGCCAGAACACAAAGAAGTGTAGTATAGTACGACATAGAAAAATATGGTGCAGTGAAATAAATATTGCCAAGGGCCTGAGAGGACATCCAATCATCCGGCTATGCATCTACATAATTTCTTGACCGCTATTCTACTTTGCACGGTCAATTTTCAAATCATTCGAGGTCAGTGAATAATTTTGTTTTATGTAATTTATTGATTTGGATAGTTCTAGCTCTAAAGACTCATCAGTTGGACTGAAGTGTTGGTCAGATTCTGATACAGCTACGATGTTCTCAAGAGCTTAAAAACTTTGCTAAATGCAAAAGAAGGCGTTATACCAAGCCAAGGCGTATGCCCCGGCATGACATTAAAGTTCCTGCATGCGTTACTGGAATATTATGACTTCAGAACACAAAACTTATCAGCAATCAGAAATTACAGCTGCAAGAATTCTTGCTCGACTTCTCTGGTAAAAGATCTTGAAACTTTCAATCTGAATCGTCTAGAAATTTATAGGACCATATCAATGAGTTTACCAAACTAACTAGCCTTAAACCAGAGGATTTCTCTGTCCAAAATCCTGACAGCGCTTGCTAATGCGTTTCTTTTCTTTCTCTTTCCTAAAGCATCTTCATCAGCTGTAGACATCCATCGCTGTTCTCCTTCACGTCTTTACGCATTCATGTCTTCAATCTTTCCACACAAAATTTACAAGTACTCCAACAGCAAAAAAAAAACCTAGATCATGAAGTTTCCTTCCGCTCTCTGCTCAACTATCCTAGATGAATTCATGCCATTCTTCCAAGCATCGCAATTTGCTAGAATCATCCTAATAATTCCCAAATTGTAACAAAACTACATCAACACAATCTTCCTTTGCAAATCACACTCAATTCTGAGCTTCGCAGAAGCCAGGTACTGCGGTGCATATTTGACTTTGAGCGTAGCAGAAACCAGAGACAGGGCTCTGAGTTTTCAGATGCAGTTTCCACAATTAATTTCTATGGACGTTTTTGTTTTTGAGATGACTTCCTATCCTACCATGCTTTTACTTTCAACAGTGAATCAGATTTGCCATTCATTTATCAGTACATGCGTTTTCGATTACCGCCATATTTCATTCTTCGCAGGCTTGTCAGAGTACGACTCTTCATTACTTAATTCAAAAACTGGCAAAAGGTTTACAGAGATTTTGATAGACAGTTTTACAACTGATCTTATCAACATTGCCAATGACGTAAGTATTATTGCTTGTATTCCCCTGGAATTGATGCAAAACGAGAAGTGTGCAGCAACGTTGAGTCCTATTCTCAAAACGAGTGCCGGGGGAGCATCTTGTGATATAGGTGCCATCCTCAGAGACAGCATTGTGACGTAGGGTGATCAGTTCCTTTCCTTACTACACGTTACCCTCAAGCTTTACGGCGGGTAACCGCTAGGTGGATGGAGTGTATTCTATCCAGTGCCCATCAGTTGCGTTGTATGGTTCAAGCATAGCTCAGTTATTAAAGCTCATGCTATTGAACCAAATTATCAATTGTTCAAGCCTCATCTAAAGTTTATTTCATATTTAGAGTAAGGAAAGTCACTAGCCTCCTGTTATTCTAAGCGTGGGAATTACGTGGTGTGACCATGTTGAAAGTTGAGGGATCAAGACGCTGCTGAAGCTAAGCCTAGCTTCTTAGTGTCGTAAATCAATCTTTGGATGATCGAAATAAAACGACGATATTTTGATAAAGATCTGCATTTGGATTCAGAATAATGAGTGATTTATTTCATGATAGCTTGTATGTGTTTAGAAATTTCAGTTGTATTCGAGGACTGAGTTCAACTAATTCAAGAACCAAGGCCGTGCTGGTTTGCTTTCGTGAAGACTTTTGTTAAGTTGTTCGGATGGAGAAAATTTGAGAGTAGCCCATTTTGTTGTAGAACGTATGAGATATTTCAAAATTTGCATAGAATGCTCAGTTAAATGCAAGAGTGTTGGAACTTGTGGTGACCGAATTTTCACTGCTTAAAACGTGAGCGATAAGGTCGTAGAACAGGGGTGGCCAACCTGTCAGAGACGAAGAGCCACAGTTTTCTATGTGCTGCTGCAAAGAGCCACATGAGACACGTGGGCACACATGCACAAAAATCATCTGCATATTTCTAATGATAGTATATATTAGCTTCATTTTTAATCATTTAATTAATGGCTTTTACTTGTTCGAATTACAGAAAAGAGAGCAACGGATTGCTTATTCACCCAATGACATCGCTGCTGTACAAGCAATCCGATCGATGGAGAAATCGCTGTTCGATTTGAGTGCTTATTACGCAAAAAACCAATCAGCACTGGTCGTCAATAAATATCTAAATGGCCTAGGTAAGTGAAACTGGTTTTCTAATTATTCTTACCTCTAGACTATATGGGTTGATTTCTAATCCTGTGTCCGTGGGTGTAAGCGTAGGGGGCATGGGGCTGGAGCCCCCAGGAAGGAGAATGGAAAGCAGATATCTGGTTATGCAAACTACGGAGAAGACTCACCTATTTTCGTCCTCGCTGTTAGGGCATGCATTGTATTTAATAGAAGCTTTCCCCATTGATAACGCTATTCAAAATATCCTCAACTAGCTAAATTTCTCTGATGAACTCACTGTATATTATGATACTTATTTGACGGCATTTTATAAAATGATCGCTACCATAGTTTTCAAAACATTGCTTGCTTGATGGATCAAAACTAGTCAACAACTTCTTTTTAATGATCATGTATCGATATTTTACAGCAATAGAATTTTCTACGACAAGATGTGACTCAGTTGTAAGCAACAGGTATCCAAGAAATGCACCAATTTTGCCATCCCCCTGGAGCAAAAACGGCGACTACGTATTTTACTCCATCGACTGCAGGGCCAATGCTTCAGGTAAACATCAAGCTTATCTTCAATTTATCATTAAATCATTCAGATACGTGGGGAAGCACATCTTTCATACTTGCAAAAATGGCTATGCATGAATGAAAATATATTTTCTATTTGTTCAATTCAAAACTTTCATCAATCCATTTTACATGCAAGTCAATTTACAACATTGAAGACTACAAAGTACAACTAAAAAGGACTGCAAGACAGTATATAAAATAGATTGATTAAGGAGGAGCTCTCTAAATAGATAAACTAATCGAGATATAGGGCTTGTAAAATGGTATAATCACATCATATTGCAGACACTACAACTTTCTCTAAGAATCGACCAATTGAAGAGATTTTTATCTAATTAAACATCAACAAAACTCGATCTCTTCATCTCTCGTTCGCTGAAATGAACTTGCATATTTCATTAACAGACTCCTTACGCCAAACAATTTCCATCACAAATATTGTCCAATGGAATTGATTATAAGATGCTGCTGATATAAGGCTTGAAAATCAACGTAGTTGGAAAATCGAAATCCATCAATCATAATGAGTGAGATGGGAAATCATCAAAGGCTACCAAAGTTAATCGAAAAAGCCAGGAATTACTCATGATATTGCACTATCATGGAAATAATTATGAAACGTCTTGCCCTCTTCTTGCTTGCCTGAATCTTGCAACTTGCCATCTTTCAAATCTAAGATCAATAAACTTCATCTTATCTCTCTGTCCTCTTAGCCTTTCACTTCCTTCTTTCTTCCTTTGTTGGGGCTTTGCATAGGCCACCATGGCATTTCCTTAACATAACTAGCTAAAAAAAGTAAGATTTTGCGTCAAACGATCAAAACCTTTTATAGATGAGAATGTTAATCTCTAACTTCCAGAAATATTACATGGACATCTGCTGCTTTCAAAAATTATTACATACTTATTCAATTTGAATGTGACGTTTTGCGAGAAGAGCTCACAGTATCTAAGAAGCAAACAGTTGGACAAAGAATTAATAATTTATTTCATTGAAGATCAAATGAATTGAAAACTTGATAATCATTAATCAAGAGAAATGATTTTTCAGATATTTCATCAAATAAATATAAAAGTTTGCATCCTGAAGTCAGACTGAGACGAGATCTAGAAATCACTGAGGCAAAATCACAGAAAATATTGGGAAGCGGAGAAAAATCAGGAAAAAAGAGAAGCAGGAAATCCATAAATGGTAATTAGGCATTTTGAAAGAGTCCAGTCACTCAGTCATTGGAGAACTATTGTTTCTAATAAAACAGGCCATCAGTTATGATGACAAGAAGCTTTCATAGTTTAAATCCCCGATTATTAAAAGAAGAAAGCACCGGCGGCATGAATTGCACTGTAAATATAGGTAGGAATTGTTGAGCTAGAAGTCCGATTTGGTTCAAGGTTGTTGTCCATGCAGAAATATAGTAAGCTATACGAATGATTGAAATTGGCTATTTGTCATGTAATTAAGATTTTTCTGGTGAATAGCTCGATCGTCCTCATATAAGATGCTGTAGATACAATGCTCAAAAATCAACGAAGTTAGAAAATCGAAATTCATCAAGCATCATGAACGAAATGGAAAATCTATTCAAAGAGTCAATTCACGACTCTTACCCAATTTCAAGGAGGCCTGTAGACCAATTGATGCATTAAACATGGCAGTATTAGCTAAATCAGTAAGAGTTTGAATGATTAAGCCAGTTGAGACCTTTAAGTCAGTAATGCTGTTAAAAGTATCAGGTTTGAGACTATCATCTATTATTCTCTCGCAAAATTGATGTTTTTTTACGAAATAGATAATTTCTGCTTCGAATTTTCCTCCAGATCCAAGCGTTTGTGGAATGCAAAGAGTTTACAGCGGCCTTAGTGGGAACCTTTCTTCTCCTGGGTTTCCTGGCAATTATAGTGCTGGCATAACATGCATTTGGCACATCAAGCTCCCTGTGAAGTATGCTGTGTCGATCAAATTCGACATGTTCAGCCTGGAGCTGGATAAGTTCTGTTTTTTCGACAGTGTCGAATTTTTCGATGGAGCAAGCGTTAATTCCAAGTCGATTCGCCGTGTTTGCGGAACAGAAGTTCCCGTCGGTGTTCGTTCATCATTGAACGTCCTTACGATCAAAATGAAAACTGACGATACCATTGAAAGCTATGGATTTCGCCTCAGGTGGAACTTCACTGAACCCAACTATCCACGTACGTAGACTTCCATTCCATCTACGGCACTGCCTTCCAATTGATATCTCGTGAATAAGCAATATCCAGTTATATCCATGGAAAGACACACATTAATTTCCATTTTGGCTTGATGGTGATTTTTGTGGCACTAGTTATGAAGTTAATTTTAAAAGTTACACCTCCCATCTCATTTTTCGATAGCTGTGATTGTTTCCCAAGGAAGAATGTTATAAATAGATGTGAATATCTCATGTAAAAAGAGAAGTATTTTTGTTGAAATATTGTTATCTTATTTCTCGTAAGATCCTGGATACTTGGTCTCCTCCAACATTATAGTCGATCAACTTGGACCTTATCCAACTGACCTCAACAAATTTAGATTAGTCTTCCAAAAGCCAAGAACCTGTCCTTTGAGGAGGTAAGTATTGATTCGATTTGAGAACTTTTCCAGTACCGTCCTTGCCTTTTTATTCAAAATGTATGTACACATATATTCATTTGTTGATTACCCCTACCCTACCTTATCCACCTATCTGAACTTAGCAGGGTGAATCCTTCTCTCATTTTCACGTTAATTGAGTTTGGATGCTTCCATTGTAACAAATTAAAGCAATGGCCAGAATTGAAGCATTGGTTAGAATATTTCTCTACCAAAACCCTGGCAAAATAATATATTGATTAAGGCACTTGCTTACCCATCTCAGGCGTAGCGCAACTTACTAACTTACTCAACTTACTGCTTAGCATCCTCGAATCTGAGTTTAGCAGAAACAAGCAACAGGACTCCGAGCTTCTAATCGCTCTTAATGACGCGTTCTCGTTACCATGCCTACCTGTAGTGTTTCTATACAATTCCATAGCATACTTGACTTTGAGAGAAGCAGAGACCTGAGGCATGGATGCAGACTTCTTTTCAGGGAAATATATATTTATGAGATGGTTTCTTGTTTGTCCTCCTCATCAATGAGCTCCAATTGCGAAATTTGCAGGATTCGAAAACAAATAGCTCTGCGTCATGGATTGGCGCACATAATTCGCAAAACCAGATCCACATGATTCTGCTCAGCCACAGTCAATATCTTGTTATTATGAAGATTAATGATAAAACAAAAGAACCTGCATACTATGAATAAAAATACCAACTAAATTTCAAAGGCTCGATTATAATAATAATAATGAAAAAAAATATTAACTATAAAGATGAAAATCAGCAATAAATTGCAACAATAATGATAGTAATAATTAAGGCTTTGCGATAAAATAACCCATAGTGATAATAATGATAGTTGTGTTTATCATCAATTAGATATGACAATAGTGATAGTCATAATGATAATGACATCATGCTAATAACGTCGGTGATGGATAACCATTAATGGTGACCTCAAAATGGTGATAATGAGCTATAGTTACAATGATGATAATTGTGATTGTTATCAATTAGATATGACAATAGTGATAGTCATAATGATAATGACATCATGCTAATAACGTCGTTGATAGGTTACCATCAATAGTGACGTCAAAATGGTGATGATAAGCTATAGCTTTAAAAATAGCAGAAGAAAAATTTATTCTGTTTATGAAGGGGATCAGATTGTGCAATAGAAAGCTGCCATGATATTGGGACGTGCTCAAGTATAGATGGAGAACACTACAAAGGAATACACACATCAAAAGCTACAAAATTTGAAGACTTAAAATGCTTCGGAAGTAAAGATGATGATTTAGATTAGTTTTGAAATAAAAGATTGCATTTTTCACCATCCCTTTGCTGAGAAATTCACTGAACAGTAAGTCTTCTTGAAACAGAGAGGAACTTTATGTTATGGAATGCTAAGATAGAAATAGTTTGATATGAAGATCTGTAGCTGTCGATATTGCATTGTAGCAAAGATGTTTACTGCTACTTCCAATACAAAGCAGTAATAATTAGTCGCATCATATCAACGCAAACTTTACCACAAATGAACATGTCTGGGAAGTTCGTTGATGTTAAATTTGACCACATCATTGTAAGTAGAAGCCATTCTATTACTTTATCTGAAGCTAAACCTATCTTACCGGAGCTAGCTGCAAGACCCATGATTTAACCGTTGTATAGAAAGTTTGATTCTTAGAAAGATAATTTTCAAGTTCTAGCGCCAAATCTCTGTAGCAAGAGTCAGCTGCGAGACCAATATTGTTCCGTAGATCTTCACTTTAAAATATATCAACACTGAGGCATTTTTCTCGCTGCTTGGGACTTTCTACTTGTCAAGGATGCTTGCTCATGGTTGTCCCAACACAGCTAAATCAAACGAAGCAAGTCAACAGCTTTCAAAGACCATAATAATGGCTACAAATTTGCAGGGAAATAAACTAAGTCTTCTGCATTTCTTCGTTGCTAATACACATCTCCTTTTCCTTGGGAATCATTTATTGCTGTATTCTAAGCATCAGATTATACCAAGCACAAAGAAGCAGCAGATATTTATCTCCTTGCAAAGAACTGTTCCTGAAATATCAATTAGGGATTCAAATGAATGATCACATTGTTGTATTCCATTTTTTAAAGGATTTGAATTACTTTCCATCTTTGTACCGATCAAAGAAGTATTGCATGCGATGGAACGATACTGTTGCGTAAGAATCCCTGATTGATTAATTAATTGATGACTTGATTTATTGATTGCTTATTTGATTCATTGATCGATGTATTTAACGATTCTACTTGTCTCTTTTCTAGCTGGCTAGTCAGTTGTTGTCTATTTGTAATTATTGATAAATAGAGTGATTGGCTGCCTGCTCAATTGAAAAAGTGTTTCAAAATTTGATCGATGAGTCTCGTGATTGGTAGATTCAGTAGCCTTTCCATTCAAAGAAAACCTTGTGAATGCTTTATCGTTTCATTGGCTAATCAACTTTTTTTGCTTGAATTATTGATTGATTCATCTATTCATTAATTCGTCCTTTGATTGACCGCATCAGCAATTAGCTGATTGATTGAGTGTGTTGATTTATTCAACGATGGATTAATTAGACAAATGAAAGATTGCATGATTGATTGAAGGATTCATTGACTGACTTATTTGTTTGCATTTGGTTTCACGATTGGTTGATTGATTGATTGTTAGATTGATTGATTGATTGATGGGTTGATTGATTGGTTGATGATTAATTGCTGCTTGATTAACTGATTTCATGAATTGTTAGTTGATTGATTGATTGATTGTACAATTGAATAAATGGTTCCTTGATTAATTCACTGATCAGTCGATTGAATGGTTGGTTCATTGATTGCAATGATAGATAGAATCATCAATTGTTTGTAGATTCACTGAAAATGGAGCGTGGTCAAGATATGGTGGGATATTGTACCGCACTGATAATTTCTCTACAACTTGTCGCTTTGAGGAACCTGGAATCTTTGCAGTCTTTGCAGAAAGTCACGTAAGTGCATTCATGATCCCCATTTCGCTGCCTCCCTAACAAGATTTTCCCCATGGTTGAATAGAGCATACGATTTCTTCCCTGGTTGCCTCCAGCATTTGATTATTACTTACATTGGATGGAAAATGATGCAATCAACAGTTAGTCAAAGGATACTTCTCATTTTCGATTCATGCTAAGAATTACTTGATTTCTATTATTGATTGATTCGCTAAATGAAAAAATAATTAGAAGGCTCCGTGTAAGATAGTGTTAATGGATAGTTCTTTGAGGTGTTGTTATAAACCCATTTGATGCTTCATGACTTTTAGGCCGTTGAAGAGAGTGTGGCTTTTCAATTCACTGGCACTTTCTACGCAGGAATATTTTTCTCAATAATTTGGCTAATTGTGTTGATTGCGCAATGGGTTTATTCAAGGTCAGTTTAATTTAACACCAAATAAATTATGTTGCATCGTGCTGACTTCACTCTCTTCATAAAGATACAATTGATGATCTTCGACGCAGCTTTGTGCAGCCATGCAAATGACTATGGGAGCATTAAGGTAGAATGAAGGGCCTATGCATTCCATTCGAAATTTGCACTGATTATTTGCCTGCATTGGAGACCTAGAAATTTCTAAATATTTCTTTTCTACGCTTTCCATTTTTTGAGGTCTAGTAAGCTTTTAAAGTCATTTGCAGTGTATCAGCTTTGATAAAAAGCAAGTTTTGTATGAATATTGCTAGGTGAAATACAGCCCCCTAAATTTCAGACTGCCATCAAAACTCAAAAAGTGCCCAGAAACAGCCGCTTTTAGCCAAAAGTAAGGCTATAGGCTTGCCATTTTTGCCGAAAATCGCCTATTTTTAACTTTCTTCTGCTCCCAGCACAAATCAAAAAGTGCCCAAAAACAGCTATTTTTCGTCAAAAAGTAAGGCTATAGGCTTGCCATTTTTGCCAAAATCGACATCAGAGAAAGATGAGTAAAGAGTGTGGATATCCCCAAGCCCACCACTAAGAGCTCTACGTCAGAACTTCCAAAACGTTTCTAAAATTAGTGCCATATGAACAGAAAGCTTCTTTGAAGTGAAACGCTCCATGTTCAGTGTATTAAAATGAAGTTCCACGCTTTTTAATTACATGCACAGCGAGGCACTCTCTCAATTAAAAATACGAAAATCTCTAATAAATCTATTGCTCCTAATGTCAACTGTTGCAAATCACACTCCTTTGGAAAAAGCTGAAAGGCCCTGTTCATGGCTTTTGCCACGTTAGAAATCGAATATGCTTTGCTGGTGATGATTTTCCTATGAATATGCTCTTGTTACCACCAATTGGTGATATAGAATTACAAAACCCTGCTGCTAGTCGCGCATGCTCAAAACCGAGCATGTCCTACAGTTGATAGACAACAAGGATTGTGTCATTAGCCTGTATGCTATATATTCGGACACCTTCATAGAGATTTTCGACAAAATCTCATGTTTTAAAATCGATGCATTTGCAGAGGAAATCGCCAACTATTCTTTTGCTGTATGGCTCACAAGATGAATCAGTTCATAGTTTTTTTTCATTATTGATCTATCACAGCCTGTTAATCTGAAGGAGCAAATGCTCAAATACAATCAATTTGTTTTTCAAGGAGGATCATTTGCAGCCACAATCTAAACTTCACTTTTCATGCCTTTTTTCAGGAGAACAAACGTTCCCGAGTGGATAAACTTCAACCAGGCAGTGTGTTTGGTGCTTTTCCTTGGTGTCGTCCTTAGTGGCCTTCATCTTCAGTTCGTCAAAGTTAGCATAAATCCTATCTTCCTCTGTTTCATTGATGGGTTAATTGAATTCATAATTCATTGATTCATTGACGTAACTCTTCAATGCTACCATTGTCTCGTTTTAACTGAGAATCGAGCTAAATCTAAAACCTTCGAAATTTCTTCTCAAACAGGCCACGTGCTCACTTTTGGCATTCTTCTTGTATTACTTTGGACTCGGTGTTTTCTTTTGGCAATTTTTGAAAGCAGCTCAGGTCTCTGGGAAATTCGACGAGTTCTTTGCAAAGGGAAGAAACATTTACCTATTCTACTTCCTTCTTGGATGGAGTAAGTTTCCATTTTATCATGATCAGCCTTAATACATTCAAACGTAAATTTCTTACGATGCTTTTCAGAAACTATAAAAATAAAACTAACATAAAATAAGATAAAACTAGCCCATCCCCTGGTGTGTGCATCAAGTGCATTCCCGGCGCCACTCAGAATTCCCAGCAAAGGGGGTGGTTAGCGGTTAGAATTAATGGGGTAATTTTGGAGGGAAATATAGCTGCAAAGAGTGGCAGTTTTGGAAATAAATCTAGGTGCAAAATGCTGCAGTTTTGGAAGGAAATCTAGCTGCCAGATTGGACGGAACCAATCCAATGCAAGACATGATGATGGGGGTTTTGTTCAATACCTTCCCACGTTGCTGACACAGCTTGATTAGGACTAAAGCCAGGAGAAGATGATCAATGAATAAAATTCATAGAAAAGAGATCAGTTGACAAAGCTTCCATGAACATGTGTAAGAATGTCAGTATGTATCTCACGAAGTCAAAAGACTTCGATGAATGAAGCGACTGTGCTGCAAGAGAGGGACAACAGCATTTGCTTAAGTGGAGGCCACAAGACCCGTTCTGCTTAGGAACCGATCATTATTCATCGGGTTGGGGCCGAAGAGAAATAGGTTGGGTAAGTGATTTTTCAGGAAGCCTTCAGGCTAGGTAACTAACTTTTTTTGTCTTTCAAGGGTTGGGTGGCAGAAAAATTTGCCCGAATAAACATCTCTCTTCAGTCCCAACCTGAGGCAGAAATAATGAATGGTCCCTTAAGACGTATATTAAAGGACAGAGATTATTCTTTTAGATTTCATGGGCTTTTATATTTTCTTTCTAGCTTGAGGAGGAAGGTTTAGGACACTGCGAAGCTATGCTTGTAAAGAAATTCCCTAGTCCTTCCTCCTAATGTGCCACTCCCGTAAATCTTCGCCTGTTTTTAGTGAGTTATTTTGAGGAAAGGCCATGGTGGCCTATACAAAGCCCCAACAAAGAAAGATAGAGGAAAGTAAAAAGCTAAGAGGAGAGAGAGTCCTTTCAAAAATCCTTTCCCATTAAGCTATCCTTGCGCCACTTTATGATGTTGGTGTTACCAAAAGTTCGACAATGAATCTGTTAGATTCTCGTAATGATTACTATGCATTTCCATCTTGTTTTAGCTTTGCCAATATTCATAGCTGGGTTGGCCGCTGGTGCTTTGTTTTCACCCAGTGAGGAGGCGCAAAGGTTTGTTCCCTACCGTTTGTTGTATAAAAAGGCGGCACGACAGAATCTCTGGGTCCTTATCAGATGCCTCAAATTCAATTCATCTGAAGGCTGCTGGAGGCAGAGTCTGGTTAGGGCTGGGCCGCACTAGATTTTCCGTAAGAATTGCTCTGATAAAAATATTCCAATATTCTCAAACATTTACTTTTTGACGCGGGCCAAGAATTACCGTCCAGCGAGTTTGCGACCCCTGGTCTACATACAGTAGGTATTTTCCCTACAAGGAAGAGAAAACTGGTAAAAGATGGCATTGGTTTTCGAACCCTTATGATTAAATTGGATCGGCAAAAATATTTCAAATGCTGGAAGGCGGCACAGTTAGGTCTTGGCCAAATTGATATCGGCCTTAATTTGTTCACAAATCACGCGCGCCTTCCACCCTGCTACGGCTCATGCTACCCAGGGCATCTACCCTGCTGGCCACAAAAAGCTAAGCACATTGAAGAGAAATGAGGAGAACCTGTTCTGATAGTAACTCTTGCTATTGCATTTTAATCAACACACTAATTAAAAGATGCCTGTAGAAAGAAGATATAGCTTTTCATGGGAATTAGTCACCGAAATTCAAGAAAACTGCTGACACAGCTCAACATCCTGTTAAAGAGCCCTTCGCTTTAAATAGAACTTAGGTTTATTGGCAAACTGCTAAAAAAGTTACTAAGATACTCAATTTGAAAAAATTTGCACTCATCTATGAATCATTCTCAATAGTTTTCATGCATTTTCGAAATAATATTTATTGCTACATGCATAACAGTTCCCAATGTTTGCCATGCATTTCTTACTTGAACTTTTTCTAGGCCAATACGTTCTCACTTTTTGCAATGGTAAAACCTTAGCTATCCACTATGAGATTTCACTTTAACTTTTGAAATTCAATATCATGACGAAAAGCATAAGACTGAGCGAAAAGCTATCTTCACAGCTATCCTTGGCCATCAAATACTGTGCGGTCGTAGCTTCCCTGCATCCGTGGACTGATGACAGAATGCTCGAATTGTTTTCGGTAGGTCGTGGTTCGAGGCCCTGGTTAGGTTTTGCCAAAGACTTCGAATTTAGTGCAAGCTATTCCTCTGTTTAGGATTCAGCTCTTTGGGGGTTAAACGTACGATGATACCAGGTGGCCAGCCCACAACAGCTGCGATACCCAGATGTGAAATAAAGGAGATGTTTGCCGCCCTGTTCACCAAAGTAGTCTAGGGAAGAGCGAGACTGCTTTGGAAATAGTATGAGAGTTGGACACACAGTGCTGCCAGTTGGCAAGTCACCAGCCGCAATATTCACTGTAGCTGCACAGCCGTGCGGCTCGGCGGGCTAAAGGAACGGAGATGATTGTCAACCTATTCACAAAAAGGTGCTTTCGAAGGACTTTAAATAAGTTTTAGCGTATCAAACGCGTGAGGTTAGGGGCTGTGAGTTTGAAATCTCCGCGGTTCACAGCAAAAATCTATCTGTTTGGAACGAAAACACCACCTCATGTAGGATTCACTCCCATAATTAATCTCATATCCTGTAGTTGACTTATTCTACGATACAAATCAATCGTACTGTGGACCACTCCATAAAAATACTACCACCAGTCAACAGGAATAGGATCAACTTGCCCACAATAACTGTTATTCTACTAATGGAAATATTTATGCAGGGTGAACCTTGTCAGTGCTACAAGTACTGTCATCAGTAAGGGCTCTGTAGAGAAGCTTGAAGCCCTGTCTTGCGTTTCTCTTGCACTCAAAATCGGGTATGCAGCTTTTTCAGTTAGCGAATCGCGTATGCCATTGGGCCTAGAATCGCGCCCCTCTCAAAATTCCCCTGTAGATTTTTGCCACACGTTGAAGTGCCTTACGACAAGCCTCTCAGAAATCGCTCATGGCGTTGAAGTGCCGACAAAAGTCCAGATCTCACTCGCAATTTAAATTTGAATGAAAAGACGTAAGGTACAAATAACAGAATAGGTACATGCATTGCTTATATCGCGTAGAAGCCAAACGCAGCCAGTTACAGTTTTAAGTCAAACGTTACATCACATCAACTCATCACCGTCCTTATCTCATTGCTCAACGATTAACCTCCATGAGCAGTGATGGTTTTCCTTGGGTACTTATGTTGCACATCAACTAAAGGAGAGCATTTGAAATTCTGACATTCGCATTTCGTCACAATCGGGATCATTCGGGTCAGTGTTTTTGCCTTTCTCGCAGGACAGTCAAACGTTACAGGTGAATAGATAAATGCTACAGGGAAACACCCGAAGCAGCCAAGATTGCCAATATCTGGACCAGGAAACCAGACTGAGTTGCACCTACCCTGACAATCTTTAGTCATTATCTTCTTCGGCTTGCATCCCTTGAATTGCATTTTTTGCAGTCTCCATTTCGATTTGCACTCCTCTTTCTCCACTGCTATAGACAAGCCGTTCTCCAATGCCGGTTCTTCGCAAGAACTGTCAATCAAAGCCTTTAGAAAGCTGCACTTCTGCTTCGGCGCACCTGCCTGCTTCTGTAGCCCAGTTATAGAACAGACGAGAAGCAATGAAATGACCAACGGTGGCACTATTCTCTTCATTATCGCCCCGCCAAGGTAAGAGGCAAGCAAAAAGGAGTCCGGAGCTTGCCTGCTTGACTACTGCCTTGAAGCGCTGTTTTTCCTCATCTGCTGTTCGCAGACAAGCTTGATGTTGATTCAAGCCTCGCTTTAATATACCCACACTTATCATCAAGATTCTGTTCTAATATGTCGCCATGGCTACAAACGTGCTTATCTTTTAATATATTTAGATAACGCACATCCACGTCACAAAGCTGAAAGAGATACTGGCTGCAACTATTGAACTGTCAAATTTCTCACAGTCACGGAATGCCCTGTTATTAAAATCGATTTACAAGGCAACTTGAGTGACCGTCTGACTGCATATTGAAATCAGAGAAATCGCCCTAGCGCAGATTTGTAGGCTAATTCTACTTTAAAATGCAAAACGGTGTTAAGCCTGGCTAAACGCTTAGCTGTCTCAGGAAGCCAAATATGGAATCAAGAATTCAAATATTATCAGTTTGTTTACAGCTAGAATTGAAAAAACACGAAACAAGATAATAATGAATGTTAACCCAATGCTCACCTGAAAGGAGCACCGAAATGTAACAAAGACAAAATTGCTCTTTCGCGAATCAGTGCAAACACATATGCTTTACTTTACTGTGCAGGGACTGTCAAAGGCCCTTTTAGCTCGTCTGTATATCCATTTCGGTAACATGCATGAAAGAAAGGGGGGGAGGGGGTGCAGATGTAGCATTTTCTGTTGCTATTCACTTGAGCAAGGGGTCCGCCACATTCTGTTCAATTGCATTCAGCTCAAAGGTGTTCAACTGAGGTTGGCATTATTCAACATGCTTCCAAATGAATGAATAATATTTCGGACAAAATACCTCCATATTTTCATGCCATTGAGATGCCACCTCATCCAGGGGGTGGGTGTCATTTCAAAGGTAGCAAAGGTGCAAGAGCACTAAGCACGTGGTTGAGCAGCCCAAATCGATGCCCTTGCAAGGCCGAACCCCTTTTAGCCAATTCTTGTCCTAGGAAGGACGAACTGTATAGATATGTCGATGAATTCGATACCATAGTTGAAAATTCTTACTCTAGAGTGCATCACTTTAGTTAACAACCCGGAGTGGGCTTTAAAGAACGGACAATCTTTTTGTGTTTTTGTGCCATTCATGTAGCACAGCCTACATCGCCGAAGACAGAAGGGGCCAATTCTGTCGAATTACGTCACAAGTATGCAAATAAAAGCACTTCGCATGAAAAACTTTTTCTCCGCTTCACATCTTCACGATTTTTCTTTATGATTTTCTACTTAATATCCAAAAGTAGTTTTCGGATACTGAAAGATTTTTGCTCATCGAACAGTGTCCACGTCCTTCCTCTCGATGTGACCACACCTCGTGATTCCTACGCCTGGAATTACCTCTCCTCACTCTAAGGGAAAGTTTAGCTGAGAGTGGATTCGAACCACTGACCATATGATGAATGGGATAGAATCTTACCAATGAATTTTCCTGCACCTTTCTAACAGCTCTTGCTTTCAAACAAAAGTGATGTGAATGGTGCCAGAGTCACCGCTACGTTGAAACTGGGGACTCCCATTTAGGCCAAATCCAATGGAAAGTTGACCCCTTTAATGGAGGTATTTTAGAAATGAATTTTCACAGCGTCAACAATGCGTAAATAATCGACAGTTTCTTTCACACATTTCACGCCTTCGATAAAAATTTTATCAACACTCCATTCATTTGGTTAATCCAATATTATGTTGAATTTGGCCACACTGACAACACCATCCTTTCAAATATAATTCAAGCAGAAAACTTTCTTTCTTTCTTTTCAGTTGCTGGTTGGCTCTTGTCGGAGGCTCCATCTGGGGCTACACGTCACCGACATACTTCCTAGTCCTTGTAAGTGTACCCTTCATGTAGTTCAGAATGTGAATCTTTCTTTTTCTAGTAAATTATGTTGGGGAAAGGCCATGCTGACCTACGCAAAGCCCCAACAATGGAAGAAAGAAGAAAGCGAACAGCTGAGAAGAGAGAGATCAGAAGTTTATTGATCTTGGATTTGGGAGATGGCAAGTTGTAAGATTCAGGAAAGCAAGAAGAAGGCCAGACGGGCCATACATCGCATGTTCTTGGGATGAATGATGATTTGTGAGATAGAGTTCGTGAAGTAGGCAGCGAAACTTGGAAAGGGTGTGAATGAATTGAGCTTCTTGTGGTCCTGACATGGCTTAGAGGAACAGGAATGATATCCCTGATCTCCTGAGAGCAATGCTCTTGAATTCAATGACATCGTCTAAAACAATGCATTGCTATTAGCATCTTCATGGTCTATTAATGTACGTTTCTATAATTTTGGTGGAGATATTGCATTGGAAATCTTTATCTGCGTAAAAAAGTCGCTGTGATCGATGAAAAACAACCGAATCACGAATCAAGTTTGGCGTTGGTCACTGTCTTGTGCATCACAGCAGTTGAAAGATGATTTGAATGATGCCGATTATATTTACTTTCAAATATAGCATATTTGGATGCTCATATCGTATGCTATACAATTAATAGAAAGCGAGATAGTGAGGACTTCAAAGCAACTCTTCTCTCTTCGAAGGCAAACGTGTGGATATTGTACAAGGTATGGAGAAAAACGAAAAAGAATCTGGAAAAATTCAATCACCCACAATTACGGTAAGGCTTTGAATTTCGTTGAAATTGGCTTCATCTAAATGCAATTGAATCAAAAAAGAATTATCAGGAATTTCGCGCCACGTCAGGATTGCATAACTTAAAAAAAATGGATGGAACTTCTCTGTTATATCTAGCTACCGATTATAGTTCACGGTTCACGGCACCAAACAGCTTCACTTCTCGACTAATTTCCTAGAAATGTTTTTATCACATGCCTAACTATGTCGCTGTCACTCAAATTCCAACCGAAGAGGGATTTATAGCACTGACAGTAACATCTACGATGAGCCGTCTTAGCTATAAAGATGTTCTCTCGTGATGCTCATCGATCATTCTAATCTGGTATTCAGTGCTAATTTCGTACTATTGCGATTATCTAGACAATGTCACGTAAATGAGAACTACGTTTTAAAGATTGACTTCCATTCGCATCCTGTTCATTGGAACTTCTATTCAATAGCAACTCAATGAAAACGTTACCTCCAAACCATATCCAAACTCAGCTGCCAAAGATTTTGGCTTTTTTACGTAGTCAATCCCTACAAAACTGAACAGCTTTGAATACAGGAGAGTAGCATTAGTTTCACACGCGTCTGTTTTATGATTGAGATGTAGTGATATCGATGCCAAATCAAGATTGAATGTAAACAAACCGATTTCCATACTCGAAGCCAACGTGAAGGAGCACCTTGCTAGAGAAGTTCCATCCTGAGCCACGGTAATTTGAGGTAGGGCTACCAGTTCCTTTGCTCGCAGCACTACTCCATCCCCGCATTACGCCAGGTATCTGCTTACAATTGGGCGGGCAGATGAAAGTGAAGAAGCGTAAACACGGGTGCCTTCAACACGGCACATTCAGTGCGAAAGACGTGCTTTTACCGCCATGCCAACTTCTCACCAGCGAATGTAAGGATTGAGGAAGGGCAAGCCATTTCCTCACAGATTATACGGTCAGCAAATCTATGCCCACCTCCAACTTAACTTATGATGATAAGTCACTGGCTCCTTGTGATTTCCTGTGTTTAGGCATAGCGAGGCGTAGTCACATCGAGAGAACGGACTAGAGAACTGAACAGCAGTCATAGCTTCATAGTGTCCTAAAATCCACTTTCAGAAGCTAGGCAGAAAGCATGAAGGATTTGAAACCCAACCAGAGAAGCTCAGTGATGTGATATAATACTGCAGCTTGTTGATTATATGATACTTTCATTGCAGAAATCGCGTGGTTAGAGATTTGCTGCAGTTGTTGCTTTATATCATGACTTGGGTTTTCGGCATTCTCTGTGTCCTAAACAGAACCGTCTTCTCCATTCAGTTCATGTTTTCCCTGTCAATAACGCTGTCGGTAAGCATACATCCACTCATCGCCTTTTATGTGACATTTTCATGATACGTACTTGGATTGGGCAACTTACACAAGCCGATTAGGGCTCCATCGGGTCCCAACCCTGGATTACCAGGAAAAACTCCTCGTTTGAAGTTAAAATACGACCGTTAAAATCCAATTCAAACTGAATGGATGAAGCAGGCAACTCGTGTTAGGTCTGGGGTAAAAGGCGATATAGAAGAGGGGTGCCACCAATATTTTCCCAACAAGGAGTCTAGATTTTTGGTTCATATAAGCTTTCGTTTGGTAACGATTGCTCACAAACTTGACTTTGCCCCGATGGGAGGCCAGCACTCCCAAGTGGAGGCTGCAGCCCCTCTCTGGCGCCGCCCCTGACTTGAAAAAAGACATCGTTGAATAAGGGTGCCAGAAAAAGAAAGGGATAGCGGAAAACAGTCATCTGCATATTCGACTCAACCTAAATGGGTCAGAAGCCGCAACGAAAGCGACCCTTTGGACATGGAAGGGATGAAGTCAGAGCTCAGCTATTCAAATTGTAAACAAAGTGAAAATTGAATCTACAGTATATGCACCTCAATACATATTCTTCATTCTTTAAGAATGAATCTTATCTATGTGTATAAAAATTTTCACATGAAAATTCAGACAATCATCGAAGCTACTCGTACGATAAAACGCGCTTTAGCTGAAAAACTAGTCATTCGATTGTGTCCTGCCATTGCAGGTATTATTCATGAGTCTTGGAGCGAAACAGGTAAATGAATGCAATTTAATATACTGTAGATGTTAATCGCTGGTTACAAGATCAAACAATGTAAAGGGTGAAGCAAACTTTGCTGCTTCATCCGATGCCTTTTCATTCTTTCATTCTGACAAGCAGAACAATGCATTTCATTTGATAATTCATTGCATAAAAAGAACTGCGTTGCATCGTCGATTTCGAGCGTAGCAGAAATCAGAGACAGGGCTATGAGTTTTTCTAGAAAAATGGATTTTATGAGGTGGTTTTCTATTGCCTTCCTTGCCCATGGTGCTTTTATTTGGAAACGTGCAGGGTTCGAACTCACAACCCCTGTGTTATGAGTCGGCACGCTGAACCACTACACCGCAGCACCACTATACATTGTACCGAAAGCCAAAATGGTGCATAAACAAAGTTGATTTCTCTGCCACCACCCTTGCAGGTGGCATGTGCTGAACAAAGCAGTTAGATCATCAGCAATCGAAAAACGTTTCAGTCAGTCAGATTTGTACATGGCTTTCGACTTAGGAATAAAAATAGTAATCAAGAAAATCCACCCATAAAATAGTCTCCTATAGATGGTTGATTTCCTACCAAATGGTCCTTTGAATGTCCGAGGGGAAATTGTCAATTGCTATAATTGTATTTTCACTAGATGATATTAGCTTCGATCAATATTCTAGCTTTTAAATCCAATGAATGCTAGGCTGGGTAGACTTTTCTTCAAAACTGAACACTGTTTTCAACAAAAATTTCGACACTTCCGGGGCACAATGAAGCACGCACGCTCGATGACAATCGACTTTAGCAAAAGTGCCATACTCGCCGTTCACTAGACAAAAACAAAGAAGATGTCAATTTTCAATCACCCCCCTTACTCGTCAAACTGTGATATCTACAATTTTACTAACAGAGACGTCAATGATTATGAATTTCAGCGAAGACCTGGATATCAAAAGATACATTATGTGGATGCTGAGGCAACGAAAAACCGTTCAGTCAAGGATAAAGCAATCGAGAAATTCAAAGAGAAACCAGATAAAAAGAAGACAAACGGTTTTGTTTTGCAGCAAATTTCGATGCGAGCGTACAAAAGATGGCAGAAGTTTAGAAAGGTATTTCGATTCATTTTTGAAATGAAGTACTGTATATCTTGAAAATTTACAGCATCGAAGGAATGAAGAGGAGATCAGAATGTATTGAATTATATCTTCATGAATGGAATAAATCATGAAATGGTGCAAACTAGTGCAAATCAGTCCAGGTTCAGTCACTTCAAAGTGAAGTTCACACAGGGTCAGATTAGAGTCAGGTCATTTAAGGTCAGGTCATTTAAGGTCATTTAAGGTCATTTAAGGTCATTTAAGGTCAGGTCAGGTCAGGTCAGTGTCTCTTAGCCTTCTGCAACTATCTCACGTGCCATGTTTCGGTACATAGCTGTTGACCAAACTTTATTATTTTTAACAAAAAATGACGTAAATAGATGATGTCCTTTTGATAAAGGCCTATTCAAATATAACGGAAAAATTAACTAACACTATATAGTTGTGATGAATTAGTGTTAAGATGTTACAGAAAGAAAACCTTTTTGTTTGGAATGTATATCCGTGATCGATGTTGTTTGATCATTCTAAGAGGATGATTACTGTCATGCAAGGCGAAATGCTCTTTTAGAAAGAGTATGGGAGTCAAAGGCTTGAAGCTACCGGATGGCCAGCCCCCGACTTTAGCATTCACCATGCTTATACAGCAGTGAAGTGAAAAAGTGCATGGCCATCACGCTATTCACTGAAAATTGCAAGGGACCAACCTTCGGCGTCTTATCAAGACGACGTGAGAATTTATAAAGTGGGCAAATAGAGCAGCTTTGCTCTTAGAAAAAAAGCTCAATAGCTCGAATTCACCTTCCCCTCAGCTTAACTTTTACATAGATTGAGAAGGGTCACTATCTCTCAATCATTCCTTGCCCATGAATCACGAGGTGTGGTCATATCGAAAGGAAGCAGCTGGACACTGCTCGAAAAGGAAAAAGCTTCTCAGTGTCTATACGTTTACCTTCGATTGCTAGATAAAAAACATCAAAAAAGTATATTGGATTGACGTTAGCTCATGTCGTTTATTCGCACTTTATCTTTATTCACAGTTGCTTTACTCTAAAATTCCATATTTCTAGCATGAACTGAAGCTTGGCCGGTACATTGATGCATCGAGATACAAAAACAGCTTTGATTACAATGCATATTATGAATTAGACGAGGAAGGGAGTAGGCCTTCGCTGCGAGTATCCTCCTCATTAAGAAGCGAATCTGCTTTGAAAGTGGAGAGTGACGGCCCGATCTCTGATCATGACCACGCATCAGATAATGAATCAGAACTCAATATGGTATGTGACATTGTTATACGCAGCTGATTTCATCCTTGTCTCCTATTTCAATAAATTACATGATACTGACAATAACAGTAGTGAAACCGAAGACAGTATCTCCACAGAGCGGATCCGCACCTGGTGATGCTCATTTCCTTGGGGTAATTTTGACGCATTATTGCAGAGCTGAAGAGGTATTGACGACATTCTCACACTCAGTACGTGGAGCAAATTGAGCGGTACCGTCGTGAAAACTGCTTTGTTAGGTAAAGTTGCCAGTCCCTTTGCCCATGGCGTGCAGTTTACTCTAGCTTCAAGACAGGTGTCCATTGTTTGCTGGCCTTACTGCTAGCAGCAATACTTCAGTCATAACGGGGCTTTACTCATAATGAGATTCCCATTCACAGTCGTTCCTAATCAACCTTTGGTATTCACATTTCAAAGCAACGGTTTCAAAGTTTTCTCGAAAAGGTTAATTCTGGTTAGAATTTCCATTGATCTACTAAGTGCTCTAATCATCGGCCTCGCATGTCAGAGATTTTTATCTAAATATGAACATATTTCATTCTAATTTCACTCACGATAACCTTTGAACTTTGACCTTTGTCAGTCGTCATCCGACGAAGAAGAGCACAGGTCCTCAGTGTCATCAGGAAGCAGGATTGAAATAAAAGCTGATGTCATTGTGGATGGAAGGGAGTCTGCTGCAAACGAACTTGGTGATGGAAACAATCGGAGCAGAATGAATGGCTATGACACAGAGGCTGGGAGACATTCAATGAACCAAAGTCAACCTAGGGTGAGTAAAGAAAACCATAAGTTTGAAGAACTACTCAGAAGAGATAAACGACGAAACTGCCTGAAAACTCAATTGTATTGGAAAGGTTTTCATCTCACATTTTACAGATAAAAATAGTCTCGGACGCTAAGGCGAAAATAGATTTTATCTTAAGAGATTAGCTGTTGATATTTTAGATTACGCCTGGCAGAGTGTCAGCTGAAAACGAACAAGACAATGCTAGTGAGAGGCGAGCGCCGTTAATAGGTGAAGATGATTCAAAAGAGGGCAATGAAAATTTGCAAATGGGAATTGAAGCAAGCCCAGTTGATGAGGAAAGAGGGAGAAGTCGAGAGCAATACGGGAAAGATGAAGAAGATGGTGGCAATGGAGAAAATGAAGGAGAAAATGGCGATGAAAACCAGGAGAGAAGGGAAGATGATGAAGAACAACAGAGCATAGATGTGGAGGGTGAAGAAGAAGCCGGTGAGAAAAATGATGATGAAAGTGGAGAAGGAAAAGAAGGCGAAGGGGATGACGACGAGGAGGGATACCAGGACCTGCCAAAGTTGACAGTGAATGCATTCGGTGGAAGTGAAGGAGATGACAATGGAGATGGGCAAATGCCTGAGATACAGCGCTCCCCGGCAGTGAACAGACATCTGCGTACAGCTCAACAGCAGGGTGATGATATTTCAATGTGCTCTTTGGAAGACGAAGATGAAGTGAATAACGAAGATGAAGGAGCGAATGAGTCGCATGCATAATCCGAAAAAGAGAAATATGGAATGTAGATAATTATGATTTAATACTTCATCACAAAATGTATTGGTTTAAAGGTATCAAGACAGCAATTCGTACACGTCAACAATACCTAACTAGACACTGGGGCTTCACGTCAACAACAACTAACTAGACACTGGGGCTACAAATGTGTATTGCAATTTGTGTGAAAGTCGACCATATGCACATAGTGTCTGCTAGGTGCTACGGGGTCCACTCCATTCTGACCATTTCATTCCCAAAAAAGTCCACTCTCCAATAATTTGATATTTTGACGTAAAATTCTTTAATTCATTGGAATCGCAGCATCAGAATTTGAAAAATGTGCTCTTGAAACATGACATATTCACCACTGGTCAAATATATTCAGTGCCACTTAAACTTCTCCTACTATCTAACCTCTTACTTCCAAAAAGCCTTAATTTTTGTCAGAAATGCCTCAATTTTCGGCAAAGATTATCGTGTGGGTGCTAGTGAAGGATCATGAAATGTGACCATTTTTGGCCAAAATGGTAAGGTTACAAACTTAATTTTTGCAAAAATTGCTCAATTTTTTGGCAAAGATTCTCGTGTGGTTGCAGCTGAAGGATCGAGAAACGTGACCACTTTTGGCAAAAATGGTAAGGCTATAAACTTAATTTTTGCAAAAATTGCTCGACTTTTGGCAAAGATTCTCTTGTGGAATGAATGGAAGGATCGTGGAAAGTGACCATTTTTCGCTAAAATGGTAAGCCTATAGCCTTGCTTTATGGAAAAAACTGCTCCATTCATGACAAAGATTCTCGTGTAGTTGAAAGTGAAAGATCATGAAATTTGACCATTTTGGCAAAAATGGTATGCCTATAGCCATACTTTTCGGCAAAAACTGCTCCTCTATTAGAAAAGATTCTCTTGTGGAATGAATGGAGGGATCGTGGATGGCAACCATTTCTGGCTAAAAGGGTAAGCCTATAGCCTTACTTTTTGGCAAAAAGTGCTTTATTTCTGACAAAGATTCAAGTGTTTTTGAAAGTGAGGGATCATGAAATGTAGCCACTTTTGGCAAAAATGGTAAGCCTATAGCCTTGATTAATGGCAAAAATTGCTTTTCTATTAGAAAGGATTCTCATGTGGAATGAAAGGAAGGATCGTGGAATATGACCAATTTTGCCAAATCTGGTAATCCTATACCTTTACTTTTGGCAAAAGTTCTTCCCACTTTAGAAAGGATTCTCTTTTGGAATGAAATTAGGGACCATGGATAGTTATCATTTTGGCAAAAATGGTAAGCCTGTAGCCTTAATTTTTGGCTAAAACTGCACGAGCTTAGGCTAAGATTCCGTCTGATTGAGATTGAGGGATCGCGGAAGGTAACCATTTTTGATATAAATGCCAAGCCTTACTACACTTAATATAGCCTTAATTTTTGGCAAAAATTCCTCCCATTTTAGGCAAAAATTGTCAGCGTATAGACTTACTTTTTGGGAAACGTTTTTCCCATTGTAGAAAATACTTTCTTTTGGCATGAAGCTAGGGATCGTCGAATATGACCATTTTTAGCAAATATGGTAAGCCTATAGCCTTACTTTTTGGCAAAAACTGCACGAATTTAGGCAAACTTTCCGTCGGGTTTAGATTGAAGGATCGTGGAAAGTGACTATTTTTGGCTAAAATTTTAAGCCTATAGCCTTACTTTTTGGCAAAAACTGCACTATTTTAGGCAAACATGCCGTCAGGTTTAAATTGAAGGATTGTGGAAAGTGACCATTTTTGGATAGAATGGTAAGCCTATAACCTTACTTTCTAGCAAAAACTGCACTATTTTAGGCAAAGATGCCATCGGGTTTAAATTGAAGGATCGTGGAAAGTGACCATTTTTGGCTAAAATGGTAAGCCTATAGCCTTACTTTTTGGCCAAAACTACACGATTTTATGCAAACTTTCTTTCGGGTTTAGATTGAAGGATCGTGGAAAGTGACCATTTTTGGCTAAAATGGTAAGCCTATAGCCTTACTTTTTGGCAAAAACTGCACGATTTTATGCAGACTTTCCGTCGGGTTTAGATTGAAGGATCGTTGAAAGTGACTATTTTTGGCTAAAATGGTAAGCCTATAGCCTTACTTTCTGGCAAAAACTGCAAGATTTTATGCAAACTTTCCGTCGGGTTTAGATTAAAGGATCGTGGAAAGTGACCATTTTTGGCTAGAATGGTAAGCCTATAGCCTTACTTTTTGGCAAAAACTGCACGATTTTATGCAGACTTTCCGTCGGGTTTAGATTGAAGGATCGTGGAAAGTGACCATTTTTGGCTAAAATGGTAAGCCTATAGCCTTACTTTTTGGCCAAAACTACACGATTTTATGCAAACTTTCTTTCTGGTTTCGATTGAAGGATCGTTGAAAGTGACCATTTTTGGCTAAAATGGTAAGCCTATAGCCTTACTTTTTGGCAAAAACTGCACGATTTTATGCAGACTTTCCGTCGGGTTTAGATTGAAGGATCGTTGAAAGTGACTATTTTTGGCTAAAATGGTAAGCCTATAGCCTTACTTTTTGGAAAAAACTGCAAGATTTTATGCAAACTTTCCGTCGGGTTTAGATTAAAGGATCGTGGAAAGTGACCATTTTTGGCTAGAATGGTAAGCCTATAGCCTTACTTTTTGGCAAAAACTGCACGATTTTATGCAGACTTTCCGTCGGGTTTAGATTGAAGGATCGTGGAAAGTGACCATTTTTGGCTAAAATGGTAAGCCTATAGCCTTACCTTTTGGCAAAAACTGCACGATTTTATGCAAACTTTCCGTCGGGTTTAGATTGAAGGATCGCGGAAAGTGACCATTTCTTGCTAGAATGGTAAGCCTATAGCCTTACTTTTTGGCAAAAACTGCACGAATTTAGGCAAACTTTCCGTCGGGTTTAGATTGAAGGATCGTGGAAAGTGACTATTTTTGGCTAAAATTTTAAGCCTATAGCCTTACTTTTTGGCAAAAACTGCACTATTTTAGGCAAGCATGCCGTCAGGTTTAAATTGAAGGATTGTGGAAAGTGACCATTTTTGAATAGAATGGTAAGCCTATAACCTTACTTTCTAGCAAAAACTGCACGATTTTATGCAGACTTTCCGTCGGGATTAGATTGAAGGATCGTTGAAAGTGACTAATTTTGGCTAAAATGGTAAGCCTATAGCCTTACTTTTTGGAAAAAACTGCAAGATTTTATGCAGACTTTCCGTCGGGTTTAGATTGAAGGATCGTTGAAAGTGACTATTTTTGGCTAAAATGGTAAGCCTATAGCCTTAATTTTTGGAAAAAACTGCAAGATTTTATGCAGACTTTCCGTCGGGTTTAGATTGAAGGATCGTGGAAAGTGACCATTTTTGGCTAAAATGGTAAGCCTATAGCCTTACTTTTTGGCCAAAACTACACGATTTTATGCAAACTTTCCGTCGGGTTTAGATTGAAGGATCGCGGAAAGTGACCATTTCTTGCTAGAATGGTAAGCCTATAGCCTTACTTTTTGGCAAAAACTGCACGAATTTAGGCAAACTTTCCGTCGGGTTTAGATTGAAGGATCGTGGAAAGTGACTATTTTTGGCTAAAATTTTAAGCCTATAGCCTTACTTTTTGGCAAAAACTGCACTATTTTAGGCAAGCATGCCGTCAGGTTTAAATTGAAGGATTGTGGAAAGTGACCATTTTTGGATAGAATGGTAAGCCTATAACCTTACTTTCTAGCAAAAACTGCACGATTTTATGCAGACTTTCCGTCGGGATTAGATTGAAGGATCGTTGAAAGTGACTATTTTTGGCTAAAATGGTAAGCCTATAGCCTTACTTTTTGGAAAAAACTGCAAGATTTTATGCAGACTTTCCGTCGGGTTTAGATTGAAGGATCGTTGAAAGTGACTATTTTTGGCTAAAATGGTAAGCCTATAGCCTTACTTTTTGGAAAAAACTGCAAGATTTTATGCAGACTTTCCGTCGGGTTTAGATTGAAGGATCGTGGAAAGTGACCATTTTTGGCTAAAATGGTAAGCCTATAGCCTTACTTTTTGGCCAAAACTACACGATTTTATGCAAACTTTCTTTCTGGTTTAGATTGAAGGATCGTGGAAAGTGACCATTTTTGGCTAAAATGGTAAGCCTATAGCCTTACTTTTTGGCAAAAACTGCACGATTTTATGCAGACTTTCCGTCGGGTTTAGATTGAAGGATCGTTGAAAGTGACTATTTTTGGCTAAAATGGTAAGCCTATAGCCTTACTTTTTGGAAAAAACTGCAAGATTTTATGCAAACTTTCCGTCGGGTTTAGATTAAAGGATCGTGGAAAGTGACCATTTTTGGCTAGAATGGTAAGCCTATAGCCATACGTTTTGGCAAAAACTGCACGATTTTAGGCAAACTTTCCGTTGGGTTTAGATTGAGGGATCGCGGAAAGTGACCATTTCTTGCTAGAATGGTAAGCCTATAGCCTTACTTTTTGGCAAAAACTGCACGATTTTAGGCAAAGTTTCCGTCCGGTTTAGATTGAAGGATTGTAGAAAGTGACCATTTTTGGATAGAATGGTAAGCCTATAGCCTTACTTTTTGGCAAAAACTGCACGATTTTAGGCAAACTTTCCGTCGGGTTTAGATTGAAGGATCGCGGAAAATGACCATTTCTTGCTAGAATGGTAAGCCTATAGGCTTACTTTTTGGCAAAAACTGCACTATTTTAGGCAAACATGCCGTCAGGTTTAAATTGAAGGATTGTGGAAAGTGACCATTTTTGGATAGAATGGTAAGCCTATAACCTTACTTTCTAGCAAAAACTGCACTATTTTAGGCAAAGATCCCATCGGGTTTAAATTGAAGGATCGTGGAAAGTGACCATATTTGGCTAAAATGGTAAGCCTATAGCCTTACTTTCTGGCAAAATGTGCACGATTTTAGGCAAACTTTCCGTCGGGTTTAGATTGAAGAATCGTGGAAAGTGACCATTTTTGGATAGAATGGTAAGCCTATAGCCTTACTTTTTGGCAAAAACTGCACGATTTTATGCAAACTTTCTTTCGGGTTTAGATTGAAGGATCGTGGAAAGTGACCATTTTTGGCTAAAATGGTAAGCCTATAGCCTTACTTTTTGGCCAAAACTACACGATTTTATGCAAACTTTCTTTCGGGTTTAGATTGAAGGATCGTGGAAAGTGACCATTTTTGGCTAAAATGGTAAGCCTATAGCCCTACTTTTTGGCAAAAACTGCACGATTTTATGCAGACTTTCCGTCGGGTTTAGATTGAAGGATCGTTGAAAGTGACTATTTTTGGCTAAAATGGTAAGCCTATAGCCTTACTTTCTGGCAAAAACTGCAAGATTTTATGCAAACTTTCCGTCGGGTTTAGATTAAAGGATCGTGGAAAGTGACCATTTTTGGCTAGAATGGTAATCCTATAGCCTTACTTTTTGGCAAAAACTGCACGATTTTATGCAGACTTTCCGTCGGGTTTAGATTGAAGAATCGTGGAAAGTGACCATTTTTGGCTAAAATGGTAAGCCTATAGCCTTACTTTTTGGCCAAAACTACACGATTTTATGCAAACTTTCTTTCTGGTTTCGATTGAAGGATCGTTGAAAGTGACCATTTTTGGCTAAAATGGTAAGCCTATAGCCTTACTTTTTGGCCAAAACTACACGATTTTATGCAAACTTTCTTTCGGGTTTAGATTGAAGAATCGTGGAAAGTGACCATTTTTGGATAGAATGGTAAGCCTATAGCCTTACTTTTTGGCAAAAACTGCACTATTTTAGGCAAGCATGCCGTCAGGTTTAAATTGAGGGATCGCGGAAAGTGACCATTTCTTGCTAGAATGGTAAGCCTATAGCCTTACTTTTTGGCAAAAACTGCACGATTTTAGGCAAACTTTCCGTCAGGCTAATATTGAAGGATCGTGAAAAGTGACCATATTTGGCTAAAATGGTAAGCCTATAGCCTTACTTTCTGGCAAAAACTGCACGATTTTAGGCAAACTTTCCGTCAGGTTTAGATTGAAGGATTGTAGAAGGTGACCATTTTTGGATAGAATGGTAAGCCTATAGCCTTACTTTTTGGCAAAAACTGCACGATTTTAGGCAAACTTTCCGTCGGGTTTAGATTGAAGGATCGCGGAAAGTGACCATTTCTTGCTAGAATGGTAAGCCTATAGGCTTACTTTTTGGCAAAAACTGCACTATTTTAGGCAAACATGCCGTCAGGTTTAAATTGAAGGATTGTGGAAAGTGACCATTTTTGGATAGAATGGTAAGCCTATAACCTTACTTTCTAGCAAAAACTGCACTATTTTAGGCAAAGATCCCATCGGGTTTAAATTGAAGGATCGTGGAAAGTGACCATTTTTGGCTAAAATGGTAAGCCTATAGCCTTACTTTTTGGCCAAAACTACACGATTTTATGCAAACTTTCTTTCGGGTTTAGATTGAAGGATCGTGGAAAGTGACCATTTTTGGCTAAAATGGTAAGCCTATAGCCCTACTTTTTGGCAAAAGCTGCACGATTTTATGCAGACTTTCCGTCGGGTTTAGATTGAAGGATCGTTGAAAGTGACTATTTTTGGCTAAAATGGTAAGCCTATAGCCTTACTTTCTGGCAAAAACTGCAAGATTTTATGCAAACTTTCCGTCGGGTTTAGATTAAAGGATCGTGGAAAGTGACCATTTTGGGCTAGAATGGTAAGCCTATAGCCTTACTTTTTGGCAAAAACTGCACGATTTTATGCAGACTTTCCGTCGGGTTTAGATTGAAGAATCGTGGAAAGTGACCATTTTTGGCTAAAATGGTAAGCCTATAGCCTTACTTTTTGGCCAAAACTACACGATTTTATGCAAACTTTCTTTCTGGTTTCGATTGAAGGATCGTTGAAAGTGACCATTTTTGGCTAAAATGGTAAGCCTATAGCCTTACTTTTTGGCAAAAACTGCACGATTTTATGCAAACTTTCCGTCGGGTTTAGATTGAAGGATCGTTGAAAGTGACTATTTTTGGCTAAAATGGTAAGCCTATAGCCTTACTTTTTGGAAAAAACTGCAAGATTTTATGCAAACTTTCCGTCGGGTTTAGATTAAAGGATCGTGGAAAGTGACCATTTTTGGCTAGAATGGTAAGCCTATAGCCTTACTTTTTGGCAAAAACTGCACGATTTTATGCAAACTTTCCGTCGGGTTTAGATTGAAGGATCGCGGAAAGTGACCATTTCTTGCTAGAATGGTAAGCCTATAGCCTTACTTTTTGGCAAAAACTGCACGAATTTAGGCAAACTTTCCGTCGGGTTTAGATTGAAGGATCGTGGAAAGTGACTATTTTTGGCCAAAATTTTAAGCCTATAGCCTTACTTTTTGGCAAAAACTGCACTATTTTAGGCAAACATGCCGTCAGGTTTAAATTGAAGGATTGTGGAAAGTGACCATTTTTGGATAGAATGGTAAGCCTATAACCTTACTTTCTAGCAAAAACTGCACTATTTTAGGCAAACTTTCCGTCGGGATTAGATTGAAGGATCGTGGAAAGTGACTATTTTTGGCTAAAATTTTAAGCCTATAGCCTTACTTTTTGGCAAAAACTGCACTATTTTAGGCAAGCATGCCGTCAGGTTTAAATTGAAGGATTGTGGAAAGTGACCATTTTTGGATAGAATGGTAAGCCTATAACCTTACTTTCTAGCAAAAACTGCACGATTTTATGCAGACTTTCCGTCGGGATTAGATTGAAGGATCGTTGAAAGTGACTATTTTTGGCTAAAATGGTAAGCCTATAGCCTTACTTTTTGGAAAAAACTGCAAGATTTTATGCAAACTTTCCGTCGGGTTTAGATTAAAGGATCGTGGAAAGTGACCATTTTTGGCTAGAATGGTAAGCCTATAGCCTTACTTTTTGGCAAAAACTGCACGATTTTATGCAGACTTTCCGTCGGGTTTAGATTGAAGGATCGTGGAAAGTGACCATTTTTGGCTAAAATGGTAAGCCTATAGCCTTACTTTTTGGCCAAAACTACACGATTTTATGCAAACTTTCTTTCTGGTTTAGATTGAAGGATCGTGGAAAGTGACCATTTTTGGCTAAAATGGTAAGCCTATAGCCTTACTTTTTGGCAAAAACTGCACGATTTTATGCAGACTTTCCGTCGGGTTTAGATTGAAGGATCGTTGAAAGTGACTATTTTTGGCTAAAATGGTAAGCCTATAGCCTTACTTTTTGGAAAAAACTGCAAGATTTTATGCAAACTTTCCGTCGGGTTTAGATTAAAGGATCGTGGAAAGTGACCATTTTTGGCTAGAATGGTAAGCCTATAGCCATACGTTTTGGCAAAAACTGCACGATTTTAGGCAAACTTTCCGTTGGGTTTAGATTGAGGGATCGCGGAAAGTGACCATTTCTTGCTAGAATGGTAAGCCTATAGCCTTACTTTTTGGCAAAAACTGCACGATTTTAGGCAAAGTTTCCGTCCGGTTTAGATTGAAGGATTGTAGAAAGTGACCATTTTTGGATAGAATGGTAAGCCTATAGCCTTACTTTTTGGCAAAAACTGCACGATTTTAGGCAAACTTTCCATCGGGTTTCGATTGAAGGATCGTGGAAAGTGACCATATTTGGCTAAAATGGTAAGCCTATAGCCTTACTTTCTGGCAAAATGTGCACGATTTTAGGCAAACTTTCCGTCGGGTTTAGATTGAAGAATCGTGGAAAGTGACCATTTTTGGATAGAATGGTAAGCCTATAGCCTTACTTTTTGGCAAAAACTGCACGATTTTATGCAAACTTTCTTTCGGGTTTAGATTGAAGGATCGTGGAAAGTGACCATTTTTGGCTAAAATGGTAAGCCTATAGGCTTACTTTTTGGCAAAAACTGCACGATTGTATGCAGACTTTCCGTCGGGTTTAGATTGAAGGATCGTGGAAAGTGACCATTTTTGGCTAAAATGGTAAGCCTATAGCCTTACTTTTTGGCCAAAACTACACGATTTTATGCAAACTTTCTTTCTGGTTTAGATTGAAGGATCGTGGAAAGTGACAATTTTTGGCTAAAATGGTAAGCCTATAGCCTTACTTTTTGGCAAAAACTGCACGATTTTATGCAGACTTTCCGTCGGGTTTAGATTGAAGGATCGTTGAAAGTGACTATTTTTGGCTAAAATGGTAAGCCTATAGCCTTACTTTTTGGCCAAAACTACACGATTTTATGCAAACTTTCTTTCTGGTTTAGATTGAAGGATCGTGGAAAGTGACCATTTTTGGCTAAAATGGTAAGCCTATAGCCTTACTTTTTGGCAAAAACTGCACGATTTTATGCAGACTTTCCGTCGGGTTTAGATTGAAGGATCGTTGAAAGTGACTATTTTTGGCTAAAATGGTAAGCCTATAGCCTTACTTTTTGGAAAAAACTGCAAGATTTTATGCAAACTTTCCGTCGGGTTTAGATTAAAGGATCGTGGAAAGTGACCATTTTTGGCTAGAATGGTAAGCCTATAGCCATACGTTTTGGCAAAAACTGCACGATTTTAGGCAAACTTTCCGTTGGGTTTAGATTGAGGGATCGCGGAAAGTGACCATTTCTTGCTAGAATGGTAAGCCTATAGCCTTACTTTTTGGCAAAAACTGCACGATTTTAGGCAAAGTTTCCGTCCGGTTTAGATTGAAGGATTGTAGAAAGTGACCATTTTTGGATAGAATGGTAAGCCTATAGCCTTACTTTTTGGCAAAAACTGCACGATTTTAGGCAAACTTTCAATCGGGTTTCGATTGAAGGATCGTGGAAAGTGACCATATTTGGCTAAAATGGTAAGCCTATAGCCTTACTTTCTGGCAAAATGTGCACGATTTTAGGCAAACTTTCCGTCGGGTTTAGATTGAAGAATCGTGGAAAGTGACCATTTTTGGATAGAATGGTAAGCCTATAGCCTTACTTTTTGGCAAAAACTGCACGATTTTAGGCAAACTTTCCGTCGGGTTTAGATTAAAGGATCGTGGAAAGTGACCATTTTTGGCTAGAATGGTAAGCCTATAGCCTTACTTTTTGGCAAAAACTGCACTATTTTAGGCAAACATGCCGTCAGGTTTAAATTGAAGGATTGTGGAAAGTGACCATTTTTGGATAGAATGGTAAGCCTATAACCTTACTTTCTAGCAAAAACTGCACTATTTTAGGCAAACTTTCCGTCGGGTTTAGATTGAAGGATCGTGGAAAGTGACTATTTTTGGCTAAAATTTTAAGCCTATAGCCTTACTTTTTGGCAAAAACTGCACTATTTTAGGCAAGCATGCCGTCAGGTTTAAATTGAAGGATTGTGGAAAGTGACCATTTTTGGATAGAATGGTAAGCCTATAACCTTACTTTCTAGCAAAAACTGCACGATTTTATGCAGACTTTCCGTCGGGATTAGATTGAAGGATCGTTGAAAGTGACTATTTTTGGCTAAAATGGTAAGCCTATAGCCTTACTTTTTGGAAAAAACTGCAAGATTTTAGGCAAACTTTCCGTCGGGTTTAGATTAAAGGATCGTGGAAAGTGACCATTTTTGGCTAGAATGGTAAGCCTATAGCCTTACTTTTTGGCAAAAACTGCACGATTTTATGCAGACTTTCCGTCGGGTTTAGATTGAAGGATCGTGGAAAGTGACCATTTTTGGCTAAAATGGTAAGCCTATAGCCTTACTTTTTGGCCAAAACTACACGATTTTATGCAAACTTTCTTTCTGGTTTAGATTGAAGGATCGTGGAAAGTGACCATTTTTGGCTAAAATGGTAAGCCTATAGCCTTACTTTTTGGCAAAAACTGCACGATTTTATGCAGACTTTCCGTCGGGTTTAGATTGAAGGATCGTTGAAAGTGACTATTTTTGGCTAAAATGGTAAGCCTATAGCCTTACTTTTTGGAAAAAACTGCAAGATTTTATGCAAACTTTCCGTCGGGTTTAGATTAAAGGATCGTGGAAAGTGACCATTTTTGGCTAGAATGGTAAGCCTATAGCCATACGTTTTGGCAAAAACTGCACGATTTTAGGCAAACTTTCCGTTGGGTTTAGATTGAGGGATCGCGGAAAGTGACCATTTCTTGCTAGAATGGTAAGCCTATAGCCTTACTTTTTGGCAAAAACTGCACGATTTTAGGCAAAGTTTCCGTCCGGTTTAGATTGAAGGATTGTAGAAAGTGACCATTTTTGGATAGAATGGTAAGCCTATAGCCTTACTTTTTGGCAAAAACTGCACGATTTTAGGCAAACTTTCCATCGGGTTTCGATTGAAGGATCGTGGAAAGTGACCATATTTGGCTAAAATGGTAAGCCTATAGCCTTACTTTCTGGCAAAATGTGCACGATTTTAGGCAAACTTTCCGTCGGGTTTAGATTGAAGAATCGTGGAAAGTGACCATTTTTGGATAGAATGGTAAGCCTATAGCCTTACTTTTTGGCAAAAACTGCACGATTTTATGCAAACTTTCTTTCGGGTTTAGATTGAAGGATCGTGGAAAGTGACCATTTTTGGCTAAAATGGTAAGCCTATAGGCTTACTTTTTGGCAAAAACTGCACGATTTTATGCAGACTTTCCGTCGGGTTTAGATTGAAGGATCGTGGAAAGTGACCATTTTTGGCTAAAATGGTAAGCCTATAGCCTTACTTTTTGGCCAAAACTACACGATTTTATGCAAACTTTCTTTCTGGTTTAGATTGAAGGATCGTGGAAAGTGACCATTTTTGGCTAAAATGGTAAGCCTATAGCCTTACTTTTTGGCAAAAACTGCACGATTTTATGCAGACTTTCCGTCGGGTTTAGATTGAAGGATCGTTGAAAGTGACTATTTTTGGCTAAAATGGTAAGCCTATAGCCTTACTTTTTGGAAAAAACTGCAAGATTTTATGCAAACTTTCCGTCGGGTTTAGATTAAAGGATCGTGGAAAGTGACCATTTTTGGCTAGAATGGTAAGCCTATAGCCATACGTTTTGGCAAAAACTGCACGATTTTAGGCAAACTTTCCGTTGGGTTTAGATTGAGGGATCGCGGAAAGTGACCATTTCTTGCTAGAATGGTAAGCCTATAGCCTTACTTTTTGGCAAAAACTGCACGATTTTAGGCAAAGTTTCCGTCCGGTTTAGATTGAAGGATTGTAGAAAGTGACCATTTTTGGATAGAATGGTAAGCCTATAGCCTTACTTTTTGGCAAAAACTGCACGATTTTAGGCAAACTTTCCATCGGGTTTCGATTGAAGGATCGTGGAAAGTGACCATATTTGGCTAAAATGGTAAGCCTATAGCCTTACTTTCTGGCAAAATGTGCACGATTTTAGGCAAACTTTCCGTCGGGTTTAGATTGAAGAATCGTGGAAAGTGACCATTTTTGGATAGAATGGTAAGCCTATAGCCTTACTTTTTGGCAAAAACTGCACGATTTTAGGCAAACTTTCCGTCGGGTTTAGATTAAAGGATCGTGGAAAGTGACCATTTTTGGCTAGAATGGTAAGCCTATAGCCTTACTTTTTGGCAAAAACTGCACGATTTTATGCAAACTTTCCGTCGGGTTTAGATTGAAGGATCGCGGAAAGTGACCATTTCTTGCTAGAATGGTAAGCCTATAGCCTTACTTTTTGGCAAAAACTGCACGAATTTAGGCAAACTTTCCGTCGGGTTTAGATTGAAGGATCGTGGAAAGTGACTATTTTTGGCCAAAATTTTAAGCCTATAGCCTTACTTTTTGGCAAAAACTGCACTATTTTAGGCAAACATGCCGTCAGGTTTAAATTGAAGGATTGTGGAAAGTGACCATTTTTGGATAGAATGGTAAGCCTATAACCTTACTTTCTAGCAAAAACTGCACTATTTTAGGCAAAGATTCCATCGGGTTTAAATTGAAGGATCGTGGAAAGTGACTATTTTTGGCTAAAATTTTAAGCCTATAGCCTTACTTTTTGGCAAAAACTGCACTATTTTAGGCAAGCATGCCGTCAGGTTTAAATTGAAGGATTGTGGAAAGTGACCATTTTTGCATAGAATGGTAAGCCTATAACCTTACTTTCTAGCAAAAACTGCACGATTTTATGCAGACTTTCCGTCGGGATTAGATTGAAGGATCGTTGAAAGTGACTATTTTTGGCTAAAATGGTAAGCCTATAGCCTTACTTTTTGGAAAAAACTGCAAGATTTTATGCAAACTTTCCGTCGGGTTTAGATTAAAGGATCGTGGAAAGTGACCATTTTTGGCTAGAATGGTAAGCCTATAGCCTTACTTTTTGGCAAAAACTGCACGATTTTATGCAGACTTTCCGTCGGGTTTAGATTGAAGGATCGTGGAAAGTGACCATTTTTGGCTAAAATGGTAAGCCTATAGCCTTACTTTTTGGCCAAAACTACACGATTTTATGCAAACTTTCTTTCTGGTTTAGATTGAAGGATCGTGGAAAGTGACCATTTTTGGCTAAAATGGTAAGCCTATAGCCTTACTTTTTGGCAAAAACTGCACGATTTTATGCAGACTTTCCGTCGGGTTTAGATTGAAGGATCGTTGAAAGTGACTATTTTTGGCTAAAATGGTAAGCCTATAGCCTTACTTTTTGGAAAAAACTGCAAGATTTTATGCAAACTTTCCGTCGGGTTTAGATTAAAGGATCGTGGAAAGTGACCATTTTTGGCTAGAATGGTAAGCCTATAGCCATACGTTTTGGCAAAAACTGCACGATTTTAGGCAAACTTTCCGTTGGGTTTAGATTGAGGGATCGCGGAAAGTGACCATTTCTTGCTAGAATGGTAAGCCTATAGCCTTACTTTTTGGCAAAAACTGCACGATTTTAGGCAAAGTTTCCGTCCGGTTTAGATTGAAGGATTGTAGAAAGTGACCATTTTTGGATAGAATGGTAAGCCTATAGCCTTACTTTTTGGCAAAAACTGCACGATTTTAGGCAAACTTTCCATCGGGTTTCGATTGAAGGATCGTGGAAAGTGACCATATTTGGCTAAAATGGTAAGCCTATAGCCTTACTTTCTGGCAAAATGTGCACGATTTTAGGCAAACTTTCCGTCGGGTTTAGATTGAAGAATCGTGGAAAGTGACCATTTTTGGATAGAATGGTAAGCCTATAGCCTTACTTTTTGGCAAAAACTGCACGATTTTATGCAAACTTTCTTTCGGGTTTAGATTGAAGGATCGTGGAAAGTGACCATTTTTGGCTAAAATGGTAAGCCTATAGGCTTACTTTTTGGCAAAAACTGCACGATTTTATGCAGACTTTCCGTCGGGTTTAGATTGAAGGATCGTGGAAAGTGACCATTTTTGGCTAAAATGGTAAGCCTATAGCCTTACTTTTTGGCCAAAACTACACGATTTTATGCAAACTTTCTTTCTGGTTTAGATTGAAGGATCGTGGAAAGTGACCATTTTTGGCTAAAATGGTAAGCCTATAGCCTTACTTTTTGGCAAAAACTGCACGATTTTATGCAGACTTTCCGTCGGGTTTAGATTGAAGGATCGTTGAAAGTGACTATTTTTGGCTAAAATGGTAAGCCTATAGCCTTACTTTTTGGAAAAAACTGCAAGATTTTATGCAAACTTTCCGTCGGGTTTAGATTAAAGGATCGTGGAAAGTGACCATTTTTGGCTAGAATGGTAAGCCTATAGCCATACGTTTTGGCAAAAACTGCACGATTTTAGGCAAACTTTCCGTTGGGTTTAGATTGAGGGATCGCGGAAAGTGACCATTTCTTGCTAGAATGGTAAGCCTATAGCCTTACTTTTTGGCAAAAACTGCACGATTTTAGGCAAAGTTTCCGTCCGGTTTAGATTGAAGGATTGTAGAAAGTGACCATTTTTGGATAGAATGGTAAGCCTATAGCCTTACTTTTTGGCAAAAACTGCACGATTTTAGGCAAACTTTCCATCGGGTTTCGATTGAAGGATCGTGGAAAGTGACCATATTTGGCTAAAATGGTAAGCCTATAGCCTTACTTTCTGGCAAAATGTGCACGATTTTAGGCAAACTTTCCGTCGGGTTTAGATTGAAGAATCGTGGAAAGTGACCATTTTTGGATAGAATGGTAAGCCTATAGCCTTACTTTTTGGCAAAAACTGCACGATTTTAGGCAAACTTTCCGTCGGGTTTAGATTAAAGGATCGTGGAAAGTGACCATTTTTGGCTAGAATAGTAAGCCTATAGCCATACTTTTTGGCAAAAACTGCACGATTTTAGGCAAACTTTCCGTTGGGTTTAGATTGAGGGATCGCGGAAAGTGACCATTTTTGGCTAGAATAGTAAGCCTATAGCCATACTTTTTGGCAAAAACTGCACGATTTTAGGCAAACTTTCCGTTGGGTTTAGATTGAGGGATCGCGGAAAGTGACCATTTCTTGCTAGAATGGTAAGCCTATAGCCTTACTTTTTGGCAAAAACTGCACGATTTTAGGCAAACTTTCCGTCTGGCTAATATTGAAGGATCGTGAAAAGTGACCATATTTGGCTAAAATGGTAAGCCTATAGCCTTACTTTCTGGCAAAAACTGCACGATTTTAGGCAAACTTTCCGTCAGGTTTAGATTGAAGGATTGTAGAAGGTGACCATTTTTGGATAGAATGGTAAGCCTATAGCCTTACTTTTTGGCAAAAACTGCACTATTTTAGGCAAAGATGCCGTCAGGTTTAAAATGAAGGATTGTGGAAAGTGACCATTTTTGGATAGAATGGTAAGCCTATAGCCTTACTTTCTGGCAAAAACTGCACGATTTTAGGCAAACTTTCCGATGGGTTTAGATTGAAGGATCGTGAAAAGTGACCATATTTGGCTAAAATGGTAAGCCTATAGCCTTACTTTTTGGCAAAAATTGCACGATTTTAGGCAAACTTTCCGTCGGGTTTAGATTGAAGGATTGTGAAAAGCGCATATATTTGGCTAAAATGGTAAGCCTATAGCCTTACTTTTTTGGCAAAAACTGCACGATTTTAGGCAAACTTTCAGTCGGGTTTAGATTGAAGGATCGTTGAAAGTGACTATTTTTGGCTAAAATGGTAAGCCTATAGCCTTACTTTTTGGAAAAAACTGCAAGATTTTATGCAAACTTTCCGTCGGGTTTAGATTGAAGGATCAGGGAAAGTGACGATTTTTGGCAAAAACCGTATTCCTTTATTGTTACTATTTGGGCAAAAACTGCTCCACTCCATTTTTGAAAAAGATTCTTGTCCTGTTTAAAGTGAAAGATCATGAAATTTGACCATTTTTTTTTCAAAGTGGGAAGCCTATAGACGTACTTTTTCGCAAAAATTGCTTGATTTTTTGCAAAGATTCAGGTGTGGTTTGAATGAAAGGACTGTGAAAGTGTCCAGTTTCTGGAAAAATGATAATTGTACATAGAAGAATTTTCCATCCAAAAGGAGTAGTTCATATGGGAAGAAAAATAGAGCTCTGCTATTTTCAAATTATCTTTTGAGGAGTTGCTAGAATTCAACTTCTATATATTGCAATGAATTGTGTAATTTATGCATGGGTAAATATAGAAAAAAACAAAATATACTGTACTGTAGTAATAGACTGCTTTGGACAGCGGTCAAGCGTATTATGTTTTGCTTCTATTTTCTTTTTAATTCATTCAATATCATAGAAATCAATATGTGCTCCTGATTTGAAATCATTTCCTTTCAAGATTCTCACCAACTTTTCAGCTGAATCATCTGTTTTGAGAATAGTTCCCTTCTCTCTCATTTCCTTGAAAAATGTCCTTGAAACTTCATTCCCGCAATTATTTTGTATATCAATTGACATGTCAGTATCCATAGGCCCAGGTGCATAATTCAACACTCTGGCATCCTCCTCTTCGCATGCAAGGCACTGGTGCAGCATGTCACGAGCGGCTTTACCGGTGCAATATGCTGACATGTAAGGCATTGCTTGTACAGCTGTCAAGGATGATACATTAACTATGACTTTACTTGTTGGTGAGAAATGGGACAGAAATCTTGCAGTCAATGAAAACACTGATGTAACATTCAGATCAAAGTATGCCTGGATTTCTTCAGCTGATGTATGTGATCTTGCTGGTTCTCTGATGTTACCAATGCTCCCAGCATTGTTTATGAGAACAGCAGTTGCATAGCTCTCGTGATTTTCAGGAAGGGCTTTTGAAATAGCCTGATCAAGAGCTTCAAGCCTCCCTAGGTCACACACAACAGTTCTTACACTCAAAATACTATTTGCAGCAAGAACACAATTCCTAGTTTTCTGTAGTCCATCTTCATTTCTGGCAACAAGAACCATTTCTGAGCCTCCTTTAAAATTGCAATTCTTTGCCAGCGCAACTGCAACTGAACGTCCAAAGCCTTTGCTGGCCCCGGTCACCAAAATAAACGCCTTTTCTTCCAGCATCTTGCTCCACATTCACTCAAATGCTCAATCTAGAAATGTCAATGATATTTGTCACATGGTTCATTAACATTTTCCTAAACTAAAGGAATAGCAACAGAGCTGCATTTTGTTGCAAATTTATCTTTCATAATTAATGATTCCTGCCTAAAATTTGAATGCAAAAATACAGAAATGCAAAAATACAGAAATGCAAGAATACAGAAATGCAAAAATACAGAAATGCAAAAATAAAGATATTATTATGAGTAGTTCTCTAGTCCTTGCCCTGGACGTGACCAAAACAATCCAAGTCTCCCCCTCACTTCTTTTTGGCGAATGGGGCGGCAGCCATCCCCATCTTGTAATAATTTGGGGCAAAAAGCTATGCAAGCACAGTAAGTGCTACATTTGAGGGCTGTCCTTCTGGATGTGACTTCAATGTTCGATCATTTGATTCCTGCGGGCTGACCTACGGAGCGCTGGCATCCCCTTGGCCCTTAAGCAGGTTGTTGACGAAAATTACTAACCATAACTACCCTTTAACGTAAATATGCGAGTTTCCGTACACGTCCAGAAATGAATTAACCTTCAAAAAATCCAATGGAGACAATTCTAAAATGCAAAATTAGAACTTTGTGCTTCACTACCGTCCGACTGAGTTTACGAAAACTAGCAAAGCTGCATACAAAACACAATTTTAGAGGCTGATAACATGAATCAAGGCTGAACTCCATTAAAATATCGCAAACTGTTCTACACTTACATAGTGAATGAAATATGAACTAGATCTTTCCGCTCAGTTAGGAGCAAAGGCAGTTGCGAAAAGGACGGCTCAATCATCCTGTTCCTCTGGAAGGAATTAACCTCGCCTTCGCACCAGCGCCTCGAGCTAGTGAATGGGAGTTGCTGAACTTGTTGAAGTCTGAAGTCTTCGAACGACTTCCCTTTCCACCAAATGGACATCTCTACCTCAGAGTTGTCTTGTAAATTTTACATGATAATTGAAAACGAAAAATTCCCCTCAATTTTTTCATTTTTAGTTCGCTGATGTTCCCCCTTCTAGAGGTGGTGTTATTAATTTGTGTCAGCCTGCTTGGTTCTCTTCTTTTATCCTGAATTATTTTGTTTTCCCAGGGCAATATTTGTTTCCCTTTGGCTTTCTTTGGGATCAATAATTCTGTAGCTTCCAAATGTGCCTTGACAAAGTATTACTTTGGGATCCTAAGCATGGAATGGCTAAAGTAGGGAGACCTGTCAAGACACACCCAAAGCTACTTACAGAAGACACTGGTGTACAACTTGCAGATCTTCCTAATGCTATGGACAATAGAGAGCTATGGAGTGAAATAGTCAATTCGGTCCGGGCTACTTGCCCAATAGGATGATTATGATGTTTCCTTTGTTATTAGGCGACACAGAGTGCAACTCAAATGAAGCATGGATGACTTCCAGTCGGATGTTCCTCTTACACAATTATCATCACATACCTCTTCTGCTTAGTCAGTAACCCTATCAACTAAAATACAGCTGCCTATAAATTTAATCATTATTAATCATCATTAATCATACACAATCATATTTCATCAATATCAATCCTACCACTCTTAATCATATCTAATCAATGAATAAACTATAAATGGCAGGCAAACTTTAAGAACAACTCAAATGAAGATCAGACCGAATCAAATTGCAATAAATTATACGATCCTTTATTCTACTTGCTATAAACATAAATTGTACACTCTTGGATGGTAACAACATGAAAAAGGATGGGAAAAGTTACAGTTTGTGATGGTGAAAAGCATCCACGATCATTTTGTCATTTGAAAATAATCAAAGCCTATACAAACTCATTTTGAAAATCACATGAACAAGATCAAAAAGGAGCACTAGAAAAAACATCCCATGAAAAATTACATAATAAATAATGTCATATTGGACACTGGAAAAATATTTCCAAGAAACAGGTGGAGTACAAGGGATGGAGAGCACATAATTGGGGGATTCGGATGTCATCAAATCAGCAAATAAGTATTGATTCATTCTTAACAAATGAATAACATCACTCTTGCATTTCGTAAAAAATAATGTCAATTTTCCTAACTTAACTATCAAATATACAAGCAGGCCTGTAATTAAGACTTAACTGAAGTGAGAGTCATATCTACATTGAAACCTAACATAGACTTCTACTAAAACGATATAATTGAGCATTAAATCAAACCAAAGGAATTCTATGATTTTTGCCTTAGTTAAATCAGAAAATGGAACGGGTAAAGATAGGAGATGGGTGTGTTTGGTGCAAGATTACCTAACATAATTTTACCAATTGGAATCATCATAAGAAACAAAGAATCAAGTGCTTGATAGCCAATAAATCTACTTAGCCGTGGTCCCGCACGTTTCACCGTCACAAGAAAATTGTCCCAAGAAAGATCAGAGCTACCGTTTGAAGCCAGCTTGGGAGAGTCGCGTATGCAGAACCTCGTGTCTCTGCCGCCCTTATTTTAGCATACATTTCCGTGACATCGAGATTATCCTTCCAGGATTTGGGCCAAAGCTGCATACAAGTTGACCTGTTATTTGAACCATATTTGTATGAATAATTGAAAATCTTTTCACAGAACGTTTTCGGATTGCGATAGTACTGCGAGAAAGTCTTGCAAGGTTTGGTGCACATACCCACGGTTCCCTTCTTCTTCCAGTTCCAGTTCGAGCTGTCTCCCCAATTATCACTACACGTGTAATCATCTTTGCAATCGTGAAACCATTGATCACAATTATCAGCACACAAAGGAATATGCATTGCTCTTTCTTTCCGTGTAACTTTTGAGACATCGTCCTTGACGACCCATGGGCCTAAATTGGGCGAACACTCGTAAAAACACGTGTCTCGCTTAAAGTGCTGACTGCATTTCGCCGACATGCTTTTTATGGAAGGGCATTGGTCGAGCAACATATTGTATAATGATAGAATTCCGTCAGCTTCGATTTTGGCGGATGTATTTGTTGTGCAACAAGAATGGTTGGACCATGGCTTGCAGCTCCCGACGAAGTCTTTCCCCTCATGACCTGGCGTTGATTTGTGATTCTTCGAGTCTATGCATACATCTAAGTACTCGTTCGCACTCTTTGCAGCGTATAGTGCACATAAAAGTCCAATTATGACGATAATCAAGTATGGTCTTGAGAATTCCATCATCAAATATTTGTAAATGTAATTGAATGTAACGAATCCCTATCGCGACAACTCCTGTACTATCGAATATCAAGCACGTGCGCTCACTATGCTTTGCTCCTCCACAACGGAAAGGCCAAATGTCGCAGGAAGTTGTTTGTTTCTTGAGTAATCATTTCCTCAGGTGGAAACGCAACCGAGCGATCGCTTTGCAAAATGATGAAATAGATTCCTGTTCTGTGTAACCACCCTTTTGAGGAACCAGGCATATGTCTAGACCGTAGCTCATCATCATTGACGGCTGGCCTGTTGTCTAACGGCCGCGGCCCCTTTCCCTATTCTCCTCCGAAGGGCCAGTGCGGTCCTGCGCAACCCTTTTATTGCCGTTCCAGTGGGGGACAAGGTATCCTTGAAACGACCCCCTCACACAATGTGAAACTCAAATGACATTTCGCAAAATCCTTGCAGAATTCTCCCATGCTTGAGGGGCAAAACTGCAAAATCCATGCCCTAGCAATTCTTATTTGATCTTCACTTGATTTTCGATGACTCTCCTCTCTTTCATCTTTATTTGTAATATTCAACCATATAATCCATATTTCTTCTTTCTTTTCTAACTTGATTTTACCCCAAGCAAAATAACGTGAATGCTGCCCCCTCTCGCCCCCCCCCCCCCCCCCCAGAAAAAGACCGAAAGAAACCTGCTGTTAATTTTCCAGTTTGAGCTTTTTCAATCCCTGCTTCAGATAGGCAACTTCTTTTCTTAAAGACGCAATTTTCATATCGATCTCCTGTAGAGAATCACTTTTACAGATAATCGACGCGTTCAGTTTTCTTACAGTTTCCAGCGTGGTGCAGTAAACATCTATCAAACTCTCTTCTTCCTGTTTGTAATTTGCCATTCGATCTATAATATTGAATATTTTCTCTCTGATGTTTGGCGGCCTTGCATGTTGAGACATTGTCACTTCAAGCTGCTCTTTTTGTATCCGTTCATTATCAATAAGAAACTTCAACTTTTCAAGTCGCCAATTCTGTTTCTCTCCCAACTTCTCTGCTTCCTGCAAATCGCTTTTAAAGCGGCTAATTTCTTGCAAAATCGCTTCCCTTTCCTTCAGTTGCTCCTCATGCAAACCAATAATGCTACGCAAATTCGCCGTAGCTTCTTCCACTGACATTTCGAGTATAAGACAAGCGCCCATGGACTACATGACTGCCTAGTCACAACAACGTATGGAATCAAATTAACATTATAATCGAAATCTCTGTAAGGTTGAGTGGCGCTGAACTATGGCAGTTTCCCCAAAGATGTCTCATTTCTATGCGATATTGTGCTATTTGTGCTAAGAGGGATTATTCAGTGCCCACGTGGGCAATTCGAAATCGCTTCACGCTAGGAAAGGGGAAGCAAGCTGTTGAAGTAAAAATCTTCGATTGCTTCTATCATTTGTTCAACTCATTCACACCCTTTCCAAGTTTCACTGCCTACTTCACGAACTCTATCTCACAAATTATCATTCATCCCAAAAACATGCAATTTGTGAAACTTCTTGCCTTCTTCTTGCTTTCCTGAATCTTACAACCAGCCATTCTTCAAATCTAAGATCAATAAACTTGATCTGATCTCTCTCTCCTCTTAGCTTTTCGCTTTCTTCTTTCTTCCTTTGTTGGGGCTTTGTACAGGCCACCATGGCCTTTCCTCAACATAACCCACTAAAAAAAATTAATGACGTAAGGTCTATCGAGTTTGATGGAGAATGCTTTAAGCAGATGAAATATGCAGGGTCACTAAAAGGCTCTCCAGTTACTTTAAATCAAATGCTATGTTCTGTCTAGTGAATTCCATGATCGTAATAAATTTACGGCAAAAATAAATCCTTCTGTGAAAACCGTTTAAGTAACAAATGAATGTGTCCTTCGTTGTTTTCCTTCAATTAGTGAATTATGTTGAGGAAAGGCCACGGTGGCCTATACAAAGCCACGAAAAAGGAAGAACAGAAGACAAGAGGGGCAAAGATTGGAATGAATATAAAAAAACCGAAATAATGAATATAACAACTAATCTAGCAACAATTGATAAATAAAATTTATTTTGCTTTATAAAGTGATTAAGAGTTCATGAAAAGTAGTACCAATATTGGAACATTGAATCACTTATGAATATAAACACGTAAATATGTTCCCATTAAGAGCACGGATTCATGAAATGTTTGGAAATTCTGTCTAGTGTGTCAAATTTTGTAAAAAAATGCACAAAAAGTTAATCCCACATAATCACATAATACTCTTAACATTATGCAGTGGGCATTCAAATCTCGAATGGATATCAAATGAAATTTAACCACTATTTCATAATGCTAGGCCTTTTATGTAGCCAGGAAATCTATTCAAAAAAAGTTATCATACATTGTCTGCATTTCGAGGCATTCTAAGCGACTCTACCATTCTTCGTTCGAACAGCAATACTTCTCCAATAAAAAATATCCAGGCAGCAACTGAATTACTAGTATTTGATATTCGAATGCAAAATAATTTCCAGGAAAAGAGAAAAATTTCACAGAAACAAAGACGGAAGCCAGCCCCATTGATGCAGCATCTAACTCCTCCTATCTAACCCTATTTCAAAAAACATCACCCATTCCCAGAACTCGCAATCTATGACATGTTTTGCATCCTTCCTTTCTTCAATCGCAAAACTTTTCTCTCTTGAAATCCTTGAAAACGAAGAGAATTGATCGTACCTCCTTCGCCTCTCAGCCTTCCCATTCCTTCTTTGTTGGCGCTGTGAATGGGAAACAAGGGCCTTTGCCCAACACACCTTACCGAAATAAAGCATTCGGCAGCACGTATACGCAGAAGCTGCAAACAAAGGTGTTAGGCCTGTATTCGAGAATGCAGCACTGCAAGATGAAGTTCCTCGCGTCTTTCCGAACATGTTTAAGCTATACAGTGAATGACCCTCGCTCATCGCCACCGTCTATGTATCAATTTGCAGCTAAATCAAACAATTAGAAAACAATTTACAAATAATGATAGAATTTTTTTGAATTGGAGGCTATTAGATATGAGAAAATATGTCTAAGATTTCGTCAGTTTCAACTGCAAACTTTATATTTGCTCCAGGATAACATTGATTGATCATTTCTTGATAATGTTCATACTGTCGCATAAATTCTAGCTGCATGTTTCTCCAAATTACCTTTGAAATCGGAAAAAATCAAACGATATCACGCTAACTGCAGGCAAAAATTGAACGAAATTCATGGCATTACGAAACGAAAAGGCCTTCATCTGAGACGTATAGTGAGCATCCAACAATGATGGAAAGGAACTCATGAAATAACCTGAAAATGCACCAATGGAAAGCGGAAGGCCTCATCAACATAGCACGACACCAGGGACGCCGTGACCCGGGGGGGGGGGTGTGGGGATGCGACTCACCCCCAACCTGTGGAACGAGTTAAGATTCCGGTAAAAATAGGTCATTGCATTGTGAAATCAGGTAAATTTAAAAGAATTGAACGTTGAAATTAAGGTAAACTCAACCTTGCAGCCCCCGACCTAAGGTTCTCGCGACGTCCCTGCACGACAGGTAAAAACTTAATACCTATTGTAAGTGAATGAAACATGAATACTTAATGGTTTAAAAAGTTTCATAAATGCCAGAAAATTTTAGACTGTTTTGTAACAACAGACAGGAGGCAAATAATTATTCCAAAAAGAGTCCATAGTTTTTATATTCAGAGAAATTTCACAGGTGATTTTGTCGGTGACAGCAAAAGGAGATTGCCTAGATCTGGGGGGGGGGGCAAACTACGGCCCGCCGAGTGCTTTTTTTTGGCCCGCCAAGAAGGTGTATCAAACAAAACAGCTCTCCCGTTATTCTCGTTTTCTAATCGCTTGATGCCGTATAAACGCATTATAAACATGTGAAGCGTTACCAAACTGAGGATGTATAGTGTTTTCAAAAGATTGAAGCACATTTTTCATTTTTATTGCGTCACAATCTAATTTTGAAACAGCCTTGGCAACATACTGCGCGGCCCTTAAAAACTTAGAATTTGTGACCGCGGCCCTTTTGCAGAAAAGTTTAAGCACGCCTGGCCTAGATGCATACAAGATAAATCGAGAGCAACTGGCTCTTTCCATCTAGTTTGATAAACAAGGGACTCACTTGAACAAGATTATCAGTTGTCAGGTATTTCTCCAGTTTCTTGTACAAATGTTCAATTCCTTTCTTGATCTGAAAAAAACCAAGCGTGCAATTTGAGTGTAAATCACGCTTTTAAACCACATTGTCAAGTTCACCCATTATGAGAAACATGCTTCCAATGAGAAGTATTGGTCATTATTAAGATAAGGCTCGTTCAACCATCTCTGTTCCAAAAAGGTGTCAAAATAATTGACAATTGATTTATAATAAAACAATTCAATAATCGACCGAGCCAAGAAAAAAGTGACAAAAATTTCGAAGGGCTCTAGAAATTGGCAGTTACAAACGTTTAATTCTCAATCTAGGCAATCATATCGAACAGAACACGCATTGAACGTAAACCTGGAGCATTTGCACATGGCCTACCCATCTATCAACAATCAAGTTTGAATTCGTCCTAAAAGGCCTACCTAGCTATCAACAATCAAGTTTAAATTCGTCCTAAAAGGCCTACCTAGCTATCAACAATCAAGTTTGAATTCGTCAAAAGGATAGACATCGCATAACAGTTTTGTGGGACAGGGTGGCTACAAATATCGAAGAAAAAATAGCCCCACCTCCTTCGCTGTGTATTCCTTTATCAGGTTCTTGAGCTCCTGGCGATTGTAAGCGATCTGGTAGCCAACGTCCTCCTTCCGCACACCAGATGCTATGCAATCTTCCACACCCTCGAAAAATTTCTAAAATCATGGAAAATTTAACGAGTGATTCTAAAAAAATACAGTGTGCGGATAGCTCAGTGAGGAGGCGATTGTTCACAAGCCCTATGGCCAGCGGTTGGAGTCCATGCAGGATCCGTTTACACAGTAACAGAACGTCTTGGATCCGTTACAAAAGCGTTACTGAAAGGCCTCTCGTATACACATGTCAAGTTGATCCTTATCACTTTTGATACGGTTAGCCGAATCGTTTTTACCGTATCGTAGAGAAACCGAGATGTGGACAGTGCTTGATAAGCATAGCTTCTCAGAGCCTTAAAAAATCTACTATCGAATGCTACATGAAAAGTACTGTATAAGACAAAAAATGATTTTGTGTCATCGAATCCGACCTATAGTACCCACTCAAGCAGGAATTCTCGAAACATATTTCGATTCGCTCATGTCAGTTGCAAAAAATGGACGGTGGGGGCACAGAGAGGCAGATGGAAATTTCCCAGCCATATTTAAGAAACAATTGGGGAAAAGAGAATCCTTACAATGGCACTTAACCCTGAAGCGAAATCAAATTCGTTCTTCAATGCTTGTACCGCATAAACGAACTTGAAAATGGGTGATTTTTACCATAGCACTTGTCGCTAGCTGGTTCAAACGTTTCTAGATGCCAGTAATTCACTTTCACATTAACAGAACCATTAAACTTACACTAAGTTTTTCGATGGGAATCCCCACTCTTTTGTTCACATACTGCGCCATGGAATCCATGCTTCGTTGCTTGGCCTCCTTCTTCTCTGGATCCAAAGCTGGGTTCTTCATTCCAGAAATTATTGCTTCAAAGGCAAGAAAGTTGGATGCTTGAAAAAGCAGGGAAACTGTGGCAAAATTGCACACGATTTGGCATATCAAGACTCACAGTCAGTTTTGAGGAAATCTTTAAACACTAATTCATTTAGATGGATAAAGAATTCTAGCAGGCTTCTGAGCTGTATTTTTCGCCAAAATTATTGCCTCCCGTGATTATAAAGATGCTTTGATAGCATATGCAAAAATGGCATTACCCTTTCACAAGAATTCTCCAATATGCCTCTCAAGTTTACGGTTTGAGGGTAACACAAAAAAAAAATAAGAAAAACTTGATCTGTAGGAGCAACCTAATATTCGCATGAACCAAGAAGCGCAAGGGATTTTATCTCCTTTTCGCTTGCACTAGACTAGGGGAAGTGGACCTGGACCTGCAAAGCAGAGAGCCATTACTATCACCAGCTTCCCCACAACCTTTTTAGTGAGTTGTGTTCGGGAAAGGCCACGGTGGCCTTACAAAGCCCCAGTAAATAAAGTAAAGGAAATAAGCGAAAGGCTAAGAGGACAGGGAAATCAGATCAATTTAGTTGACCTTAGATTTGAAAGAGGGCACGCTGTAGGATTCTGGAAAGGACGAAGGCAAGACATAAAATACATTAAACGGCCTTGGTATGATTGAACATTTGTGGGACACAAGCTGTCGAACAGTGCAACTCATTTGAACTGTGCTAGCCATAAGCCTTGAGATCATAGGCAAATTCTCTAACGATGGTACCAACGGTATGTCCTTGCGGTCCATCTAAGAACAACATGATTTTGTCAATTTTTAGAGGAACCAACAAAATAAGAAAACTGGATTCCATTAGAGATTCTCTTTTCTCGCACAGAAAATTGAATAAGTGATTATCATAGGTCTGATGCCTTGGAAAAACTAGGAAAAGAAAACAGACAGAGTTGACCAGACTTGGATGAGGACAGCTAATAAACTTACCATGCAGGTTGTGGTAATTTTCTGAAAGGAAATTCAAACTAGATTAGATTTGGGAACTGAGAACCGACTGCCAGGAAAGAAAATCTGCAATGTTTTCGGATATAAATAGCTTAATCCTGATGGAAAATATATGATAGAATCAATCTTTCGACCACTCCAAAGATAAACAAAGGTATGAAATGGATCGACAGTCTAGCTGGACTATAGTTTGCTGTAAAATGATGACTAAACGGAATATTTTTCACCAAAATGGCTTAAATTAGAGAGGAGAAGTATAAAGATGAGATCGGAACTAAAAACTGTAACATTGAATTGTAAGAACAAACTAAGAATTACATTGCCAGTGCATCATCATCACCAGTTCATAAAAAAACAGAATAACATTTGATGAAAACCAACAAGCGAATAATCAAGCAACTTGACCCAGGTTGCTTGACCCAATTAATTTTCAATGGTATTAAGATATCTTATCGAAAAAAATGCAAACAGTAGAAAAATTCCGACGAGGAATCAAAGATGAGAAACATACCAAACATTATAATTTCCGACGGGATTTTCTCGTGTTCAAATGAAATTCTTTCAATGTTGTCAAACATGACTTGCAATAATTTACTGTAAACCTTATCAATGTCGCTCCTGCGATCCGATCCTTTGAAAATCATTTCAGCAACATTGCTGAATTCCTGTACAAAAAAGAACTTCAATCAAAGCGTGACAACTGCTGGAGAAAATCGCAAATGGACGAAATCAGAAAAGCCGAAAAATGAAGAAAACAATCCTGAATCTTGTCGGAATAGCTCCGTGGTAAGGTTCTTCTCCTACATGGATCAAATGATCAGTGGTTTCAGCTCTTCCTCAGTTGAACTTTCATTTAGGGCAGGCGTGGGCTAACTTTTCAGCAGAAGTGCCGCAGTCATAAATATTAAGTTTTAAAGGGCCGCACAGTATGTTGCCGAGGCTGTTTCAAAATTAGACTCTCACGCAATTAAAATTAAAAATATGCTTAAATCTTTTGAAAACATAATTCATCTTCAGTATGGTAACGCCTTCCATGTTTATAATGCATTTATACGGTATCAAGCGATTAGAAACGAGAATAACGGGAGGGTTGTTCTTGCTTGATTCAAGTTGTTGGCGGGCCACAAAAAATCACTCGGCGGGCTGTACTTTGCCCACCCTTGATTTAGGGTAAAGAGAGTCGCTAGCTTTCTGTAATTCCAGGTGTAGGAATCACGAGATGTGGGTCACATCGAGAGGAAGGACCTGGACACCACTCGGTAAATAAAAAGCCACCCAGTGTCATACGTGAAAGTTAAGCTGAAGGAAGCCTCGAACCACTGACCATAGAAACAACATGCAAGTGGTATACAACTGAGCCATCCTCACAACTGCTTGCATATTGCGACTTCAAATAGCAGCGCCATTGACACCGTGATATCTTTAGTATTCCACATAAGAGAGACCACGATGCGTTTCACACAACCACTCCTAATTAAGCGCAGCGATTGCTGTTTGGGCAGCATACCAAGACGGAGGTCAGCTTCATTGCAAGCTGAAAACACCTTGGCTTCCGTTGGAAATGGCTTCTAATATTCACTACGGTGTATGAATCTGACAATAAGCGGTATTAAAACTTCGACCAAGGAAGAAGTTGCAGCAGAATTTCAAGTTTAAACATACCGCGACATGTCCCACACTTTATGACCTTCAGTGTGAAAAAATCACTTTCATGCAGTTTTCTGTTTCATTGAAGCTTTGCGGATCAAAAAATCCATTCTCTAATTTCATAATTCATCAACGCTTCTTAATACCGATCTAATTTTCTGCGAGCAGACTAATGGAGTACCTCGAATTTTGTCACAAATGGAAACGTGCCACACTTCTGCTTCTTGTGGATTTTCGTATCTTCGATGTTGCGACATAAACCAACCTGTATAAGTTGAAACCATCATAAACTCAATATACTAAAAATAAAGAAGAAACTTATGACTTTGTTGTAATCTTAAGACACCGCGGAAAGTCTGCCAAATAACTGAGTGGGTAACTTAACTAAAACTGAAGTGGAAATTTTTTGAATGTTGGTTTTTAAAAATTGTTGCATGATGAAGCTACTCGAGCAAAAGATGTGGACAACCTGCCACGCATTTGAACAACTGAAGAAAAGAAGATCATTTCCTACCGAGGAGCAACGAAATTGAAAAAGTTGACAGAGGAAATGAAATATGAAACGTCCATCTTAAGATTGAAAACCCTTTGGCAATGACTTTTATTTTTGACTTTAACCAAAGTGTTTTTATTTTTGTTCCCATTCTTTCTATTTGTTCTTTTTACTTGTCTTTTTTCCTCTTAGCAACGTACAGTATGTATAATTCAGTGTAATTTATACATGTCCTTGATTGATAACAGCATTTCCTGAAGAAGTGCAATCTGCATGAATATTATATTATTATCATTAATAAGTAGCACTAAATAAAAGCCTATTCTTAGTTCCTTTTTCAATTTTTTTATACATAAAAAAACTACTTTGGGCTAAAGACTTGCACATATTATTCTCCAGCGCTTTCGTGAACCATAGAAGTGTCTGAGAATGACAAGAAAATCGCGCTAAGAATAAAACGTAGCAAAACATGTCAACTTGGTACAAAAGCATCATAGAAAAGCTGAATTGCTCAAGAAGGTCATAATTCACAGGTTATGAGAAATCTACTTACAACGTGTTTATCAAACAACCTTTTGGCAGAAATGAGCCAGCTAGCAAACATGGTACCAAGGAAAGATGGCGGTGCTCCAGTTGCTTGGCTTGTCATCAAATGCGATGCTTGATTGTTGATTCGAACGATCATGTACATTGTATTACTACATGTAAATGATTAAAAATACAATGGAATCATATATGAGGAGCGTTCCACGATAACAAAGAAAGCTCCAAAGATGACGGAAAAGACAACGATCGCGCAGTTTCTCAATATTACGAATTAAATAAGAAATTACATTTAACATCAATAGTTTGAATGAATGTATATGTCATACGAAATAAATTGATTACTTAGCATATGAAATGCTGTGCATGACAATCAATGGAAATTGGATGAAGACTAGGGTGATATGACTAAGCTCAAAAAAAAGAAGGCTGGAAAAATTCGTAAAAACGACACTTTGTGATAGATCGGATGAATTAGGCAAATTTCCCTGGTCAAAGTTAAACACATTTGATATTTTTTAACGAGATACTGCAGACAGAAGGCGTCCATTCAACTTTAAGATATTTAGTCTCAGTAACAAAGTAAAAAACCAGAAAAGTAGAAAGAAATTAACAAAAACAAATACGAAAGCGGGACTGAATTTATGATAGAACGAATGCTTACTGCGGATCAAGTTTGTCACCATGTTGAATAAAATTCAAAACTTCGGCATCCAGGTATCCAAATATATTCGTCATAGTTTCCCTGGGGAGAAATATCGATGACGTCAAAAAATTTTGTCGCCAACTTCACAAATATATCATTATGAAAATATCAGTTTAAGAAAACTGATCAATCAATCTTAAAAAATTACGAGCTTACAATAACTGTTAGTATTTTAGTGTAAGCAAGTGCAGTTTAGTTCCCTACAGACCAACTGGGGAGTTGCTTGTTAGAGAAACTGCATCCTGAGCCACGGTATTGTGAGGTGCGATGACCAGTTCCCTTTCTCGTCGTACCTTAATATCAGCTTCACGCAAGGTACCCATGCACTGTTAGGTGAACAAACAGAGAGGCAGGGAGGATTGAAAGAGAACCTCTAGCCTGGACCGTCCGCGCAGAAGGAATCTGCTCTAACCACCATGCTAACTGGCTGTGTTGCATACTCGATTTCGAGCGTAGCAGAAACCAGAGACGGGGCTCTGAGTTTTTTCTAGGGAAGTCGAATTCGTGAGGTGGTTTCCCGTTGCCTTCCTCACCAATGACGTCTTAAAAGTGACACATGGAGGAATCGAACTGACAACCCCTGTGTTGCGAGACCGCACGCTTAACCACTACACCACGACACCATTATGCTACGCCACGGTATCATTAACTGGAGTCAGCATAAAATAGGTATCAGCTGAAGAATCAGGACTCTATCCCTTGTCATTGGCAGTAGGGTACGGAAGTCCTTCATACTGGGGGTGTGCCATTCCCACTGACACCTCACAGACGAATTATCGCACAGGTCAAAATGCCTGACGTGCAACTCATACGCTGTGTTGGCGAGGATCGGTATCGAGCCCGGAACCTTGAGATTCTTAGGCGAATGTTCTACCGACTTAGCAACCAGACCGTAAAAAATTGCCCTGGACATAAAATATGCGCTTAAGCAACGCGTCTAAACTTTTTGCCGTTAGAAAAGCTTATCCGAAAACTACGAGAGCTTAAAAAGAGCAAAATACCACTTTGCATAAGAAAACAATTCCAGCCCCGTTGACTTACTTCACTTCATCTTGAATTTTTCTGAACGATAAAAAGAAATTATAGGATCAAATTCTTTGGAATTTCAAATTGTTTATTAAAGATAACTCATTTCAAGAGAGGTGTTCTTCTTATCGCAAATGAACGAGTCATTGGCGAGCACTCTTGTTACACAGATGGCTGAAAGAAGCCGATGAACATGCGCGTTGGTGAGAGGGTCCGGAGAGGACTTTGCCAGCAAGTTCAGTCAACCCCTGCTATTGCTATCAAAACTGTAGACAAGGTGTGCATGGTTCAGATGTAAAATTACCAAACAAGATAAAGGATTCAAGCAGCTATAAAAATTCGTTTTCGTGCAAGAATGGACGGATGTTTCGTATTAAAACTTACACAAAAAAGGATAGAAGACTGAAAATTTTTGAAAAATTGAAAGCACACGGTGAATTCTTTGAGAAGATTGACAATACATCTTTGTCATTCAACGGAGCGAAAATGCTGATTGATTCTAATTCTATATGTTCTGTTCTCCACGGTGGGATTTCGGTTGAATTCGCAAAAACAACAGTCACTCTTTGATATCATACAAATCAAATCAGCAAATTATAAACCCAAGGATATTACGAGAAACGCGAGAGTTATCATAACCTATTCAAAAATTAATATGAACGGTTTTTGTTCTTTAGCTGATTATTGCGACTACTTACGCAGGACGCATCCTACTCAAACCTCCGCCATCTTTCATATCAACAGCTGCACTAGGATCCTGATGAAAATGAGCACTTATCAAATCCAAGCACACAAGACATTATCATGTCGAGTCAAAACTAATGCGCTCGCTTCTGACGATAAAGAAGCACGCAGAATCGAATCTTAATCACTAATTTCAAGTTGAATTCTCTACGATTATTTCCATATTTTTTGGTTAGAAGCCAGCGTTTTAAAGGGTGGCCACTGGATCGTCGCACTCTGCAGACTAAAATCAATGGTGCTCCAACAACCCACATAATCTTCGGCTCTCTTATTTGTCCCTTACACAATAATTCAAAAGTAATATTGGATGTTTCTGTCAATGATGACAGAGACTCATTCTACCTTGAATGGATTCAAGTAGAATACAAAAACAAAGGCTCCGATTTTGCATAGAAAATTAGATTTCGTGAGTTTGTCTCCCTTTACTTGCCAAACTGCTTCCAGCAATTTCAGGTGTCAGATAAAAGACTTTCAGCACAATCAATAGGCGAAATTCTGGTGAAATCTTCATGAACTGTATCATGACTATCCCACGAGTACAAAGTGAGACGAAAAGTAGAGAGACGAACCACACTGTCTTGGACTGCAATCCTTAGGTGGAAAAATTTGACGCAAAAATCTTGCTCCGTCATAATGTACGGTTCTAATTCCGAAAGAATCGAATCAAATGCCTGTCAAAATAAAAATGGCAGTAAAAGACTAAGTTTAAACATTCCTGTCAATTATATCAAATATTAAATCAATAATTATATCAAATATTAAATCAATAATTACATCGAATAAAAAATTAATGATTTTTATTTATGCTATGAACTGAATCACTTGTGACCGTTGCCTATCTTAATAGCACGCACCTCGAACAAGTTCCCTCCAGGAGCACGCAAAATTGCCAATTTAATACTCCTATGAATCCTTCTAAAATCCCTTTAATCAACTGTGTGGGAGAGCGACCTCTGTTTATTTGTCTCCCTACTAATAATAATAATAATAATAATAATAATAATGATAATGGATTTCAACAGATCCACATGACATGGCTATTCTCTGTTAAACGCTACTTAAAATTGTTTCTTTGATTAAAGTAAAGACCGTCTTAAATAAATTAAGGTTCTCCAAAATACCAAGTCTTCACGAATTGATTTGCTTGAGGCTACCGTCGGTTCGAACCAGGTGCTAGAAATGGATGAGATGACTGCAAGTGATCTCATCTGCCAATCTCATCTCAGGCTCCGTCTTGCAAACAAGTGAAAATGAAAATTGAATGTTGCATCTCCCGCTGACAATCATGATACACCGAGTAGGGTTGGGGACTTTTCTATATAATGGTTTCATTCAAGAACGGGCTGAGTGCATGCACTTACTCCATTTGCGAGCAGGGCTGGGAATCTGTCCATTGCTGGAGAGGCCCTTGGGTGTTATTGAACAGTGATGGAAATGGGGAAGAATGGATTATTAACCTCTGCGAATTTGCTTTGACCGCCACTAAAAAAACTGCTTTCTGATCCGAATGATCCCATTGAGTTGATGGATTCCTTGGAGGGGGACCTCACTAATGCTCCACTTTTCGGTTTCGCCTTCGAGAGAAGAGAGTCTTGGCTCGAGGCAGCGTGAAAGGCACTTCGTGGTCCTGCGAATTGAATTGCATTGAATTGAACTGAAACTGAATTGAATCATAGACGGGAAAAATGACAAGGCTTGACAAATTGTTGATAATTACGAACGTGTTGTAATCGCAAAAGTTACTCACGAAAAAGTTGAGAAGAAGTAAAGGGTGCTCACAATATCTTGCTGGCTCATTCGACTCCCAAAATCACAGACAATAGCTACAGACATCACCCGAGACATAACTGGCATTGCTTCACCTTTATCTAGGCCGGTGGGTTAAGTACATACGCTGGCACATCGCTAACACAAAGCTCCCCCGATCACTCATGAATTGAACTACGCCCAACAGAAAATCAGCGCAAATAATTTCATGGATAGAAACTTGCGAAGACTGAAAATCTAGGAAGTACCTTTCCCTTTAGAAGCCTTTGTTTTAGCAGCTTCGATGAACTCTCTAACTTCTCTTTCGTACATTTTGCCGAACGAATCTTCATAATGCTGCAAAATTTGGGGATACTCATTAACCAGGGTACTGGTTTCGCAAAAGAAGACCCCGTGTAATCGTGAACAGCTTTCAATAATATTCTCAAATGCTGTTCTGTAGAGGAAATCAGTCCTTCTATTCCTCTCTTCGTGTTTTTATTCCGTTCGTAACTACCTTTGTAACTTTCATCGATATCGTTGTGCTGTTCCTTGCAATTTGTAACTTTTATGCATTGTTTCTAAGTCCCATCTGCAGTAGGAACTTTTTTTTTTTTAGTGGGTTATGTTGAGGAAAGGCCATGGTGACCTATACAAAGCCTTAACAAAGGAAGAAAGAAGAAAGCGAGCAGCTAAGAGGATAGAGAGATAAGATCAAGTTTATTTACATTAGATTTGAAAGATGGCAAGTTGTAGGACTCAGGAAAGCAAGAAGAAGGCAAGACGTTCCATAAGTTGCATGTTCTTGGGATGAATGATGATTTGTGAGATAGAGTTCGTGGATTAGGCAGTGAAACTTGGAAAGGGTGTGAATAAGTTGAGCTTCTGGTAGTCCTGACACGCTTCAGAGGAACTGGAATAATAGATCTAACTATAGGAATATCTCAGAGGAACTAAGTAACTTCGTGTCTTTCCCCCCTGTACATGGAACCTGTAATTAATCTCACTTATAGTTGCTTTTCCACTTGATAGATGAAAAATAATCATCTTATCACGTGACGTAACTTTATTGCGTCATCTAATCTTATTGCGTCATCTCAGCTTACTACGTCATCTCATCCAATTAAGTCATTTCATCATATCAAAATGCTGCTCGGACGGATGACTTCATGACATTCATCATAACATCATACCATTTACAGCCTCAATTTTCCTGAATCGCTAAGGAATGGATCATAAGCTTTGAACCCCAAATATAACCAGGAAATTTACGTGGAAATATTTCAAGAGACTATTTGCACGACTAATGCCGCTCTTGGGCCTAGACTCAACTTGAATTCGTGCTATGTTTTCCAGAAGAGAAGAGTGGAGTTTTAATCTCCTAACACTTGGACTTCTGTTTCATTCCATTGAATAAGAATATATCACCTTTTTCATTTGAGTATATTTGCTGCTATCAAGCTCCTTAAGCCAACCCATCAATTCTTCGTATCTCGCGAAATCTTTATGAACCGAATCATGTGGTGACAACGTCAGTTCAGCTCCAACTGTCCGGGACACCAGTCTATCGGACATGCTCTAAAACAAAAACATGGGGTTAACCGTTTTGACGCTCAAGTCAATCCTCCTTTTGCGACTTTTCCTTCTCCTAAATATGATAACGATAATCAGCTATACAAATTGTCTGAATTATGAATTATGAGTAAACTTTGCATACACAGTTTCATGCCTGAACATAAGATTATATTGCAACATCTCTCGTAGTCGGTCTCAATTGGCCACGAACTTTATGAACACTCCTTATATATAGGGTTATCCAGATGCAACATGCTTAAAAAACTAGGCTACCTCCATTTGAAAAAATTGGAATTGCTCTCTAATCATCGGATGCGCCTGCTTTTCCTTCCTCGTCATCGATCAACATCGATCATCATCCATCATCAACGATCATCGATAATCAAGATCATCATCGATCATCATCGATTATCGTCATCACCACCACCATCATCATCATCGATCATTAATCCTCATCGCCATCATCATCATCATCGATTATCGTCATCACCATCATCATCATCGATCATTAATCATCATCACCATCATCATCATCATCGATCATTAATCATCATCACTATCATCATCGATCATTAATAATAATAATAATCATCATCATCGATCATTAATCATCATCATCATCATCATCATCATCGATCATTAATCATCATCACCATCATCATCATCATCGATCATTAATCATCATCACTATCATCATCGATCATTAATAATAATAATAATCATCATCATCGATCATTAATCATCATTATCATCATCATCATCATCATCATCATCATCATCATCGATCATTATTAATCATCATCATCATCATCATCATTTCAGCATTTCACATCACTGATGGTGGATTGCCCCACAACTGCTTCCACGCTAGGCGACCTTGTGTCATGAAAGTCGGCATGCTGACGGCCTTCTCTTCAATACCATCTCTCGATCGCCCATTCATTTTGATCCATCCCCTTCGGTCTTCATTCAGTTGTTTTGTTGGCCTAATTTTCAAAGTCCATTCAAACATGGCGTCCTGCCCATTTGTCTTTCATGTTCTGCTTCTCTAAATTGATGTCTACAATTGCGTTCCTCATTTTAATACTTCCCTCCTACTCTTACATTTCCCCTCAATGCCCAGCATAGAGCATACCTCTTTTCGACCATCGCAGAGCAAAGCTAGGGTCCGGCTATCATCGCAAGGTCAAGGTGTAAGAGAAAAGTGAAAGAAATCCTTATTCAAAAACCAACATAATTTACATACGTATTGGGATATGAATTTGTCGAGGTGTTGGTAAAATCGTTCCGCGAAATCCGCCTTTAGTTGGTTGATGTAAACGACTTGTTCTCTCACTGATCTCAACTCAGTTATTCCTGGAAAAATAGGAGGACAACTGGATGGAAAACTCGCTTTTGAGCTAGGCAGCACTTTTACCACCCTGCTGTCGGTGTCAGCTGGGACCCGGGATTATAGGATGCAGCAAAATTTGGAGCCTTGTCTCTGGTTTCGAGAGAACAGACATAAGGATCAGAGGGGCTTGGAATGCTGAGAATATTTGCGAGCCAATTTTTAATAACAACGTCTACTCTCGCAAAAAAAGGTAAAAGGGCCTCTCCAATGAAAAATGATTATTTTCGAATTAGATTCAGCCCAGTGCTCTGATCTCAAATCTGCAATTATTTTTCTAATATCTCGTACCATTTCCATTTATAAGAGCTTAAAGTTCGTTTTTGAGTTCAGACTTTGCTCAAAAAGAATTCTCGGAGACTTACTCTGTGACGTCAAAATGACATATAAGGCTTTCTGAGTCATTGGTTTTCCCACGAGAATTTATCAGATTATGAATAAAATAGCGGTATCAACTTCAGATACAATGACGCCACCTTAATATCAATTTTACCTGGATTGAAGTTGGTTTGCGAAGCTTCAAGTAAGATTTTTGCTGCCACTACTATGTCTGATATTCCAGCAGGATTGTACAGGTCTCCCTCTCTCAACGAAATTATGTGCCTTCTTGATATATCCAGCTTTCCCTGAAGGAAATTGATAAGATGAAATCACCAAAAATTCTGCGTTGAGGTCTACATATCAACATCAAGCAAAAATCTTGAGCCAAGGAACCAGACATTTCGATCTCAAATACACGTTTGTCTCATATCCTCATTTTGTAAACCTGATTCACTCTTTCCGCCTTTAACCGGTTTGCTAGTAAATAGGTTGACAGACTTCTTCTTGATGTGATCAAAACTCGCGAGACCTATAACTGGGACATGGATCAAGTGACCCCTTTCACTTAATGAAATTAAACTTTAGCTGAACTCGGCCTAATGACCATAGGATATATATTATCACTGGGCTATCCTTACATCTATATTCTATGTCCAGGCGTTGCTGGCTTGACAAGGATTTCAGGATTCAATTTTTTTTGTCCCGCGGCCTGTACAATGAATTTTCATGATTCTTTGAAAGCATACTCTGCTAATTGTCTCTATTTCACTTGTCTAAAAGAAAACCAGTTTTCTGCCCTTTCTTTCACTATGGATCTTTACGAGAGATAAATTTTGGAGGACCCTCGTGAAAAGCACTTTTGAGTGACTGAGGCCTTCCTCTGTAAATATGTGTATTATCATTATTAGTATTATTATAGAGATGATAAATCACTTCCTATTCGAAACGAAAGTCAAACTCAAGGTAGGATCGAACCAATGCCATTTGGGTCTGTAATCAATCCCAATAGCCTCCGAGCAATCCTAAAACCGAACTTCATTCCAAGATGGCATGACGATTAATGGGCAGTCGCTCAGTCCTTGAACCGCCCATCCACATTTCCAATGACAGAGGGATGTCATAAACAACGTACCACGATGTATCGCACTTCTCCCAAAATCTTACGGTTATTCAGTCTTTCTGTCTCCATTTTGTTGTCTCGGAATTCCATCTGCTCCATCTGCTCACTGACTCTCTTTGAGAAAGGTGAAAACAATGTTTCGAGTGTTATAATAAGTATGATATGATAGTAAAAACTTCAATCATCTTAGGATGGTAACCCATTCAGCAGTGCTGGTTTACAAGAAGCAGTCCATCTACAAACAATCTAATTTACTAACCAACTAATCCAACAAAATGGCGACATGTAAAAATTAAGATACAAATGTTCACTACTAATAGAAATCCCAAAGCAAGGTAAAGCAACAAAAGCAACAAAAAATAACTGAAATAACTATTCAAATAGCTGCTTTAAAAGGTTTTACTGATGGCCCCTTTTTTGCAGCAGCTGATAGGCCGTTCCAGGCTTGCACCCCTCTGAATGAAAATCCATTTTGCCCACTACTTATCTTTTTTAACGGCAGCTTAAGATTACTTTGAGTGTTTCTAAAAGCTCGCGAAGAGCAGTGAGAGTTGCGAGTAAACATATTTTTTAGATATAATTGGGCAAGGTCATTTAGGTATTAATACGTCATGACAGCTACTTCGTTGTACATCCCTACTTGGAAAATTGACTTCAGTAACACAAATCATTCTGTGGTGAAGTGCCATCTGCCAGATGTGTTGTTGAGTCAAACTTGAATTTAAAATCAAGGCAATCATTGTTATTACTATATATACAATCAAGGGTGACATGTAAGAGAAATTAGTACTTACAAGTAACATCTCGTCGTAACGACTGAGCCTTTCATCAAGAACGTCAAGTTCATTTAGGCCGGCGCCAATTAATGACAACAGATTTCTCGCTTGATTTTCAGATCCCATCAATGCCGTTATATTGAGCTAATAAAGAATTATCAATCGAATTTAGATCATTGAAATCATCATCACCATCATAATTATCATCATCATAGTTATAACTATCATCATCATTATCATCAACATCATCAGAATCAACATCATCGTTATGACTATCGTCATCATCATTCTCAATCATCGTTATAATCATCATCATCATGAGAATCATTATCACAATCATTCTCATTATCATCGTCATCATCATAACCATCATTGTCATGAGCATCACTGTCATCATCCTCAATCCTCATCATAATTGCCATCATCATCATCATCATCATCATCATCATTTTAATCATCATCATCATAGCCATCATTGTCATTGTGATCACTATTGATTTTTACTCACATACTCCAGCTGCTGAAGTTCCTTTGAAAGTTGACCTGTAAATTCTTCCAAATTTCCTAATGCATGTTCAAACTGAGTCAACATCTTCTCAAGGTCTTTTTCTTCCCTTGGGGTCAGCTCTTGGTAATTATCAGCTAAAAAAACATTCATTCCGTGATTAATGAATGCACAGTCCAGCAATAGATAGAGGAGGAAACTCTGCATTCTTCCAGCATGGAAATGGATAAAATGATAAAACAGATTTCTGGGGTGCATTCACAATGCTTTTTTGAGAAACCTGTTTATAAAGATCATCATTGTAATTGAAATTGGCCTTATCAAAAATTTGATGTTAACTCAAATGCCATTAAACATAAAGGTATTGACTACCTTCAGCGAGGGAAACTCCAGTTGGAAGCTGCTCTGATCTGTTTGTTCCACTTCTGGCACGTGTAGCTGCATCTGAAAAGAATTTAGCATCATTCCATTTACAGCCCTGTCAGCAGTGAATTTTGATATAACACTAGGTAATAAATGGGGCAATAAGATACAAATAAAAAAACTGCCAGACAATAGCATATATAGAAAAAGCTGTTAACTTTGCATGTTTGATGATTCAAGATATTTTCCTGCAAAATATAGCTGTGAATTAAGATATATCTTAACTTATTTTCCCCATGAGTGCAAGTGCAAAAAGGGGGAGAAGTTAGCAGAAGAAATAGATGGAAAGTTCTATAAACCTGACTGACACAAATTTGAAAAAACCTTTTTCAGCTTGGTTTAAGCATGAATTTGTCATGTTTAAAGCAATTAAAGTTTCATTTGCAAAGTCATCAAGAAGTTTCCAATAGCCTAATGATTACTTTGCTGAAATTTTTAACTTCTGTGCTTCAACCTTCAAAATTTTGCAAAAATGAAATTTTCGATTGAAACAGTGTGGTTTTTCCAAAAACTACAAGAAGATAAGTAATCCAAACCTCCTTCAAAAAATTTAGGGCTGACATTCATAAATGCAGGCTTCTTTCCAGCAAGATATCTTTCTGATAGCTAAAACATATTTAGGGTAAGTGAACCGAATAAATAAACAAACAAATTGGTACTTCAAGCTAAATTTTTCTGATTTCATTAGAACTAAAGGATTTTCTTGCAGGAATTCACTTTGAAACATAACACGAAATTGCAAAAATCTTAATTTTACAAATTTGTTTCAAAGAACTCATAGTAAAGTGACTTCACAATTTTCTATCCCAAACAGTACTTTTTCTCTCTTCTAGGTCCTATCCACCCATAAATTTGGCACCCAGGAGGGCCAGGGTAAATGTGACAATAATAGGAACTGACCATTCTATCTCATAATGTCATATCACAGGATGCCACTTCTCTAACAAGGTGCTCCCAAAGCTTGTGCTATGTATGGGGCTCAGCCTTGCTTTAACTTAATATCTCTGAATCATGATGAAAAATGTAGCAAGATTTACTACTTCTGACAGATACCTGACAATGGAATGACAAACGGTGGGTAGCCAACTCATTCATATCCTTTAAAAGTTTCACTGCCTAATCTATTAACTCTGTCCCACAAATCATCATTCATCCCTAGAACATGCAACTTATGGAACGTCTTGCCCTACTCTTGCTTTCCTGAATCTTACAATTTGCCATCTTTCTATATCAAGATCAATAAACTTGATCTGATCTCTCTCTCCTCTTAGCCTTTCGCTTTCTTCTTTCTTCCTTTGTTAAGGCTTAGTATAGGCCACCATGGCCTTTCCCCAACATAACTCACTAAAAAAAGAAAATAAAAATAGATCTTGTGAAATAAACTATTTTTCATAAAATTTTGCTGCTTTGTCAACACCAGCATACTCTTTGTTACATCTCGTGACCCAGTGAAATGGAACAGGCCAACCCAAAAAGAGAACACAGGGAAGATAAAGTTTTCCATTGCATGGGATAAATCTGATAAAAGAGGGACAACCCAGGCAACTTCAACACAGTAGAGAACTCTACTTACAGAGAAAAGTGTTTCCATGAACTCCTCCTTGTCTGCAACTCGACTTGCTGTCCATTTATAACATTTCTCAAAATGAAGGTCAAACTCGGGTATTTCCTTGAAAAAGACAACCATAAGCATGAAGGGACATTGAGCTACGCAATTTTTACAATGCGTACATAATATATAATACCTTCTTTTTTGGTGCTCTATCTAGCGTCCAAAGACAGATTTTGTTAAGAATAAATTGATTATCATTATTATGTTGACTCAGGTTTAGAATTGTGCGATTGAAATTAATCTTACTTCCTTGCGCTGCATGCTGTCAACACGCTGTGTCATAAGATTGATTATAGCTTTTATGTTACTTGTAATTTCTTGATGGTGTGGAAGGTACTGAAGCGTCTATTCTCTCTGGATCTTCTCTGCAATATTTAGCAGATTTTAGGACCCTGAAAAGTCATGCTTATCATACAGTTTTCTGATCCTTTCTCATAACATGAAGTCACTTAATCATCTACATGGTCTGCAAGACTTTAGACAGATTTTAAGTCACTGAGAAGTCAATCAAGCAGTGTTCTGGTCCTGTCTCAATCTGATCATATCTTGTGTTTCCTATATGCTTGGAATTACAGAGAGCTAGCAATCTTCTTCACATGCTTGGAATTACAGAGAGCTAGCAATCTTCTTCACATGCTTGGAATTACAGAGTGCTAGCAATCTTCTTCACATGCTTGGAATTACAGAGAGCTAGCAATCTTCTTCACATGCTTGGAATTACAGAGAACTAGCAATCTTCTTCACATGCTTGGAATTACAGAGAGCTAGCAATCTTCTTCACATGCTTGGAATTACAGAGTGCTGGCAACAGCCCTCACTCTGGATGCGATTTCAGTCCAAGGTTAATAATAATAAAAATAATAACAATTATCTATGTTTATACAGGATAAGACTTGGCCAGCTTTCTTAGAAGCTGCTATCAGACTAGTCCCAAGCGAATAACTGATCGCTGGGTCTGTAATGAATCAGTATAGCCCTTGAGCCAACCTATCAGCTAATTTAATATCAACAGCATATGATGAAGCTTTAAATATCCAACGTCTCTACAGAAAATGCCACTTCTTCCATCAAGTGAAGTAAAGTATAACACGATGGCTATTCATTGTAAACAAGATTTACAGTATGCCTACCTCATGCTCTCCTTTTCCATCCACAACTTTCAGATCAGAGAGTGGCCATGATTGCTTCTTTTTGAATACTTCCTTGTCTGATTTCTGTACTTTGTAAATGTGAACTTGGAATGGCTTTTCTTTTGTCACTACAAACAAGGAGGTTCTTTACAAAAGTTGCACATTCTGCAGTGGCAAGGGACAGCTCATTATTTATGCCTCGGGTTGGGGCCGAAGAGAAATAGGTTGGGTCAATGATTTTTCAGGCAGCCTTCCGGTTGGGAAAATAATTCTTTTTGTCTTTCAAGGGTTGGGTAGCATATTTCATGGCTCTATATTGGTTGGGTAACTATCATTTTTGCATTCCACAAGGTTGGGTAGCAGAACAATTTATCCAAATAAATATTTCTCTGCAGTTTATAATGAATGGTCCCTAACGAATGCAGGTTATGCAACAAGAAGAAATGATGAAGCAGTTAGGGCCATGTTTCATCAATACAAAAATTTCTATAACTTTTTCCACAACTTTTTTGCACCGTTTTGAGATAACAACAAAAAACAGAAATTCTTATCAAACCTTTTACATCACGATTTATGTTAATCAAATGATCATTTTTCGATCCTGGCTAGATTGAGTGAGTTAGCAATCAATTTCAGATCTAATGAGTAGAGAATCATATCTGAAAATATTGATCTCATCATTCGTTCATGAGTAGTGATGAAATTATGTTCAAGCTGAAGAGTTGGAAGGGTGCAGAGTCCCAAATGAATTGAAAAAACAGCACTCTGAAAAGGTTGCACTGGATAAAAGAAGATCCATTCAGCTGACCCTTGCAATACCTAGGAGAATAGCTTATGACGTTAAAGAATAAATTAAGCTATAATCTCGATTTAAATCATTTCTTTACTGTTGATAAGAACCTTACTATCATGCTTTGTGCTACCTAAGAAAACACAACAAGAAACAGTGCTTTATTCTGCCATCGAGACTCTGGTTTGCAACTAAATATAACATGAGTATATAATTGATCCCAGTTTCCTACTAAACATACTTCCAATTAATCTAAATTAATTAATTCCAATTAACTCATTAATCAATAATTAATTAATCCCAATTAATTAATTAATTAATAATTAATTGAAATTTCATAATACACTTACTTATGGAGATTATCGCTACTTCAAATGACTAAAAATATTTTTCTTATCTCTTGAGTTATTGTCAAATGATAATTTAGCGCTTACATCTTTTCTTTTGAAAAAATAGGACATTGTGAGTAAAACCTTTAAGCTTATCGATAGGGTGACTATTTTTCTTCCAAACTGGTGTGAATACAATGTTATGGGTGGGCCTCTAACATCCTAGTCCCTGTGCTAAAGGGCTATCAACCCAGAGAGGAATACATTAAGGAAAAATTAAAAATGAATGCACTTTCAACGATGTTATTTCATACTCGACAGAACATGCAGCAAGCCAAAGGTCTTAAAAATACAAAGGCAACTTAATATTATCCTATCACAAGGCCCGAACTTCATCTACCGCTAAAAATAACATATGGAGGAACTCTGTTATCACCCCTCTTTCATGTTTAGCCTCAGTGGTTATCTTTTTACGTAACATACCTGCAGCACATAGGAAGCTTGTCTTTTTCTTTTTCCCTGCGCCTACCTTAGCGACATTTACGACTGAGTAAAGTGCTTCGTCGTTTGGTCTAAAGAGCTCCTGCTGCAGAGAATGTCTTATCGCCGCCATTACGCTACCTCCTTCCTCCTTTTAGTTGTAGCTGTGGAGTAGAACACAGGTCTACAGAAGGAATTCGTGGAAATTTCAAAATGGCGGATTGTGACAAGAATGCTGCGGTAGAGGATGTCGCTAAAAACCTCACATTTACTCCTGTGAAAAGTTCTAAATCGCCCTCACCTGTAAAGTCTGCAAAGAGTTTTTTCGACCCTTCAATCAGAAAGAAGGTGATAAATTTGGTGATAGACCTCCATGGAATAGTTCAAAAATGGGAAGCGTTGAACCAAACTAGCTTTCAAGCTTTGAATTCATTGACGAGCACGTATACGCAGCTACAAGCGTTGGAAGAAGAAGAAAATGGCGGTAAAATTCAGATATCATCAGACTGTTGGAGAAATTATAAAGCTAAGCTGTTACAACTTCGTGAAAGCCTGATCAAGGATCACAAAGAGCAAATGAAGCAATTCAAAGAGTTTTATTCAAAAGCTGAAAACATTGTTAATAATTTAGAAGCAATTGCCTTATTGAACAAAGTTAGCAATGAGACTGAAGATTTCCCCTTAGATGGCGATAATGTAATGTTCTCGTCTTGGAGTGCACATGACATCCACGTTGCAGCCAGGTTCATTTTCAATTGTTACACGAAGGAATTTTTATTCAAACAAGAAATGAGTAGCGTCATCGCTTTAGAAGATTCCTCTAAGTTGGACGCATCCAGTAGCTCCCTCGTTTTGTCAATTTGGTTGCAGCAGCCGTTTTTGGTTGAAGAAGCAGACCTGAAACTTGAAAACATGCTAATTGAATGTGGATTAAAATGAATACCTACTGGAATGTCTTCTCTTCTAATTTTACTGGCAATCGTAATCTGTCCACCCAAAATGCTGTGCATTACCTATATATGGTGACAATAGTATGTTGGCTTAATTTTATGTCTAATGAATGCAGGGGCTGATCCAGAAAAATACTTGAGTGAATTACTGTTCATTGATCATCTATAAGAGTCCAAGCTATTATAAATTTCTTTCAGAAGATGCATCAAGTACAACAAACCCATATGCAGTACCAAAGGAATACAATCAAGAAACTCCAGAATCTCATGGTTTGCAAATGTAATCTTGTAAATAGAACAATGTCAATTCTACCAATAGTTTTCCTTGCATGCTCTGGAGTGCTGAAATTTGAAACCTTGGTCTAATGAAAATTCTCAGAAACCAGAATCACGTTAAAGATCAAGAATCATTAAATGCATTGATAATCCTGATTTATTCACATATTTGATATTTTCAATTCAAGACAAGAGCCTACAATATACGGAACACCCTGCCTTCTTCTCCCTCTCCATAATCTTACAACGTCCTAATCTTAATCTTCTCTCAAATCCGAGATCAGCAAGCTAGATCCAATCTCCCTCTCTCAGCACTTCTCTTTTTCCTTTGCTACGGGCAAAAAGGGTTATTTCCCAACACAACCAATTGGAAAGAAAATTAATTTGCAACAATTGAATTATAGAAACCGCATCCGTGGCCCAGTGGTAGAATGCTTGCCTTGTACGCGATAGGTAGAGGTTCGATACCTGGTCCATTGCTCCATTTTTTTAACCATTAAATCAAGAACAATGGGTTTCCAGCCCGTCCCGTCATTGTTGCATCTCTTCTTTTTCAGCCTGCTATCCCAATAAGATGGGACTGCCCGTTCAGATCTGTATTCATCTACATTCTTTTTCTTTTTATGATTCTACCTAGATGTCAAAGGTAGACATTTGGACACTGAGAAGCTTTTTGCTTATCGAGCAGTTCCAGGTCCTTCCTCTCAATGTGACCACACATGATTCCTGCGCCTGGAATTACAGAGAGCTAGCAACTTTCCTCCCACTAAGTGACAAATTAGCTGAAGGTGGATTAGAGTCAATGCGCAGGAATCCTACCACTCAGCTATCCTGACACCTGTTATGTGTTCATCTGCATCTTCATAGTCTGGCAAGGGTGCTTTTTCATTTGACAGTTGGATGCCCTTTTGACACCAAACCTCCCCATTTGTGCCTGGAACTGGTACTGCCGCTATACTCCATACGCACCTTGGTGGCTGCATCATCAGCTCTTCTCAAATCAACTTGCCTAATCTCTCCCCCCTCCCCTCCGCTTTCTAACACCATCACTCCAGATTCTTCCCCAGTCATCCCCCAAGTCTGCTGTAATCTCCTGATCTGGAAAGTATGGCAATGGTGGGTTACTCAATATCTCTGAAATGAAATCAGCGTGATCTAAAAAGTTGGGAAAGAATCTTCTGCATTTTGCGACCTTGGTCACATGAAATGACCTTCAAACAAAAAGCCCTTGAATCATGATGATTGAAAAGAGGCTTTGTACAATGATCAAATTTATCACAAGAAGGTTAAAATTCATCAGACGAGGAATTTTCATAAATTGGGCACTAACTTTTGAAGAGAGCTAAATTTTCATGTGTTGGTACATCAAAGTATCAATTCAAGGTAAGGTATTCCATATACAACAACACAAAGATTGATATGCTTAATAATTGCTATACAAAATACATACACCTATGAATCACATCTTACTTTAGAAAACTTTGACAAAAACTTTGAATACAACAACTTGAGGAAAGACAGTTTTTTGAGCATACTTGAAACTGAAAATTACCCAATCTTTTTACAATCAGCTTGGTTTTTCCACCCATTAATACAATAATACCCAACTTCCATCACATAGGCATTAATTAAGCAAAGACCTGCTGAATTTGAAGTTTTGTTTTTTCAATAAAAAGTTGAACAGCTCATAGAATTAGACAGAACATGTGAACATCTTTATGAGTAGAAGCTGGTGACATGTCTCAGCATGAACCCATAAAACTTGTTACTGACCCTGAGATAGTGCTTGAACAGAATGCAAGATTATATTGAATGGGGTAGCACATTGCTTTGCTAAATGTAGGTCAATAACCACCCTTAACAAGTAAAAATTCCAATGTATATTAAAGCTTCATTTGTCAAGGACCCAGCTATGCGGATGTTGGGTGCAAATTTTATAGAAAAAAACAACTTTGCAACAAAGAAATTTTTAGCCAAGAAGCACAAAAGTCAGTTCATGTTACTTGGGATAAATGCCATTTTTTCTGCAGGGTACTGTTATAGGAAAGGGACATCTTTTTACTGAATTCCATTAACCATAGGAGAGCTCTGCTTTCTATGCTGGAAGACGTCAAGGTGAGTTCTTGTAGAGTGCTTTCTCAATTAGGCAGGTATCTTTCAATTTCAGTAATTCAAAGTGAGTTCAAAATGGCCGAGTTGGTTATCAAAGTTGACCTGAATGATGAAGTCATCTTCATCAACAAACTGTTCAATCATCATGTCATCCATATTGACTAATATCCTGCAAAAAATCAAACTCCTATCAAAGCTGCATATAATATGTTGTGTGATTCAATCATCTAACTCTTCTTCACAATTGTAAGAGAGCAAATGTTCTAAGACCGTACCCCTGCTGTCTAGCAGAAATGCTTCCACTCCTATGCAATTTTGAAAACGAAATGCTAACATGGATCAAAATGAATGGCAATCGCAAAATGAAAGCAACTGTTGAAGAAATTATGTACCCTTTTCTAGTCTTCTTGTATAAATTTTTTATCATTTCTGCTGGCATGCCATATTTCTGTGCAATCTGCAAAGTGAAAAGCATTTCTTGATAGGGTAAATAAATCCTTTGTGTAGAATTACTTATAACAGAACACAACAGGACCTAGCATTGATCCATGTGGCACTCAAACATGCTGGACTTTTTTCTGATGTTTTCATTTCAAATCAAAATTATGTTATGCTACAACCATCCAAAAGTTGTGTCTGTTATTACGCCAGGCGCATTAAAAAGAATGAAAATGGTCATAACAGGGCCATAATTAGTTGGGTGCACCCGAATCCACATAATTCCTCCATAGTAAGGCAGGTATCTTGCGTGAGGAGGGTGACATAGTCAAGTTTAGGTCTACCGGGTCTTCTGTAACCATGTTTTAGTTTCCACAGTATTAGGTTTGCTACAGTTTTGTCATTTTTATAGCAGTGGCTGGCTAGAGGTAATCGTTGTTGCTGTATAACGGAGGAGACCTTAGGAAGATCACCATATAAGTTTTCTTGCTATAGGTTGTCTCCAGTTGATGTTAAGAGCATGGCAAAGTAGGCGAGTGTATGTGCCGTTGATTTCACTATTCATTGTTTTGGTCATGGTCCATGTTTCAGCGCCATATAGCAAGATACTTTCTACTGTTGAGCAAAAGAAATGGATTTTTAGTTTGCATGGTAGATCGGACTTCCATATGTTCTCAAGTTTTCTTATTGCAGCCCAAGCTTGTGCTTTTCTCGTCTTTGTGTATTTTTCTGAATTGTCCACCCAAGACCCCAAACATTGGAAATCATCCACTTTTTTAAGTGGCTTTTCATTAGCAAGAATCGTGTCCTTTCTCAGACTCGGTGCGTTGTAAGGCATGTACTCTGTCTTATCCTCGTTTATGTTGGGACCGACCTCTTTGGCTGTTTTAATGACTAATGATAGCAAACATTGTGCGTCTTCAATGCTATCGGAGAGACGGGCAATGTCGTCTGCGAAATCAGTATCCGTGACATATGTAGCTGGAGATCTTTGACTTAATCTCTGTGTTATTGTGAAGCCAAGATTTTCTCGGTTTTCGGTAGAGGTTTGCATCACATAATCGATGAAGATGATGAATAAATACGGCGCAAGCGTGCCACCTTGTAATACTCCAGCCTCAGTGGATGAAATGTCGGTATTACTATCTTCAGTGATTACTTGAGCAGTAGTGTTGGTATAGGCTACTCTTATAGCTTTGATTATCTCCTGTGGGACAGCGTATGCTGCTAGTATTTCAAATAGCCTTTCTCTGCTCACAGAATCAAACGCTTTCCGGAAGTCCACGAAATCCAAGACTGCTGGTATGTAGTTAATTTGAGCTTCTTCGATGATTCGCCTTAAGAGCTAAAATTTGACCGATCGTGGATCTGCCCTCTCTAAAACCATTTTGGTTCATACGGAAGATTTTCTCGCATTGTGGTTTTATACGGTTGTGCAGCATGCGGTGGGAATCAAACTTATTCCTCTGTAGTTTTGCCCGTTGGTAAGATCTCCTTTCTTTGGTATGGGCAAAATAGCAGCTTTGCGCCAGACATTTGGTGCTTCGCCTGAATGGAAGACTTTGTTGCAAACGTTTAGTAGATGCTCTAAAAGTGCCCCAGACTTCCAGACTTCTGCAGGGATGTTATCCAGTCCAGTGGCCTTGCCCGACGAAGTGCTCCTTATCGCTGAAGTTAGCTCTTCCATTGTAAACTCGTGGACAGGAATCGGTAAAGTTTCCAAGATGATCGTATCAATTTCTTCTGGATGTGGTGGTAGAGATGCAGGTCTACCCAGAAGATTTTTAAAATGTTCTTCCCATAGCTTAATTCTTTTGAACGGATGATCACCAGATGGTCTTGCAGCACGAGATCTTTTGCGGTTTGTCACTTCATTTACCGTGCCCCATGCTAGTTTAGATTTCCTTGTAATGTGAGCTGTCTCAATTTCACGGATCTTATTTTCTATGTATGTTTGCTTGTTCGTATCATAAGCCGCTTTACAGGGTCTCTGGGCTTCTTCTACGTTATCTAGAGTGCTTCTCTTTTCTCTAGATGGATTCTTAACGAAAGCACTGTTCTTTACTTTTACGTTTGCTCTGAGTCGGGCTAAGTTGGAATGTTCCCATGGTAGCTGTTTTTTAATTTTCTTAAGGACGGGTATTGCGGCTTTGGCTGCATCCTCGTGTGCAATGGTGATCGAATGATATATAGACTCTGCTAATTGGTCGGTTTCTTCTACGTTGAATGCATTGAATCGGTTTTGAATCTATAATTTGTACTTCTGCACCACGTCAGTGCTTTCCGTCAAAGCTTACCAGCCGTACTTTGGTTGGTGTTTGCGAGGTTTGTGAGCTCGAAGTTTAAGTTTAAGTTTCGCTGTAATAATGCTGTGATCTGAACCGACCGAGGAGAAAGAGCTTTCAGCGCTTGCTGCACTGCTCTGCCATTTCTTGTTGATGAGGATATAATCTAGCTGCGCTTCGTCACCATTGGGATACACGAATGTCCACAGCTTTCCTCTGCTTTTTTTAACTTTCGTACTAAGCAGCACCACTCCGCATTCGTCAATCAGTGTCAAAAGCGCAAGACCGTTTTCGTTGGTTCTTCTGTTGAAAGTGAAACCATTACAGTCGTCTGGGCCAAATTTTGCGTTCATGTCGCCCCCAACGATTTGTATGTTGTGTTTCGGTATGGATCGTAGGAAAATCCTTAGGTCATTCTAAAGGTCACACTAAGGTCATCCAAAAGTCTTATCAGTGGCTATGCCAGGGTCAACCTAAGGCCATGCCGATGTCAAACTTATTTATCAGGCATGCCTTTCAAAATTGTTGCCAACTTCACACACACAAAATTCCATCCAATACTTAGTAGGGTGAAATGTGTAACAACTCAAAAGGACACTTACAGCCTCTTTCAAATCATTCATTGTGAGGTTCTCTAGCATAAGAGCATTGTAGACTTTTTCTTCTTCTTTTCGCACATAAACTGTCACTGCTTAAGGATTTAAAAACACATAAAATACAAAAGGCTAGAGGAATAACGGTTGCCTGCTGAGAAAGAGCAATGGGCACACAGTTCTTTGAAATTCACATTCAAACACCGTAGAATAAAACAACACATCTCACAAACTCTGAGAGATTACAACATAGGCCTTCATCCTCTAACCATTATCATGACTTGCATTATGAGAGAGCAAGCGTTTTGCATCAGATCAATTAAAGACCCCTTAATGGTAATATTCAGCTAAAAACATATATATCAGTCAAGAGACCGTCAAACTTGCTGCATCAAAAACATGCTTCCAATTTTAACCCTGGAATTAATCCCAACATAGGCCTTCATCCTAACCATTGTGCAGATTTCGCCGTAACCTAAACCCTAATGAAAATTTCACTGATTTCAAATACGATAAGAGTTATCAGAGTATGGCAAAACTGCACTTACACCACATCCGCTCCTACAAAATGTACCAAAACCGAATGGGCGACATACCTGGAGTTTTTCGTTTTACCACACGACATTTTGGTTGCTTCGGCAACACAGACAAATCTTCGAAATCTTCCTGTGATTGAACATGTGAAATTTCTAGCTTGTATAGTAAATGAATATAATATTACTGCAAATGAAATTGACTGTTCATAAATGCAACAATCGTACAATCAGAGAGTCGAGTAGCAAGCAAATGGGGGAGTCAAAGACAGAGGAATTCATTTGAAAGGTCGATTGAATCTTTGACAGAAGAAAGATTAACATTTCGAAAGCTTCTTAAGATCAAACCGATCTGAAAGAAAAGCACATGAATGCACTAAAGAACAAATGCTAGGAGGTCTGAATAACTTTTATTGGAAATTTCTAATGCAGCTAACTACTTATCGTGAATGGGGTAAAATCTCTGGATGATTCGCTTGAGGTATTAGCTGCAAACGTTAAGGAAGCAAACTTCCATTGGCATGTGAGCATCATTAGCAAATGCACTCTCATGCATGCTTTTGATCAATGTTACAAGATGACAATAGAAAAAGACAAACAGATAACAAACCTAAGAAATTTGAAACAAAGTGTCAAACTTTTCTATGAAAGAGACTCACGACTGAAAAACAATCTACAGCAGATTGCCCATGGATGGATAATGGGTTGCTTTGTGTTTAACGAGTACGGGTATATGATCATACAACAGTTAATAAATGAGCCTTGCTAAGACCACCTTGTGTCTGAGTAAAACACGGATGGGATTTTCTGATAATTTGCCCTCAGGTGGAGATCCAAAGAGGCAAGGACTTCAAATGAGGTGACACAAACACAGCCAGACGCGCAAATTTCATCACCCATAACTATCATTGCGATAGAAAAATGATTGGAAATTCCCTTCACTAAGCGTTACCTTGGCAACGTTTACTGCGGCTGCAAGCTGCCTTTTTGATTCTTGAGCCCTGGTGATCAAAAGTATCGATTTTGATACACATTTCATTGATGCAAGATATTTCATTACCAAAGATTTTATCTTTCCATACCGCTAAAAATTTGCTTAATGAAATCAACAGCGGTAAATTGGTGTATATTAAATATGGAAGATACCTTATTGACGCCAGAAATGGGGGTTGATTGGGTGGTGTTGTACTTGCATGTGAAACAACGCATCCATCTTCAGATGAGAGACTGGACCGAAACTGCAATGGAATGCAATATTTTAAAACGAGGTAGAAACAATGAACTCAAACTGGGGGAATCAATAAAGTCAAATTTCATGATACGGTTTCTCCGTTTCAGAATTACGCTTGCATTGCAGACACAAGACTGATAATATACGACGAGTTGGAATTCTTTGGTTGCATCAGAAGAGAGGAACACATACAAGATGTGCAGTACAATAAATAACAGAGTCAAAATCAAAAGATGGCAGAGGCAGGCCACCCATGCCTTGTCTTAACAACAGAAATGACCAATTGATCTAGTTTGAGCATCCCTCTAACAATTTCTGCATCATAGATAAAAAATTGGTAGGCCAGGTAGCAAACAAACGAATGGATGAGGTTAAACAATGATGCTACATATTTGAATAAGGCAGGAGGCAGTCCTTTGAGAATCAAATTCATCTATTTATTCTGCAAGGACTAGATACAGGCGAGGAGGTTTGCCAATAAAATTTTATCCTGATAGAATAAAGTTTTCTGCAGGATTCTTAGATTTCTTACTCAAAGAAAGATTTCTTAACTTTGCATAGGTAGTTGCATAGTGCTGGAAACTTTTTGTCAATTCACTCGAACACAAAAAATGACAAAGATGTTTGAGAACAAAAATAAGACTATTTTTCTTACACGCTGGTTTTTTGGAACAAAAACCCAAGGTTTTGGACCTTTCGGTGAGACAGGATAGAACTTTGTGACTTTATTGGGGCTTTGGAAGACATTGCCTATACTGGCTAATCCTGTGAAGGAAAAGAGTAAAAACTCCTGTGTGATGACACAATATAAAACGAGTTGAAGTCTAGCTACCGTGTAATAATAAACTGATCTACATCAGTGGAAAGGTATGAGAAAACAGCACTCTAACATAATTATTTTTTGTATCGCAGTTCTCTTTTTTCTATAATATTTTTGTCTGAAATAATCATTAAAAATGTTTAAGTGACAATCAGGGGCCTCTTTTTTCCCTCCATTCTCTTTCGATTTTCTTTTGAAAATTGAGCCACACTTTACTTCTTCAAATTTATGCCTTGCTTTGCTTCCTGAAAAATTTGAATAACTACTTAGCACATGTCAGTTCCTCATTGGAGCTCGATTAGATAACATGACGCAAAAAATTTCTCTCCTTCCAACTCATGCCACAGGGAAATCTAGCAAGGGCTCCTCGAACTCACTAAGTAGGCTCTAACAAAGTTGGGTATTTTTATCAGCAGAGGTGCCAGCATGTAGACAGAAGGTATTTTAGTTCCTAGGCAAGGTAATCATACCTGGGCTGGAGCTGTTTTTTAAAAATTTGAGAAGTCTTCTTTCAGCACTTCTTGATTCATCCTTGTTTTTTCTCTCAGCTCCCTGCAAATGCAAATTCATCCTTGAGAATGCTCATCGAAATTCCCAATTGATAAATAGCAATACCCTTCGCTTTATCATTCAGTGAATGGGTCTTTCCGTTGGATCTTGCCAGTGCAGAAAGAGAGGTGGGTTCTGGCGACTGGGCAGCCGAGTTCCTCCATACCAGCGCCCTGGCCTGTGCCCCGGAGAGGTCACTCCAGTGCCGCGTCCTGCGTCAGCCCAGCATGGGAGAGTGATCACATTGGACACAGACAGCCATTATCCCTCAAGATTGACGGAGCCAGCACTGAACTGAACTATAAAATATGACTCTCTTAACGCATGACTAACTGACCAGAAAATCTTTTCCACCAAATACATCTCTAAAAGGTCATGAAACAAGTGATCTGTGACTCCTGGGATGAATACTTAATCAACGAGAGGTTGGGCATAATAAGCACTGCCCCTTGAAATGAAATCGGATCAGCCTGAACAGCTGAGTGTAGAACTGCTCTAAAACTCTTGCTTTGCCCTGAGAAGCAGTCTTGCCACCGACACTACAGTCAACTACCAGGAACCTTAACCACTGAATTGTAGTTTTACCATTTTGTTGATCTTTGCTAAACTACAATCTAGCCCTATAGATTAGATTAGATTCATGGCATGCATCGCGTTGCCCCCTTGAAACCCAACGAACTACACCGTCCCTCTGTTTGGTTCTATTCCTTGCCCTTCTTTCGGCAGTCGCAATGGGGGGGGTGCCCCAGAGATCCCTGATGTTGTCCTTCCATCGTTCACACCGTCGTCCTCTTCACCTTCTGCCCTGAAAATCTTGCTTCAAGCTGGCATTGATCATTCTGGTTTCGGGACTCCGGACAACATGGCCGAACCAGCGCAATCGCCTAGCGTCGAGAATATCCTCGTTCGTCTCTTTCCCTTCTAGGATGGCTCTGACGCCCTCATTCCAGGTTCTATCACGTCGCTAAAAGGACCAAGAGCTAGCTACCTTGTCTCTAAAGACCTTGATTTGGCAAAACGACCTGAACACTGGCTCTGCTTCTGGGCTCAAATCTTCATACGTGTCAACTTGAAGATGCAATGGTATTCCCTGCAGGAAACAAATGCATTTTGTGTCAGTTGAAATTTGCTAATAGCTTGAAACACTATAATTAAGGTATAAAAACTTAAAATACGAAAGTAATGGAGCTATGTTGGAACGGTACTACCATTCGTATAATAAGATTGAGAAATAAATAACACCATTTCAACTGAATTGCCCTGAATTCAACGACGCAAGCCATACCTTGACTCCTTTTTGGGGTGAAAAATCTGTACTTAAGCAATTTATTCTAATGACAACCTAAAAGGAAGGAGATAAAAAACACTTAAGCCTTGGATTCATCGACAATTTTTTCTACATTTCCCAATCAATTGCTTATTTTGTGAATTTTAACAATTTTACATATTGCAAAATCCTCCAACATAATCTAAGAAGTTTTTAAGGCTTCAACTTAATGCCAAAAATTCTCTAGCATGCATGATCTTTCACAATTCAACGAGGTCATGCAAAATATCTTCACAAAGCAAGATCAACCAGCACATTTTTGCCATGCAACATCATGCAGTGTTAACAGTTTATGAACACCATTAACAATATATTTCGATGTTGCAGTTCAATGATGCAAAAAATAGGGGGGGGGTGTAGCAGCACAAATCGTGAAAAAATACTGCATTTTTTGTGCTGGAGAACGGAGGATGAAACCATATGCCCCAAAAGAACCTTGCCAATAAGATAAAAGTAAACAGTTCAATACATGATGGGATATGAGGTCATACCTTAGCCTTTTCACATGGATTCCAGGTAAATGCAAATGCATTGTATCCTATCTCGTCGAAAAAATCATCAACGTTTTGACATGATTTCCTATCTATATCAAAGGCTCTCTGGTTGGGGTTAGGCTGTTGCGATGACCAATAATGCCAGTGATTCATTTCATTGCGAGGGTCTTTTTCGTCACGAAATACCAAATAAATATAGGACTAGAAAGAATATAATCACTTTGTCAACAGAAGGTCAATTGCCATGTGCAACATACTTACAAAAAATATCTGGACGTATCATATATGGCAGAATACTTAGGGCACCTTTCAGAAAAAAATCCCCTTCTTGCATAAAATTTGGTAATCTCGTTCAAATTCCAATACATGCCCATCATGCATACCTTTTTTTCTCCCAGAGATTCAAAAGGTCTTGACATAACAACATCAAGCAAAACGTTTAGTCAAATAATAAATTGAAGGGCAAGAACAATGACAAAAAGGTTGTGTTGCTTTAGGTGGGCTAGTCCATTCATCTAAATGACAGCATTTGTTGAAAAGTCTAATAAAGGATAGATTGAAAATGTCAGATCCATTCTAAGATGCAGCATCAGTATGCCAAATAGGGTGTAAAAAGTCAAATTCTGCGCACTCAATTCCTGCTTTGAAATGAATAAAAAATAGGAAATTCTTTGAGCCTCAGTCTTTTCATACCTTGACAAGTTCAAATTCACTGCCAGGCGGTATGTGAGCTTCACACGTTACTGCATAAAATTGACCTAAAATAAAGTCATATGGTAATGAAAAGAGAAATCAAAAAGCAAATAATAGGGCTATTGAAGCAATGACTTCTGACTGAAAGAAATGCAGTATGACTAGCTCAATAGGATCAAATAGCAAAAAACAATATTATCAACACTTAACTATATTTTGATATTCAATGTTATGGAGAAATGTAGCATTTTCATACCAAAGATATTTTAGCGTAATGAATCTGAGTAAAAACAGCCAACAATGGCAAAATATGAAAACATGAAAAACCCTGTTTCCACTTTTCTGTGCCACATTAAAGCTTTTTAAATCAAACAATTGATGAAACTATAAAAACATTGGTCCAGCTAAAGGTAGCTACAACTACTCCTGTAGGTTAATAAAAAATGCTTTCATAGGCATAAACAAACTTTTGCCCCCAATTCAGCGCTCATTTACCTTTATTTAAATAAGTTAATGAATCTTCCCCTTGCTTTTGTATTATTGATGTTGGAGCCTCTAAAATATTTATATATCTACAAAGGAATGGAAATTTATACATCATTGTTGCATCATGAAATGGTTAGATTTTACTATAAGCGATAAAAGACAATGAAAAATTTTATATTTAGCATCAATTATACTGTGTATGACAGAACATCACAGAAATATAAAAAGCAACCAGCTGCAAAGTGTGAGTGCCAAGCTATCACTTGAAATAGGCCTACAATATAATGTTTGCTCAAATTCATGTCTATTAAACAGAAACTGACATTTCCGAGCAGCAACATTTTGATCTCAAAATGATAACACAGAAAAACAGCTGATGACATTTTTGAGTTGCGCTTGCCACATCATCTAAGTCATTGAAACCCTGACCTGACATCCGGTGTGGAACAGAATCCTAGTGCAGTATCGAATAGTTTCAGTCATTTGTAGCGTACTTGTAGTTAGCTTCATGCTACATGTCTCTTTACATAGGTAATGGGGTAGTCATTGTCGTTTGCTCCACATGGTATCGTATCTGTAGTGTTGTAGATAGGTATAGTTCAATGTAAAAAACATGGTAAATTTTTATATTCAAATATAGAAAATAAAAAGAAATAATATTTTCTTACCTATCTGAATCAGTAAATTTTGAACTTATCTGCAAATGAAATGTGTTTTTAAACATTAGTGGATGATTTTGCAAGCAACTAGAAGGTAATTGTATGTAATTGGGACATATATGTAATTGGGAAGGTAAGTTTAATTTATAAGAAGGTAAGCAGGTGGGTAGACATGTAGGTAGGTTATCACATAGGTAGGCAGGTAGCTACGTAGCAGAAAATGGGCTGATAGGAAGGAAACAAGGGGAAGACCTACTGCTTGTCTGTCAGTAACAGTTACTGGACTTGCTTCATTTTCAGTTGCCGTTGGTGAACTAAGAGAAGAATCCAAAATTAAAAAATATCTAAAAATTTAATAAAAAAGTGACTTCAGATGCTGCAGCATATCTATCATTTAATTTTCCATAACTATGCAGGACTTTTTACTATATACTTTTTACTCTTGTGTCAACATGACACAAAATAATGACATGATTGTGTGCAGGCATGACAGCACTGAGTACTTGACAATATTTCATCCTGTACAGATATTTTTAAAATTTGTAGAATTTAGCATGAAATAAACTTGCAGCCATCAAGAGCTAATTTTTAAAAATTACAAAAAGAAAAGTTATGGTTGAGCATTGTCATTGCAAACTTATCAACCACTAGGATTGAATGGAATAAAGTTGCTTGATTGGTGATCTGAGGCAAAATTCTGCAAAAGTTATTGACTTAAAAGTCTATGCTTTCTAGAATGATAAGAGATGCACTAATTCCCCTTAAAATATTTCATTTTGCATTCATTGCACCCAGTACATTGGTGGGAAAGTCCCTAAAATTGAAGAAACCTCAAAAGTAAAAATGCCAAAAATGTATAATGTCCAAGGTATGAAAACATGAAGTCAGACACTTACAATCTTTCAGATTTCACGGTCGACTGGTCAATATTCTTCCGCAGCTAAGATAGAAGGAAGATGGATTTGCTATCTAACTCTACCAAAATTTTTAACTAATTTATCAATGATATCTGACAACAATCTTCAAATTGTGATCATAGTTACTTTAATAACTAGAGCAAAGATGTTTTTACTTTTTATCTTGCAAAAACTGATCCCTTTACAGACCTCACTCTGAACCACATCTTTACAAATTTATTCTACTTTTCACAATTTACACACCAACTATTATGTTCTACCCAAATCTGGGGTTGAGAACCCGTGGCTCTGGACCCAAATTTGGCTCTCTCGCCTTCCTGCTAAAGCCTCTTGTGGCCAGCTGACCTGAAGGTCTCCAATGAAAGTATTTTGAAATCTATTATACTTTAGCTTATACAGCTATGGGGGAACCAGTCTTTCTGAGCAGTTGTACACTGCAATGCCAACCAGTTCACTGTGCATTTCTGATTACATAGCCTAAAGCCTACAGAAATGGAGGGGCAAACACACTTTGAAACTACAGTGGGGATGAAGAATTACTACTTGTGAGTTTTACCTGCTCTGAAAGCGTTATATTTGAAGCAGCAACAGATGCTGATGATGTCACACTAGTTGACTGACAAGTGCACGAATGAAGTTCCCTATTAAACATAAAGCCTCATTCAGATAAATTATCATTTGAAAGTAGGAGAGTCAGTAAAGGCGTACAAATTTAACATAAAAAATTGTTGCATTGAAATCTGAATGAAAGATCAAAACTGGACAGAAAAACACATAAAACACATTCTGAAACAAAAAGTATGCTAAAAAATTCAAAGAAATAAAAAGCAAACTATCCAGCAGGAAATTCTGCAAATAAGAATCAATCTAAAAATATAAACCAGAATTCTTGATACTGAACTCTCAAACTAGATATCTTCAAAACCAAAAAATCCATACTTGACACTGAAGTAATATATTAACTATTACTTCTTTTAAAGTTTATATCAGGTTGAAGTTCAAATGTAAGCTATTGATTAAGTCATTTGAAGCAAGAACAGGCTCAGAGAGAAGCTAGAGAAAAGAGCAATGTGAAAATTGACCTGCTAACTTCTTCTGATTGACTTTTTGGAGAAACTTCTTCCCCTGAAGATTCCTAAAGAAATGAAGAGAGGCACTGTCATCACATTGAATTTGCCAGATGAACAAGCCCCCTGCAAGGATATTTAGCAACATTTTAGCCAAAATTCTATCCACAGTTTTCAGTTCTTTTAGTCCCAAATACCATCAGTCTCCTTTTTGAAAACAAAAGGTTCTTTCTTGCTATCTGTTTACTCATACGAATCTTCTGAGCCATTCCTCACAATTTGGCTGCAACCGTGAGGGGAATGCAGGAACCCTTATCCTTCTATTTCTAGTTTTTAGAACACATGCAGAATTCCAGCTTATGAAGCAATTTTCCAACCATGCATGCACAAGCGTCGGCCTGCCTGATACTCAGAATACTTGCTACAGCAATAACGATTTACATTTCCTCTAGCAGGAAAAATTTACATCTTGGAAAGTTTACTTTTTAAGATGCAGGAAGCTTCTACCATATAAGGTTCAGTTAAATAATGATAAGACAGAAAAAGATGAATTTTGCCAAAACATACTGCATTCTTTGTTTTTTTCAGAGATAATCTTAAAAAAAGATGCCTTCCATTGAACTAAGCAACACTGCACCAATGAAGGAGAAATAACTTTGTCACAAGACTAAGTTTCTGGCTTTCTGTGTGATAATGAAATTTCATAAAAAGCAACCATCAATTCACTTTATTAAGCTTTCACTAACACTAAATTCTTTTTCAATAAAATTTGAAGATTTAGATGTAGTTGCCCATCAATTTTGCATACCTTTTCACTGGCATTTAAGGATGATGCACTGGATACTGGCTTTGAATCTTCATTACTAGATGAAAAAGGACTATTTGGGATTTAGTAAATTCTCTTGTAGCAAAATCTTTTTCACGTTAAACAAACAAAAAATCCACACTTCATAAATTACCTTTGATTTCTTATCAATCAGGAGGATATTTGCATCCATTCCCCAAATGCTAAATATCCTATACAAACAACTTTGCCTGTATGGACAAATTTTTGAAAAGGTGCCTCAAAAGAGGACAAACTCTCCAAGAGGACTTACAGTTGTTAGAAGTGCAGAAGCTGCCTGTCCACCGATCAAAACAGTGTACCCAATGAAAATTACGGCTTGAAAGGACAAGTCTGATGAGGAAAGGAACTGGCTACATCAAACCACAATGCCATAGTTAAGGGTGGTTCTTCTTTTGCAAGGTGCACTGAGAAATTTGTGGAAAGTGTAGCACTTAAATTTGCTTTATTCAAGTGCATTGTTAGTGCTTCTGTGTCTTCCTTCACTTGCATAGAGCAACATTACATGGATACCCTCTCTTTTGCAACTGAATAATTCTAAATTACAAAATTCAAGTCCGTATAACAGCCATACAAGAGTGTCATTGAAGGAGGCTCCCCTCAAATTAAGTGAATGTTGACTTTCAAATTCTTCAGTACACTAGCCACTTTCATACTAATGACAAAAATGACTTCATACAGAGAGCTGTTTCTGTTTTGATACTGGTATCATCCACTCAGCGCATAGGTGACACAGTTTGGTTCAGCTGCACTAGGCTATAGACTGCATGGTAGCTAATGAAAGGAATGGCACAAACAGAGGGATCCCTCATTGTTTTGCTAATAAAACTATATTCTGATGTGACATGCTCAATAAGGCAAATGACACCTTTAAGTTTGGTGCTCAATTGCTTTCAAAATTGCTGTCTGTTCAAGAGAGGGAGCTTAAGAAGACACTGCAGGCTGAAAATCAAGGATCATCTGACCTGTTGGCTTGAACCAAAGTGCAGAAAAGCAGGCATGGGCCATATTCAGGCATGTATTAAGTGTTTCCTATTCTGTTTCAATTTCACTTAAATGAGACTAGAAGCCTCATTAGCAAGGCAGTCTTTTTGAAGGAAAAACTTCCAATCTTTTATGATGGAATTCATAGTAATTTGCTAACTTCTCCGGACATTCTCCCTTCTATCGAATTTATCTGTGAAAATATCTTAATTCCCTTTTACTTCTCACTCTTTCATTTCTGTCCATTCAACCTTCCATTCTCTTTCCTTTCCTCTTAATTATCTCTTTCTTTAATTTTTCCTTCCCCTTTAATAACTAAGTTTTAAATTTGCTACTTAATTTGCCATTAGAGCCTTCTTCCAAATGACCTCCTTAAAAAGCAACTACTTATAGCTCTCTACATAGAAACTGTCTTCTGCTAACAAGCAGTCACCATACCTTGTCCCAGGTGACGGTGGTCCATGTTGTGTCTCTTCTGTTATGCCATAGTAGTCATACAGAAAGCCCATATTAGGAACGCTGATGTCATCAGTAGTAACATGGAGAATGGAGGATGATGAGTCTGCATTGAGAAAGTGCTTCCAGTGTCTGTCATCTCTTGATAAAAGTCCGTGGACAGGTATATCAATCTGGCTTGAGATTGACTGCATGGGTGTTGGAGATGGAGAGCTTCTTTTGAGTGACATTTTCATGCAACAACAGCTTCCCTATATTTACTCTTGTGGTTGATCACAGTGACAGACCTGTTAGAAGGATGAAAACTATATCAGTACTGGAAACTTTTACATTAGCACAGTGCTTTTCAATCATTTTCTGCCATGCCCCCCCCTTGGAAAAATAAAACATCTTACTCCCCCTGTGTGACTATAAATAGTATCATTTGTCTACATGAAATAAAAAAGCATGTTCCCCGAGGTCAAACGTGCCCTGGAAGGCACAGCCCACTATTTGAGAAGCACTGTATTAGCCCATCAATACTGTAATCACTTTTATTAGCTCTAGTAGCTGATCTTAGGCATTGTGTTTCACCTCAACCTGGCCATCCGTACTATTCATCTGGCGGGTTGCAATTGGGCGGCTCTGATAAATTTACAGTTCTTCTATATATCAAAAGTTGCTGTAAGTATTGAAGCTCTCATCCTCTAGTTTAACTGAAATTATGGGCTTCAGCTTTTTCTTGTTCTATGCTTTTTGATTTGTTAAAAAATACCGTAATGATATTAGGCAGATTTCAATGTGTCAAGCCATCTTTTCTGTTGCATTTGGCCTGGGGTTGCAGTTCTAAGCTACCCAATACTTATGCTGCTTTTGTTTGCCTCATGGGTAATTAGGTAATGAAGAATTCACTGGCCTCCGATAGCTTAAGTATTTACTTAACTGACTCAAGGATTTGACACATTTCTGATGGTGGGTTTTGATGGATGACTTGTCAGGTCCAACCCTAACTCTTCTCCTTTCTGATCTAAGGAAACTACCTGGACAGCCACAGAAGCGCTAGCAAGAGGGCATTAGGGAGAGGGTGGCAGGAAGGAGGATCACATTGGCTGATGCTATTGATTGACAGCTATGGATGTGGCAATTGACTCAAGGCACCTCCTAAGGTTGAAGATCCTGCCATCAGCCTTGGTCAGATACTCCAGGCACCAGCACAACCCCAGCTGGATGGGACAAGATGATGAAGGAGACATCTTTAAGGCAATTGTGGACATAAATGATACAAAATGAAACCAGAGAACTAAATCTGTTAAGGGAATGGTATGCACAAGAATGGAAGATTTACATGAAGGTAGAACAAGGAAGGGCAGAATACTCTACATGTGACTTATGCGCTAAAATCCTGTTGCATCCTTCAACAATGCTGAAATGTACTGAGATTTCAACATTAATACACCTAGTTCTAGCTAAAGGAAGATTGGAGATGGGTATTATGGCAGAGGAAGTGCAAATGGCATATTATGATCCAAATAATAATAATGATAATGGAAACCTTTTATTCCGATTCGATTTCAACTACAGTTGCAAACCTCTTTGATACATGGGTAGTTTGAAGCTGGCAAGCCTAGCATAGGGTTTTCAAGATAAATCTAATAAAAAGGTATAGAACAAAACAAATATGAATATACATGAAGACGATTAAATCTAGATGATGAGATGGGTCTATAATGGGGAAGAAGGTCTGGATTGCTTCCAGCTTTGGTTCTGCAGCAAAAGATGTAGTAGGTGGTACAAGAGCAATAATGATAATGATAATAATGATAATAACAGTATTACCAATATTGTGATATGAACACAGGTTTAGTTTTTGGCTTGAAATACTAGTTGCTATGGGTCAAGCATCTTTTCCTACAGAATATACAGAGAGTGGCACAGTATTCCTATATACGGTAGCACTGTAGCAATCAACTGTCCCTGAGTTACCCGTATCACGTGCTCATTGTGACAACCTTTCCTTCATCTGCCCTGCTCGGTTCGACCATCATTCTTCATAGTTTGATGCCTGGTGCACGCACATAGCGACAACCTTTAATATGGATACCTTGCAATGTAAGTTACCAGGGGTGCAAATCTGCCCTCTCACCTGAGAAGGGGAAGGAGAGGGGAGAGGGTAAGGGAAGGCTCAGCAGAACGAATGAATATGAATGTGATGTGGGTCATATAAGAAAGCTAATAGTCTTAACCCCATCGGTGAGTGGTTAAGCGTATGGACTCGTGACACAAGCGTCACTCCTATCTTCTCTGAATATACAGAGAGCAAGCATAACTTATAAATAACAAGTTCTGAAAACAAAAAATCTTCATAAAAAAGCACAAGTTGCATGGAGTCAAAAGATCTGTAGCCTTCCTAGAATAAAAGGATATTCGAAGGAGATAACAAGATAAGGATATATAGCATCTTCTCACAATGAAAACAAAGCTGGAAGGAAACATGAAAGAAAAATAGCTACCAATTGAAAAATTCTGCAAATATTTGAGGGAACAGAGGCTTATCAGGTTCCTTCAATCAACCTTATCACTCATGAAACATATCAAAACAAGTGAAACAAAAGGAATGCGCCAGTAGTTGATAGGATTTTTAAATAAGATATAAAAAGAAAAGCAGAAAATAATTTAAAAATAAAAGTCAAAGATACAATCAAAAGATGAAGGTGATGAAAAAGATGGTTTACAAACTGATAGAAGACAAGAATTTTAATCACCAGCCACAAAGATCTAAACTTTCTACTCTTGCCTTTTTTCTAATTATATAATTGATAATTTTTCATATTTAGTTTAGTTCTACATACATACATAGCCATAGATATATCATGTATCTCCTGTCGATTGTGACAAAAAAAAACTAGGATTCAAATGCATGACAAAGGATTCTCAAGTATACATACATACATGCATGTGTGCATACAGACATAGCCATACATACATAGTCATACATACATAGCCATACATACATAGCCATACATACATAGCCATACATACATAGCCATACATACATAGCCATACATACAAACATAGATACATGCATAATGTACATTCATATGAATATACATACACACATACATACATACAAACATACATGCATACATACATACAAACATACATGCATACATACATACATACATATTTATATACATACATACTTACATACATACATACATACATACATACATACATACATACATGCATACATACATACATACATACATACATACAGACATACATGCATGCATACATACATACATAGTTGTACACATAAACATACATGCATACATAGAGATACATACAAATATAAATACATACAGTCAATCTTGAAATAATGTCACATAATAAATAGAAACATCCAGGACACTGTTTGACAATCGTAGCTTTTCTGGGTCCTTAAATCTACCTTTTGATGCTACATATGGAACACACGCCAAAATGTACCCTTACACAGTTTTCAAAATTTACCATTGACTATTAGCTGATAAAAAATCATCGAGCAAAGTGGGAAATCACAAAGGTTATGCAAACTACATTATGTTTCCATACACAAAATGTTTTGCTTTTTACCCTTTTTTCTACCATTTCGGTTATTGGTAAATGCATGGTCTGTTTATGTCTCTTAATTATACAAAATAAGCAATGCCTCTATCCTATGTTGCTTGTTTTGTATAATTAGGAGACCTATGCTGCACCAAGGTTATGGATCAAACTTCCATATTCACTTTGATCATTGGATTCATTGTTTAGCTTTAAGCAATCATCGAAGACATACCTATTTAGGTCGCATTACTCTTAGATATTGGATTTTAGAAAAGGAACAATAAGGTCAAAACTAAGTTTTCAAAAAGTATTGATTAGTTTGATCTAATTATAGAGTTTTTACTAAATAGTTCAGCAATCTTAAGTAGATTTCTTGTATAACAGTATGTAAATTAGCTATATCCTGGACACTAACTTGAATAGCTATGTTAACTTTAATAGTTATGTTGTTAAGCAACTATGAGCCCTGGGGATACATGGCGCTGTAGAAGTGGCCATATTATTATTATCATTCTAATCTTCACCACGTTTTCAAATCCAAAATTACATTCTAAATCTACTCTTCCTGAATGCAACAACACGAAAGGTTGTTCTAGAGTTTCTAAATCGGGAAATAGGTATCTATTATATCAAAAATTTCTCTTGGCAACAAATTTCAAAGATAACATATTTACAAATGGTAGGCCTACTGAGATAACTCTCAACTGCTTGTGTTAGGCAAACTTGTTCCCTATAAGCCACGCAATAAAAATTTCAAAACCAAATCATAGCTCTCTAACTCGGATTTGAAACAAACAAAATGTAGTGCTGGGTACCATGTTTACGTTATAGCTGGAAAAATGTAAACCTTACAACACCAAGTGTTGACAAAAAAATTATGAGCAGCTTATAAGGAAAGAAAATCACACATGAAACAAAAGGCAGGACAATGATTTGGTTACCGAAGAATTGGATTTTGACGTCATACCTCAATTCATACAAAAACATATACCAATAAAACTTGTTTACATAAAAGCAGAGTTCCAAGGCGTGCTGGGAAAACAAAAAATTGAGTGTTGTGGCTCCAAATAAGACGATGCTGGCTTCGAAACTACTCGAAGCATCGTTAAACCTATAGGTTGTCTCTCACTTAGGCTATTTGACAATAATGGTCGAAAAAACCAAAACCTTCCTCCGCTTGCAGAGCCACACCGTTAGTTTTTGTGAGGCCAGAACTGAGGTATGTAACAAATGCGCGGGTAGAGGGCTCCAGAAACTCTTCGAACTGATAGCCTGAAATTTGATCACACATTTGCCGGAAACTATCCCAATAAATGCTGCAGTCGATTGGCAATTTTCAAACAAGTCAGGCAGGCGTTTCCTTGATGCATGAATGGAAATTAAGCTATTAAAAATACAGCAAGATGGAGAGTTGTGGCAACTTGGAAACTCAATCATCACAAATATCAAGGCACAATATGTTCGCTTCTATAAATGCAAATACAGAGAAAGCTCAAACCGCTCATATTTCATTCCTTTGCAAACTCTGATCGTCAGTAAATGGGCAGATTCCTTCATGCAGCCCAAAGAAACTGCAAATTTTAACAAGGCATCTTCCAGCTAAGGTCAGCGATGTCCAATTCGCCGTCATCGGCCGTCCTCTGTTTACGAAGAAGCCTTCACAGAGCATGCGTGGTTAGCACCGTGACATAAACACGTAGCACATGGATTATATTGATTGCTGTGATGCGGCATGATTTCGTTTGATTGATGTGAATCATGTGGGATTATTTGAGTGCGGTGTAAGCGATGTATTTAGCGTAAATGAGATGCACTCTGTGTCATGATAAGTGATGTGATGTGATTTAAGGTTATACGGTGTGATCAACTTGGTTTTTTTATGTGATTTATTCAAGGTGATACGATGACTAAGCGATGTGATGCAAACATGCAAATATGCATACATACATAGCAATACGTATAGCAATACATACATAGCCATACATACGTAGCCATAAATACGTAGCCATGCATGCATACATAGCCATACACACATAGTCATAGATGCATAGCCATATATACATAGCCGTAAATACATAGCCATACATACATAGCCATAAATACATAGCCATAAATACATAGCCATAAATACGCTTGTATGGTCCAGGCTGAAGTCCAATTTCATCGACTCTTGTGTCTAATTTATGAGGGCAATCTGGTTCTTGCTTTTTACTTCCAATTATATTCACTTTTTTTGCTTCTATAGGGGGGGGGGCTCTTTCTCGATTATCTAACCTATTTAATGGGTTCCTCCTAATCCTAAGTCAACCAATGAACAAATACTGTATTGTTTTTATGTAATGTAGCGTAGTGTAATGTGTTTGGCAACTTCCTCTGTATCTTGTATGGATACATTCTATTTGGCATTGGTTGATGAAGGATGAAAAGATGAGAGTTAAACAGGAAAATGAAATGAAATGCATACACGCATAGCCATAAATGCATCTTCGTAGTCAGCCTCCTTCCGTCCCCACGAGACGATGGAGTAGCTCTGGAGTTTCCTCTCCAGTGGAGCTACGTAGTCTGGGAAGGGTGCATGGAAGACGAGCTGTTGTCTAGGTAGCACGCCTCCTCTCTCAACGAGGCCGGTGGATTCAAGGGAACGATTTGTGTCGATACTGCTTGCGCACCAACAAGCAAGCTTCATATCTGATATTATTGAATTTCATAAGATCAATCCTCTGCATTTTAACGTATTTCATTCTGTCTCAATATTCTCCCCTCTGCGTGCATTAAATTTGGCTACACACACACACGCACATGCATGCGTGCATGAATTATTTGTTTAAGAACTACTGTAGCATTAGCTGTTGTGGACCTGCTATTTACTTGCTTTAACAGTCAATTCAGAATTTTCAAAAAAACCATGGATGTGATCGAGGGTCGTTGGGAAAGGCTCTGGAAAGGCCCTAAAGCAACGCCCCAACGAAGGAAGGAAGGAAAAGAATAGAAAATAATATAAAATAAGGAATAGAAAAGCGACCAAAAGCATGAGATACGATAAAGAAAATTTCAGGGAAAGAAAAGAAAGTTAATCTGTTTACTAGGATGGGTAATATGATTGGCTTTACAATTCATGCCGTATGATTTCGAGTTATTTAATGTCAGGTTAACTGTGGTAATTTCGCATCAGTTCATGCATCCTTAAAAGGCGATATCTTAAGTACTTTTATCCGAGATTTTCTTCTTTAAGTAATCAGATAAGATTGATTTGGCAGTTTCCAAACTTCAAGAGATAAGACTCAGATTTTCCATCGGATGAAACATGGGCAACATCTTTCGATACGGAGGACTTTGAAGAGAGCCTTGTATTCTTGACACGTTGGTATTGCGTATAGATGTGTATATGCGCTGGATAAGAAAATAGTTTTTAAACTCGGGGTCCTGATTTATTCCAACTGTCTCTACTTAGTGGAGCTCAACCTTGGATACACACCAGATTCCAGGTTTGCTTTGATCAATTTGTGAATAGATTGGATACAAAAACCAGATAAAACACATCGATTATAGATACCTATATAGGTGGCGTGGCCAAGTTGTTAAGGCGCCGTGTTTCGAATCATGCTAAGCCTACTCGCGTGGGTTCGAATCCCGTCGTTGGAAACACTAACCTCAAGCCAACAGTCAACTCAGCTTTCCATCCTTCCGAGGTCGGTAAATGAGTGCTCAGAAGTAACTCTGAGGGCACAAGCACTGGACACACATTGATAGCAGCTAATCTAAAGCTGAAGTGTTTCATCCAGTATAAAGACTGCAGAATTAAAAAAATACCAATAAATCTTCCCATTCTTATTAGAATAATAATAATAGTAATTCTTTTTTAAAACTTCATTCAAATCACTAAGACACTTCCTGCTGTACTACAGTACAACTCGGCTCAAAAGGCAAGCAGGAGGGTACATAGCAGATAGCCAGAACATGGACGATCTAGATAAATGTATTTCTGGCCAACATAATCAATTTCTACAAGAAATTGAGGGTTTATCCAAGGAATGAAAACTCGAAGGACATGAGATGGAGAAAGAAAACAAGGAAGAATGACGAGCAAAATTGCAACGATGAGTTTCTCCCTAACTTCTTCCTCAGCCTTGGAATGTCGTCGGTTATGAGCCGTTCAGCACCTTGGTCGATCAAGCCTTGCACTTTCCCCTCTGATGCATCCATTTCCTTGCTACTCATCTTCATACTGTAGATGGTCCAAGCTCCAAAACTCAATTTCTTGTTGTAGTTATCTCTGAGTGTCTTCACCGCATTTTTGTTTATCGTTTTGTCGCTGTAGATTTTATAGTCCATGTCGACAAATGACGCGTTTATCGATTTAAATAGGCTTCCCTTCTCAAACAAGAAGTCTACGAGGCTTCTGTTGTTAGGCAAAGCATCAAGGCATGTTTCAAGACCAGGAAATGTCTTCAACTGCTTCTTGACATTTGCATACCACCCTGGCGTCTCCTTCCAATATCTAGTTGAATAAAAGGAGCCAACAACAAGGTTCGGATTTTCTCTCTTTGCAGCCAGTGACTTCATAAAATCGAATGATACCAAGAAGACCTTTTTCTCCAGTCCTAACCTTGTGACGAGTTTGGCCACAGCCTTCCCTGTTTCTACACTTTTATTGAAACTGTCGTAGAAGACGCGACTAGGCTTCATCTAGGTAAAGAAAGAACAAGATTTATCATTGGGTTATTAGCGGTAGAAGAAAAAGCTTTTAAAGTATTAGTGGTAGATTATACGAATTTCTGAAAATCTGATAACATGACGCCAAAAATGACTGACGAGGAAGGGGATGAGATCGGATCAGATTGGATAGAGCAGAAAAGGCTCGTCAGCAAGTCCAATCAAATTATTCCAGTTTTGTCGACGAGGGTAGTAATATTTCAGCGTTGATCGGGAGGAAGGATGCTTTTTTGGCCTTCAAGGTAAATCTGCAAATAGGGACCACTTTACGCGGTCATGATTCACCCGAATATGTCATATATGAAATATATGGAATATGTCTTTAAGAATCATGTTCATCCCAGAAATTAGGCAGCTACGAATACCTAGGAATGCCTTGGAAGCCCTAGGAAGCCATATGAAATCCAGGAAGACCTAGCAACCCAAATGAAGACTGAGGAAGCTCTAGAAATGCATAGGATTGCCCTTTGGAAGCTCTGGGAAGCCATAAGAGACCCTATGAAGATCTAGGAAGCTCTAGGAAGATCTAGGAAGCTCTAGGAAGACCTATGAAGCTCTAGGAAGACCTATGAAGCTCTAGGAATGCATAGGTTTACCCTTTGGAAGCTCTGGGAAGCCATAAGAGACCCTATAAAGATCTAGGAAGCTCTAGGAAGATCTAGGAAGATTTAGGAAGACCTAGGAATAGCTAAGATTATCTTGGAAGCCCTAGGAAGCCATAAGAAATCCAGGAAGACCAAGGAAGCCTTATGAGTACCTAGGAAGCTCTAGAAATGCGTAGGATTACCCCCTTGGAAGCTCTGGGAAGCCATAAGAGACCCTAGGAAGACCTAGGAAGCTCTAGGAAGCTCTAGGACGACTTGGGAAGCCCTATGAAGACTGAGGAAGCTCTAGAAATGCATATCATTACCCTTTGGAAGCTCTGGAAAGCCATAAGAGACACTAGGAAGATCTAGGAAGCTCTCGGAAGACCTATGAAGCTCTAGGGATGCATAGGTTTACCTGGAAGGCCCTAGGAAGCCATAAGAAGCCCTATAAAGACAGAGGAAGCCCTAGTAAGACCTAGCAAGATCTGCGCTGAAAGTGTCATGGTCGATACTAGTGACTTTATCAACCATGTACTAACCACATGGAAGAGATGTGTGGCGGGCAGTCTACCTCCAAAGACTGGTAGGCCCGCACCAAAAGACAGCATAGCTGCGATCAGACTGACACAATGTCTCGCTGACAATCGGTGAAAGTTGCCGTAAGATAAGAAGAGCTGCAAATTTTTTGCACGAATGAATAAGTGAGCGGAAAATTCGTCCGGTTGAATCGTATGCTGCATACTTTTGTGCAAATGCTGTAATTCATAGATTTTCTTAATAGACATATCATTCGCTTCAACCAATTTGACAAGCGAATTTCATTCAAAATCACTCAGTAACTCTATCCCATAAATCATCAGTCATCCCTAGAACATGCAATTTCTGGATCGTCTTGCCTTCTTCTTGCTCCCCTCAATCTTACAGCTTGCCATCTTTTAAATCTAAGATCAATAAACTTGATCTGATCTCTCTCTCCTCTTAGCCTTTCGCTTTCTTCTTTCTTTCTTTGTTAGGGTGCCACCATGCCCTTTCCCCAACATAGCTCACTAAAAAAGGTATGGATTGTTTCAAGACGCAAACTAGACTGTGAACTTTGAATTCCATCGAATAGGTTGAAAATAACCAGTTCAAATAAAATTACTTATTCCCAATGTCTATGCCAATTGCCTCTAACATTCTGATGCTATCATCAAGAAGCCAACTAAGTGGGAATAGTCTGGTGAAGTCAACAAGGGGCCAACGAGGGGGAACGTCTGATGCAATGAGCAAGAAGCCAACTAAGTGGGAATAGTCTGGTGAAGTTAACAAGGGGCCAACGAGGGGGAACGTCTGATGCGATGAGCAAGAAGCCAACTAAGTGGGAATAGTCTGGTGAAGTAAACAAGGGGCCAACGAGGGGGAACGTCTGATGCAATGAGCAAGAAGCCAGCTCGACGGGCCATTCATTGTCTGACGCAATGAGGAAGGACCGAAATGGAGAGGCTGCAGTGGCGAACTCAAAGTGGAACAGACCTCCAGATACATTAGCATGTTTGAATCTTTAACGGCGTTTAGAAGGTCTTCAAGCAAACCAACTTTGGGCTCTTGAGAAAAGGTGTATTTGTGAGCTCCTATAAACAAAAAGGATATTTCAAGACAGTATGAATAATGATAGCAATAGCCACGAAATCTGCTCAAACATAAGTTAAAGAAGAGCAGTATTCCACACTCGAAACTAATCTCAGGAAACAATTGCTAAGGTGGTACCATCGGCGGCCATAGGTACGGCGGTGATATGTACGGCGGCCATAGGTACGGCGGCCAGTTCCTTTCTCGCCTCACTTTGGCCCCGTCTACACAGTGCCGGACAAAGTCTCGTCCACTCAAATCTTTGTTCGTCTAGGGCTTGCGTTTGCACAGTGCCTATCTATCCGTCCAAATGTTTGTCCTATTAGCCGTACAACAACTTGCCCTGCTAGGCACGAGGACAAGTTGGGAACTTGTGCGGACAAAGATGTGTGCGGCGCCGTGTGAACAGGGCTTTTACCTCTACCTTTTGCGTCGGGGACCCACCAAGTGGCGGATTGAAAGAGAAAGGGCGACAAAGACCGGGAACCAGTTTGGGGCCGGAGCCGACAACGTCCCCACAATGTGCTCTCAATTTCCCTATCATATTCTTCTTTCTCCCAAGATCATACTGCTGAGTGGGTGGTTTCCACCTATCTGTACACCAACCACCTGTATATCATCACCTGTATATGTATGCTCATCACCATCTACAATCTACAACTTCAATCTCCAAAAAGGCTCAGCCAATGACGGAGGTACACGATACTTATACTGCAACACACCTACTTTACCTAACTAAATGTGACTATAAACGATGTTGGTGTATGGATTAGCAGTTTTGGGCAATTGGTCCACACATTTTCCTTTGGCTGCATACAGTTGAGTGGTATGACAGGTATGACGGAGTAATATTAGCAGTGGCATTGCGTAATCTGCAATGGCCTAATGGGGTCAGTCACTCATTAATTGCATTAAATTGAGATTGCCACAAGAATTCTTTGATAAATTCAAACTAAGAAAAGCACCTAGTTTTTGCCACTGGTGACACCAATACGGAATGAATGTGAAATTCAGAGGTCTTCGTCCAAGGGGCCATTTTAGTAATTTCCATGTTGCCCACCCACGTTTCTTGAGCCTTCGTGTGACACAGCTGTCCAAGCATAGAGAATTCTACAGTTAGAGCCTGGTAAAATGGCATCACTGCGTAATTATTCCATAACCTTTACCAAGGTGCAGACTGCTAGGCAGGGTCAAGCATGTGTCATTTCAGAAGTCTTTGGTATGACATGACCTGGGCTTTGAACCCCACCCTGCCACATACAACACAATCACTCTAACCCAAGGCCACGGAATCTCACATAATTTTCCCTTGATATTGGATAAAAATTGTTCACTCCTGTGACTCTTAAGGAAGAAGAATGAAATGGTCGACAGGAAACTAAATGATTTACCATAGTTTAAGACTTTTCTATACTTCAGCTCACTCACTTCTGAATGATTCATTTTCCAAATGAATTTGTCTACACCCGTAAGTGCCTGGCAATAAAATCACAATTTGGTAAGAAATTGATGTCACCTTGAATTTGTAGAAAAGATAATGCTTCAAACGTAACGGAAGTAAGAAAGCAGGCAAGTTCAAGCTAATACTACGAAGGCGGAGCGTTGTTGAAGAGTGAAGAAAGGGCAGATACGTCAATGGAGGAGATTCAAAAGTGCACCTTCGCATTATCATCATGAAATAGAACAAGCTGGTTGTGGTCAGTCAAGTATATATCAGTTTCAAAGCCATCTGCACCAAGGTCTGCCACGCTTTTGATTCCCTCAATCGTGTTTTCTTGAAACTTTCTTGGTTGACCTCTGTGTCCTAAAATCAGCGGCTTGCTCTTATCATGGAATAAATGGTCTGCAGGAATGTCCAAAGTGTCCCTGTTGATGCATGCATCGTTTTGCAACGACAACTGAATCACGGCAGCAAATATCGCAACTACGAGGTAAGATGTTATAAACTCAATGTAATATAATGTGTTGTTGTAACGATCTTTGGCTTCCTGCTCTGTGCTGGTACTCACAGGGTTGGCTGGCGGGAGGGCCCCCATACACGAACTTCTTCACTACCATCTAAGACCTAAGCTGAACATAGCGAACATGGTCAATCAGCTTTTCCCTTTTCATTCAAACGCAGCATTCAAAACTAAAGCCCCGCTTACACGAACTTCTTCACTACCATCTAAGACCTAAGCTAAACATAGCGAACATGGTCAATCAGCTTTTCCCTTTTCATTCAAACGCAGCATTCAAAACTAAGGCCCCGCTTACACGAACTTCTTCACTACCATCTAAGACCTAAGCTAAACATAGCGAACATGGTCAATCAGCTCTTCCCTTTTCATTCAAACGCAGCATTCAAAACTAAGGCCCCGCTTACACGGTGCCGGGCTTGCATTTGCATGGTACTTATGTATCCGAGCAAAGACTTGTCCTATTTGCCATGCAACAACTTTTCCTGCCATGAGCGAGGACAATTTGTGAACTTTTGCGGACCTGTGCGCGACACCGGGTAAGCGTTTTTGCCTACACAAACATTTGTTTGGATTGATACAGAAGCCGAAAAATATTGCCGAAGTTCAATGAAAGGGTTCTTGCACATGATCGGCAGAAAAAGATCGCCCATGCAAGCGCGAGGCCTATCCCAACAAATATTTGTCCCGTAATGAAAATTTATGCAACTGAGTAAACGTTTTTCTTTCTTTTTGTTTGTTTTTTTTTCTGACTAATTCGAACAAACGGTGGATTTAAGATATCAGCTAAGGCAAATCAACACTGCATAACAAGGTAATCTCAAATCAGGCAACCGCAACTATGTGACAGACCAAAAACAATGACGATGCTGATAGAAAAAATTACATTACATCATAACCTCCCTTTCAGAGCGTTCAACCCACGTCAAAATTGTTGGTTTCAGCAACGAAAAATTTTACGTCTTTCCTTTAAGGAATCATAATTGGCTCTTTAGTCTTTGGAACACACAATCTGAGAGCCGTTTTTTCAGTAAGTTGTATTGGGGTGTCGCCCTGGTGGCCTATAGAACGCCCAACCAAGGCAATACAATGACTGAAAGAAGGAGACCATATCGATTTTGTTATTACCATTCGTATCTTGTGGAATGCGCACTCAGTGCAGTAAATTAGACATGCTGGGTGGTGAAATTTGGAAAAGGGGGAATTAGGGGTAAATTATACACAAAGGGGGAAACGTATAGGGGGGTTTGGTAGTTTGCTATCACCATTCACTACTTCGTATCTTGTGGAATGCGCACTCAGTGCAGTAAATTGGACATGCTGGGTTGTGAAATTTGGAAAAGGGGGAATTAGGGGTAAATTATACACAAAGGGGGAAATTTTTAGGGGGGTTTGGTAGTTTGCTATCACAATTCACTACTTCGTATCTTGTGGAATGCGCACTCAGTGCAGTAAATTAGACATGCTGGGTGGTGAAATTTGGAAAAGGGGGAATTAGGGGTAAATTATACACAAAGGGGGAAATTTTTAGGGGGGTTTGGTTGTTTGCTATCACCACTCACTACTTCGTATCTTGTGGAATGCGCATTTTTTGCAAGAGATCAGATCAAGTTTATTGGAGTAGCAGATATCATGATAAAAAGATGTGGATCCCTGAATATAATTTATCATTGTGACCTATTGCTGAAACTGACAAAGCTTGTACCAAATATAAAACCCTTCTCGGGTTACATCAAACATTGATAATTATCAGTGTCATTTTTGTCAGTATAATCATCACTGACAAAAATGACACCTACTTATAATTCACTGTTTTACTGTGAAATACAGTATCAGCGTTGTCAAAATACAGTAATTGTATTTTTTTGTTACAATATACAGCCTGTGCTACTATTTCCTAGTTTTAATTGTTCAGTTATTTTATGTTTTCTAGTGCTGGAGGGGGAATGGCTGAGAAATATGGCACAGAGTGGTGAAGCATATAAAGAAGGTGGAGATTCACTGACATTTTTCTTAAACTTCTTAAACTTCAATTTTCTGACACTTCTGCTGCAAAGAATGTTTCCCTTCGGAAGTAAATCATTGCAGGCTACCCACTTTAAAGATTATAAATTACTATTATCACCATCAAAGCTTCTTCGGGATCTAAACTCTAGCATCGGATGCTTGGTAGGGCCCACATATCATGCCTCCATTTGACGTCAAGGCATTTAAAAACATCGAAAATCAAGAGAAACTGGGTTGTGATAAAGAATATGCTGTCTAAAAGACTCAGCAAAATCGAATGAGCCTTTTGCTACCAAAGGAAGGAATTAATGATGTCCAGCTACTTCTCTTTCGAAAGTCGCAAGGTATGGAAACACATTGACGTGCAAGTTGATTACCTTCGTGGATCAGCGGGCATTCAATTAAACTGGGGTTCTTTCTAATTGATGTTTGTTTAATGCATGAGATATAAAAGTTGTTTCTATTGAAAAGAACTTACATGGAAATATTCAATTGAAATGCCTGCAGCAATGAAAGTTTAGATAATCTTGCAGTCTCATACACTGATGGGTGTCATCCGAAAAGTATCAACTTCAGTCGCCTATTATTATTGCCTGTTTCAAGGAGACTTCAAGTTTGCAAATCACTAGGGGTTTCGGTTCTAAATCTCTGGGGAGCTTTTCAAAATATCACCTTTCCTCAGGGGAAGAATCATTTTATGCATCGGTGCCAGTTAGGCTTGGACTTTGATACAATATTGACTATCGAATTCGTACATAAAAAAACATCTTACCGAAATAAAAACGATCCATTTCCCAATGTTTTTTAAATCCCTACAGTGCAAATGCGTTCATCTAACTTCCCAGCAGCAACATGCCTTGTTCTATGTTTGTCTTATTAAATGCAGGAAACCAGTGATTGCAGAGGAAGTTGGAATCTCACAAGACGGGGGTTCATCCAGACATGTGACCGTCTTCACGGGAAACATTTCTTGCACGAAAATGTCTTCTTTTTCTCCTTCACCCTAGCCGTGGCCGTTGGTGTGCCCTTCTAATGGTCTCCTTCCTCCACCAAACTCTGTCTTCTGTCCTTCTCATTGCCGAAAACGTACTGGTCGAGAATTCTGGTGTTTTCATATCACGAACACTTGTTGAGACGATTCCTGGAGTCTCCTGCTAACTATAAAGATGTGTTGGTGTCCATATTCATTTCTGCGCACCTGATGCTTTCTTTGAATACAAAGGAAATAGCAGAAACACACAGGCGCTATTGTCACAATAGCAATGGCCCTGTTGAGTGTCATAATTCGCTGTTTCCAACCTAGTCGGGGGGTTTAACGAAATTTTATGAAATTCAAGCAGGGCCTACTCCCAAGGGGGCCAAGGTACATTCTCAAAAGATCTTAGAGCTAAGCCCTTGGAGAATTTGTCCGAGTTGCCAATTTCTTACAACCGTTTTCTTAGAAGCAAAAACAAGTGTATTTGGAGGGAAGTGTTAACTGTTAACAAAACTTTGCCTCGTGCCATCAGCTCAGTTCAATTGGCTAGTGCCTTTCACCTTTAGTTTTTTCTTATTTGCTAACGGAAACCGAAAACCTTTTTTCCTGTCGAGAAGAGTCCTCCAGGTGCTTCCTTGCAATGGGACCATACCTCGTGACGCCTACCCCAGGAATTACAGACAGCTAGAGACTCTCCTAAATCTAAGTAAAGTTTAGCTGAGATTAGGCTCCAACCACTGAGCGTAAGTGGAGAATAGGATCAGTGGAGAAGTGCGTAATCTTTGCGCTTCCTGGCCCATTTTAAGGATAACGCAATACAACCAAGGTAAACTTCTACTGGAGCTTAGGGGTGGGAATGGGAGTCACTCATTGATAATATTTTGAGCCGCGCATAATTTACTTGCAGCAGGAGCCCAATCGGTGACAGGAAGTTCCCTAGTTTCAGATGGATAACTGCTAGCAATCGATGTTCTTGCGGTGCAATTTCAACGCCTTTATCTGTACCACAGAATAGAGATTACAGTATCCCTACTCTGTGTCTGCAGACACATGGACACTGGACATACATTGATGACAGCTAATTTTAAGTTGAAGTGCTCATTCCAGTACACAGATTCTAAATTATCATTATCATTATTTATCACCATGTAGCATTCTATGAAATCACTATAGATGAGCAACGCAACGGTTTGCTAGCTTGTGCCTAGCTGCCAGAGTGCATTGAATCGACGGCAAAACGACCAGGCCAAAAGTCTAATAATAATAGTAATAATAATAATGATACATTATTTATACAGGGTTATTCAATCGGCTACAATATCTTAGCTGCTATCAATAGAAGCCCTGTATTCTACTATGACATTGTGTTAAGTATAATAAAATATATTACTAGTCAGATAAAATACATTACAAATATTACTAAAAAAATTTAATCAATCCATAAAATGCTCTTTGAGTCCTTGCTTGAAAGGAAGGTAAAATCTTTCAGTCTTTAAATGCGTTGGTAATGCATTAAGATCTTTACACCACTGAAATAAAAACCTCTTTTCGCGCTCTCAGTTTTCACTTTAGGAATTTTTAAGTTTCGTCCATTGACTCTTGTAGCTTTTTGGTGGTCAACCTTCTCAAAATGGTCATGAAATACATCAGGAGCAGTTTTGTTCAAACATCTGAACACGAAATCAGCACACTGAATATTCTGCATATTTGCAAACGAGCGAACGATACGATCTTCTTGTTGATAGCGTGCTCCAAATATGATCTTTGCTGCTCTTTTTTCTAACCGTTCAAATTTCTTTCATTTGTATCCGACATAGATAAGACCGCTGTACTACAGTATGTCGTGACAGGCTGTAGCATTGCTTTATACAGGTTGAGGGCTGCATGAATAGTGAGTATGGGTCGAATACGTCTCAGTAGTCCTAGTCTACTCGACGCTTTTTTGCAAACTTTATGAACATGGTCGGTCAGTGACAGCGATGGATCCAGATGGATACCCAAGTATTTGTAATTATCAGTATTGCTTATGGGTTTAGTGTTGATTTCTATGATTATTTCATTTTCTACCTTTTTCCTCCGTGCCAAACATCATGACTTCAGTGTTTCCCCGATTTGAGTTCAGAATGAGACCGTTATTGCAAAGCCAAGTATGCAAGAGATTGGCATCGTAATCGATTGCCTCATTTATCTCAGCCTCTGTCTTGTCCGAAAACAAGAGAACAGTATCATCAGCATACATAATAGTTTTGTAGTTTTCGATATGTAAGTGGACGTCGTTGATGTGAATTGGAAATAGCAAAGGGCCTAGTACTGAGCCTTGAGGGGCTCCATATGTAATCTTTTCTTCTTGCGATAGTTCTCCTTCGAAACAAGCAATTTGTGATCGTTGTGTAAGGTAATTTTGAATCCACCTTTACTCTGCATGCTCGATACCATACAGAGGAAGCTTTGAAATCTCCTTACCGTTCCCTCTAGATGAATTATAAAATTCATCCTGGTAGCAACTCAGGGAGCTTATCCTACTCTATAGTAATACAGCATTATTGCTATTGCTATTGATACGAACATGGTCACGCGATTGGCTAGTTTTCCTTTGATTGACATTGTTGTTAATGCTAGATAAGTGGTTGTTAGTGAGTTCAGGATGATAATTGTGTAAAAATGAATTGAAAGTAGCGAAATGATGAAAGCCCTTGAAGTGCATCTTCCGTCTCTAAATCGGAAGAATATAATTCCAGGCTATGTCTCCTTTAAGTAGTGCCTCTATTGTGCCTTTTCGTTGCCTGGACCACTACCCTCTAAACTTCCTAGTTGCGTGCCTGCTGACTGGTTCGAAATCGGACAGGGAGTTAGACAAGGCTGTGTGTTATCGCCTCACTTGTTCAACATCTATTCATAAACTATCATGAGGAAGGCGCTACACAATTTCCAAGGAGGAGTCACAATCACAGGCCACCAAGGAACTCATCTCAGGTATGTAGATGACATTGTCCTGATCGCCGCGAGTATGACTGAACTCCGAGACCTGGCGAACAGAGTAAAACTCGAAAGCGAACGAAGCGGGCTATTTCTCAATGCCAAAAATACGAAGGTGAGGAAAGTTCGAAAGGTGGGGGATCCTGCTGATGACAATCACATCCTAGTCAACAATGAACCGGTCGAGAATGTCTCTAACTTCACCTACCTTGGAGCGATTTTCACAAACAACTATGACGACACGAAAGAAATGAGCATAGAATTGCCATCGCGAAGAGCACAACAATCGCTCTGACTAACATTTGGAAAGACAGAAATATCTCGCTTCAAACAAAGAAAAGACTGCTTCAATCCTTAGTCTTCTCGATTGCAGCCTACGGATCCGAATGCTGGTTGCTAAAAAAAGTCTGACAGAAAGCTCTTAGAAAGTTTCGAGCTCTGTTGCTACCGCCGAATTCTCTGAATAAGCTGGACGAAGAAAGAGACTAATGAATCCGTCCTCAAGAAGTTTAACTGTGAGAACCGACGGCTGGATGGTGTCTATTCATCGGACACATCCTAAGACGCGAATGCCTCGAAGGAACTCTCTTGTTGGGTATGGTGCCTGGGAGCAGAGGCAGAGGTAGACGTAAAACTCGAGTGAGCGACCACCTGAGGAAATTTGCGCCCTATCAATGGTCGAAATGTATACAAGCGCACAACATCGTGAAAACTGGCGAAGGACTGTGACGGGGGCAACGGCGGTTCGGAATCGAGCCAACCGTCACGTGGGAGGTAGAGTACAATTTGCTGAATGAAATTGGATGTTCAGTTCATAAAGCGTGTCGCATCTATGACCCTGCGGCAACGCGGCCTCCCCCCGTGGCGCTGCTACTGCATGGACCTTTAAAACGTGAACTCGAGTTCTTGGCAACAAATGCATGAGAATCATTCATAGAAGCAGCAATTTACTTGCAAAAGATCAAGATAATAAGCGAAAATGAGATTAATATACTGCAGTTTTCAAACAATGCGAGAATAGCAATAGTATAATAGGCCTATGCTTTGTGTCACTCTCATGCGTTTGGAAAATGTCATATCACCAATGAAATGATCAAGGAAAGAAAGCATGAACTGCAAACGATCATAAATGATCCAAACATGGGATTGGTTGAACCACTGGGCTTCTTGCGTCCTAGCAATTTCATCAACCTTGGTACGTCATCTGTTATGAGTCTAGCAACCTTCTGCTGAACCAAACTCTGCACAGCTTTTTCATACGATTCTATCCCTCTTTCGTCCAGCGCCATGCTATAGATTGTTGATGCCCCGAATGTGATGGCTCTGTTGTAGTTGTCCTTCAACATGTTCACGGGAGTCTTCATTAGTGATTTGTCAGCGAAAAGGCCCAGCTCGAATTCAATAAAAGACATGTTGAGTGACTTTGAGAGACTGCCAGTTTCGAATAAAAATTCAACTAAACTCCTGTTCGTCGGTAATCTGTCCAGACATTTTCCGAGCCCAGGAAGATTCCTTAGTTCGCTTTTGAGATCAGCGTACCACGCTGAATTCTGCACATAGTATCTTTTAAGTAAATATGTGCCTATTACCAGTCGCGGGTTTTCCTTTACTGCTGCCCTCAGCTTCAAAGCATCCAATGATGTCAGGAGCACTTTGTTCTCAAGATTGTACTGCCTAATGAGTTTCGCAACTTCTCTTCCAGTTGCTTCACTCCTTGCTTTGTTCTCCCACGTCGTAGGTTTCATCTGCAATGCAAAGACTGGCTTTGAGTGTTGCCAAACCCAGAAGCATGGAAATAATATAGCCGTATTGATGAATGGTGCACCCTTCAGACAAGCTGCTCCAAGAAACCCACCTCGCATCCAAAAAATGCAGTTGAGAAAAATCGAACTTAGATTTCAAAAAAAATTACCCACAGCATACTGTTTGTTGACTTTCCCTGTGGCAAGAGAAATTGGCAAACAAAATGAATGCTACGATCCTATCTTATCACTGGATATCGAATATTGGAATTCTAATCATTCCTTTCCGGACCAAGTGAGGTGCAGCTAATTCACACTTGATACTACGACCTTGTCGTTATTGACACTATAGATTGCGATTTCATTTTCTCTCTAGTTCCGGCTGCTTCCTATCTTCAATCACAAAGAACCGTCCTTTAGATCCAACAATCTTTCTATCGCATCTTTCTCTTCCAAAACATTTACTTCACGAACAGCTTCGCAAAAGTCCATCCATCTCCCACTAAGCCCGATCTGGCCTTTATCTCCCAGCCAAAACCCCTCCCCCCCTCCCCCCATAACCCCAATATCGATGCCCTTTTCCTCGCATGCTTGATCTATTCAGAAAAAGGCAATGTTCTGCTTTGTTTTTGAAAACTTTAATCGAGAACATGGAACGGAGGGGGCTCTACAGGTGACTAGCGAATGTGGCTCGGTCCCGCAGATCAGTGTTTTTCAACCACTGTCCCGCGGCACACTGGTGTACCACAAGATATTTTCAGGTCTGCCGTGGTAACTTATCCATTTGTGCACCTATGCGGTCTAGCGCCTGGCGGAGTAATCATGTAAGTAGCCTACTCCTCCATACTAGTAGATGGCAGCAGCAGGTAGCCTTGTGCTTGGAGACAAGCGAGTGGGTATAAACATGTAAGATTATAAAACACTTCTTTCCTTGAATTTATCATATTCCTATTCAAAATGTTATAACGTCATTCTTCAATAAAAAAGCGCTTAAATAAACAAGATAACACTTGTATTGTTGTAAAGATTTTTCACATTTTTAGCTGGCGGTGTGCCGCGGGATTCTTCAACGAAAGAAATGTACCTTGGCTCAAAAAAGGTTGAAAAAAAAACACTGCCGTAAATAGATACCAAAACAGTACAGCAATTGAATATGATGACAGCCTGACACTCAACAAATGATGATTTTGGAGTATAGCTAAAGGATATGGCAAGATTTGCAGAAGATGTGAGAGGGTCAAGCTTCCGCTGGTTCTGAGCTTGGAGGATCAGGTACCTGTAGTACTTCTGATTTCATGCAAGTCATGTCTGCGCAGCATCTACGAGGGATCAAGAAGTCTGAGACCAAATTTCAAGGAGGAAGAGGTTGGAGAAGCTACGTGAGATTTGGAATGAAGAGTGAAATTGAAAAGAAAGCAGTTGGCTCACCTCAATGTCTATGATCATATTTCCATCTTTGAATTCTTTGAAAACGTCTTCCAATAGCACAACGTGTCTTGGCCGGTCATAATGGTATGTTATGTTACCTGTGATAAATAATTCAAAGACATATGGCACGAGAAGCTGAAAAGCAAATGTGGACTTGCAACAAGTAACAAATGAAATTTAACACCCCAAACATCACCAATTCTAGAAAAAGCATATTGCTGCAAAATCTAGGTAGCATCCAGAATGAAAGAACTACACAAAGGCATTGAGGTGATGGTATCAAAGTAAAGGGTATGTCAATTTGATGGTAGTGAAGAGGGACTATTAGTGCATGTAAAAAAAGAGGCATCAAGGCATTAGAGGGAATGTGTTAAAGTGATGATGTCATAGCTAGGAGGTATCACATTGAAATATCAAAATGAAGGTATCAAGCTGACAGCTTTCAAGGGCACCTAGGGAAGAGAACGCCTGAAAGGATCCAAATGAAGTTACAGAAATTCACAATTTAGCAAGTGCATTCATGCTGAACACAAGCACGACACTGAGAAATGATGCCTCCAGTCACTCTGTCCACTAAAATGAGGCCTGTTAAATGGTCCACCACGTTCTTCTTTAGCTCTTGGCTCTTATTACTCTTTGTAATTGGCATAATGAACATTTTCCTTCAAATTTTCCAGCAGTAATGTTTTGGTTATACATTTACCATAAGGTATCAATGTCTTGTATTTCAAATTCTTGACTTTTGATGGAATCATTTGCCAAATATTCTTATTGATGCCAGTCAGTCTCTAGAATGGAATCATCATCAGAAAGTTTTATTTTCAAAGAGAACAAGACTTTGCCAAAATGTGTCGATCGGAGGAAATTTAACCATAGCCTTTTGATTTCATCAGACGCCCTGCTTCATCAGTGCTTTTATAGCCAGGTATTTTTAACAGTTTCATAACTGTTAAATATCCCAGGAAAAGTAAAAGAAGTGAAAATTTAGTATTTATTCCTTTATTCATTCATTTCAATTGCTTATTTTCTACATATTTGTGGAGAATTTTACGTCAATTTTGTCTGGATATACAGTTATGCAAAATCTGCTTATCCTGTAGATTATAAAGTAGACACTTGCTTGCTTGAAAGAACAGTTTTCACATTGATTATCGAAAATATTTCTGGAAATTATGAAGTCTGCCTCTAAATCTTGATGAGAAAATGGTAAATCTATGACAATAACCTTGGCATTATCTGAGGGAAAGAGGACAAGTTGGTTGAAGTCTGTCAAATAGACATCTACTTCGAACCCATCTGCACCTAGTTCTTCCACGCTTTTGATCCCTTCCATTGTATTCTCTTGGAACTTCTTTGCCTGCCCTCTGTGTCCCAAAATCAACGGCTGTTTCTTTGCAAAGAAAAGGTGCTTTGGTGGTATGTTCGGGGTGTTTCCTTTGATGCATGCATCCCGTTTGTGTCTGTAACAAGCGCTTTCTGATGCCAGCATGGCAAATAGTAAAACTGTTGAAAAAAATCATTCATTATGAAAATGAGTGTACTCTCATACAGTTCAGAAAAAAGTGCATACCTACGAGACCCATAAAGTAAAATAAGATTTTCATAAAAGTACAATTTTTTCAGTCCTATTCTTTCTACTAGGACATTCCCCAGCAGTTGGCCAAAATAAACGGATATCTTGAATGAGTGCTGATAGAAGTGATTCAGTTCCTAATAAGCTTTTTTCATTCAAAAATAGAAATCCGAAGTACCCACTGCATACGCTTGCCGCAAATGCGTTTGTCTTTCCTCCCTTCTTGGTGCAAAATACCCTAGGCGGACTTAATTCTAGTCTCGCTGGGTGGGGGGGGGCACATGAGCATTAACCTTACCATTGGGCAAGCAAGAGAACGATTTTTCTGGCCTAGGATAGGGGAATCTATCACACATTTCGTCAATACCTCTAAGGCGTGTAGCCAAAGCGAATACATGCCTCTCCAGAAAAAGCATCCCTCCAGTCCATCAAAATTTGGGAGCCATTTATTTTTGGGGCCTTGGACTATATGGGCCCAATAAAACCAACGGTCTGTTTATTTATTGCCAACCAAGGCCAAGGGTAACAAACTAATTCTTGTGTTGATAGATCATTTTATCAAATGGTGTGAGGCTTTTGCAACCAAATGCCAGAAATCTTCCTCTGTTGCCAGTATAATAATGCCTAAGGTATTCTCCCGTTTTGGCCCCCCCCCCCCCCCCCCCCGCTCTCCATTCCGACCTTATGAGGTGGTTGAACAAGCTAGAATGCCTATAGAGGTAGATCTGGGGGTACGTCTACGGAACTCGTCCAGTCAATCAGATTACAGCCAGTCACTTAGAAAAGCATTCAGATGGCAAATCCTGTCGCTTGGGAGTATCTTGCGGCAGCTAGAAATAAACAGAACATAAACAGAGTCATCAGTACAACAAGGGACACGAAGACTGGCTCTCTTTAGCCCTGGTTAAACGGTTTGGCTGGCTCGTCCTAGAACACTGAAATTTGCAAAAAGTTGATTGGTCGTTATTGAATTTGTAAACGGAATGGGGTTAGCTACGTCCTACTGTCAAATCTCTGTAAGACCTTAGTAGCCCACCATAACCAATTGCAGCCTTGTCCAACCACACTAAAGCCGGGTGAACCAGTGCATCCCTATGACGAGACCCCTGGAATGACTTAAGTTCATCCAGGAGATGTGAGTGACACACAACAGGATCAGATTGTGGGAACGGGGCATAGCCGATACCCTTGTTTAAGGGCGACAATAAATCCACGCCTTAGATTTAGAGATTTTGTAACGCATTGAGGGAACCCATATTCAAAGTACAAATAAGGAAGGTGAAGGTGTAGCATTGACTCCTATTGAGTTCTGGTGTCACTCGTGCAAAAGTGGCACTTCTCGTGTACACTTAGGGCACACAAGTATTGGGACGATGAATAGCGAAATGGCAACTTCTGCTTGGCAACTGTAACGTCCTCTAAAACCTGGCACTTTATTTGGCGCGAAAAATGTAGCTGGCGTCAGCAAACTTAAAAAAATATTTGATACATTTTCAACCTTCTGAACAAATACCTAGATTAAAAGTCCATCCAATATTGAATGAATTCACATGCTCATCAACTTCGTGAAAGCAAGGGAGTATTCAAAAGGGAAACGAGTTGCTGCGAAACATTTCCTGAAAGCAGGACACTCCTTCGTAGATACAGCGCGGAAAGTTGGCTACAGCAAGTCTGCAGAGTACTTAATTCTTCAAAGGTTTGAAAAAACTGGTTCGATCAAGACAAAAGCCAGGGAAGGTGGGCCAAAAAAAATTCAGAAATGGAGGAAAGAGTTATTTGCAGAGCATCCAGGCAGTTACGCTTCACAACTTTGAGTGAGGCTAAAACAACAGTGGTTGACAATTTTTCAAAGCTGAAACCGTCAAAACGTCTGGTTAAACGTATTTTACGCAAATTCGGTAAGAAGTGCCGTATTTTTCAAATAGCAACCGATTATATCGTTGCCAATGGTCGAAGGCAATGCTCGAATGGCACCTTTAGAAATTGAACGTCATTATTTTTCTGTTGAGTGCATATTTGCGCTGTAAAATGGTTCCTGTACATTCAGGGTGTGGAGAAAGTTTAATGAGGCAAATAAAACAGAGTTTATCAGCTTGCATTTGCTATTTTGTGTCGATGATGGTCCGGGGTTGCGTTTGGCCTAATGCCCTCGGGAACCTGGCCATGTATCAACGGTTATTGAACGCAAAATATTACACGGAAATTTAGCAGAAGGATATATGGAACAGCGTAGAGCTGATTTATAGTGGTTCTGTAGTGACTCAGCTTTCTACGCACACCTTGAAACTGGTGTTTCCTAAAGTTTTACCGCGCCATACATATTTCAGAAGGATAATGCTGCTTGTCACATCGCTAAGCATACAAAAAATCCTTCGAACAGAAGGGTATCTTAGCCTTACCTTGGACTTCACTCAGTCCAGGCCTTAACGTCGTAAAAACGTTTGGCGATACGTCCAAAACATAATCAGTCATAATCCTTAGACTTCAAAGAAGGAACTTGCGCAAAAAAATGTTGAGGTTTGCTTGGATATTCAATTTCATTTCAAGCCTAACCTTGTTTTCCCCAAGAAGGCTAATGGAGGAAATGAAATGATAGCTAGAGGGTACCTGGAAAATATTGCAAAAAAGCACACTTTGTTGGGCAAAATGAGCAAAATTGATAGAAATTTATTAATCTATGTTTATTCTTCCTATTGGTCATGATTACAATAGCTACTACTGAAAATCTATCGTGATATGCACCATATTACTTTTCCTCCCTTTCAATTTTTTCGAATGTAGATTTGTTGAGTCTGTCAAACGATTATCAGATTGTGTCGAACAAGTTCATAGTCAAACATGTCTCAGCTTTGTTTATAAAAATCGACGGGCAGGTTGCTTCGGCTGCCATAATTACAGTTATAGGAAGAAATCAGAGTCCTGAAAACTTTGATCCTTAATGAAAGTGTTTCTTGCAAATATTGGCAAGGTACCAGTGGCATAAGTGCACGAATTTTACTTCATCAAAATATCTTGCAACTTACATATGTGTAGAGCCTCCATTCTCCTGTTCCTTAATAGTGCGAAACTCTAGCGAAAATATGTGCCGCGTTCCTGGAAGTACCCTGGAGCTGATGTGATTACAAATGGAAGTCGCATCTGTCATAGTACCTTGTTGGCTTTCCGGTGCAACCGGATCTGGTTAAAAGTGTCAGCCAGGTCAATCTTTGTGATGTCATGTCCTCCTCCTAGCTTCTTCATCAGATCTTCAGGGAGCGGCATCGATTGTCGATGAATCTCCAGCTGTGGGTCGACTGTTACGGAATAATCGCCGCATACTCTCAGATTTGGTCCCGACTGACCGGATAGCATAGCCTTACGAATGGGTACCACAGGTGTGCCATGTTCGCCGAATAGACCTATTTCCCGATACGGACGCCATTATGAAACGCGATGCATTCTGGGTTGGCTAGGGGGGGCAAGCAAATTGTTGTCAAGCAGCGGAATAGTAGGACTACAGTATTTTGTCAACGTTGTGTTTAGTTTAACATTTGAAAATATGGTTTTAACTGCAGAAGAATTGAGTAAATGGAACGTCAAAGCACTCAGAAAATATCTGAATGATAGAGGCGTCGTCGTCGTCGGATTCCACTCGTAGTCCGAGTTTGGTTCCCATTCTTCCTTCATGAATCCTTTTGATGCCGCTTGTGGGCCCTCACATGACGGAGTAGGCCCAGCCTGTGGCGGAAAAGTCTTTGGCAGTAGTCACATGGCAGAGTGGCCGGCGGAGGGGTGGCTGCTTGTCTGGGCTTGCGTTCTTGGCGCTTCAGGTACACCTGGCTCCTCCTCTCGGCTTCGAAAGCTTCTACGCCTTCTCGAACTCTGACCTTCCATGAGTGTCGCTCGCGTGCAATGGTTTCCCAGTTGTTATCGGGGATGTTGGCCTGCGCTAGCGATCGCTTCAGTTGGTCTTTAAAACGGCGCTTCGGGCCACCTCTGGGCCGTTTGCCCTCTGCGAGCTCCCCATACAGAATAATTTTCGGGAGGCGAGTAGGTGGCATGCGCGCAATATGCCCAACCCAACGTAGGCGATGCTGGAGGATTGTGGCTTCGATGCTCGGAAGTGATGCACGGGTGAGGATCTCGTTGTTTGTGATCTTGTCTTTTCAGCGTACCCGGAAGATCTGGCGTAGTTTGGCTTGTTGGAACTATTCCAGTTATTTGACGTCGATTGAATAGAGCGTCCATGTCTCGCAGGCGTATAGCAGAGTAGACAGCACAACAGCTCGAAAGACCATGACTTTTGTTTGGAAATTAAGTCCGTGGTTTTCGAAAACTCGCTTTGTCAGTCGTCCATACGCCGCGTGAGCAGCCCTTATGCGATTTTGTATCTCATCTTCGCACGTGGCGACTGATGACAGTAGGCTTCCAAGGTATGAGAAGCTCGGGACGCTCTCCACGATGCGAGTGTTGACTTCAACAGTCGGTATGATGTGCTGGGGTCGATTTGATGCGTGCTGAACTAGGAGTTTGGTCTTTTCAGTGTTTACGTCCATGCCAAAGTGTTTGTAGGCTGCGTTAAAATGGTCAGCGGTACGTTGAAGGTCCTGGGGTATCTGAGTGACGGTGTAATTGTCTTCCGCGTATTGGAGTTCAAGGAAGTTATGGAGGGTTGTTTTCGTTCGGGATCGCAGACGGGATAGTTTGAATAGCCCACCATCTAGTCGGTAGCGGATTTCAACTGATGGTGCATCGAGTGGGATTTCGTTCATTATGGCTGCGGTGTAAAGCGCAAATAGTGTTGGGGCAAGAACACAGCCCTGCTTGAGTCCGCCGTTAATCTCGAACGTTTCCGAAACATTACCTTGCTGGATTACCCTGGCCGTCATCCCGTCATGCAGAGCGCGTATCAGGTTGATAAAGCGGTCGGGACAGCCGAATTTGGCCAGTGTCAGCCACATGGCTGGTCTTGGTACCTTATCGAAGGCCTAACTCAGGTCCCAGAAAATCTGCATAAGCGGTTGTTGTTGCTCACAACTTTTTTCTTGCAGTTGTCTTGCGCAGAAGATCATGTCGATCGTGCCGCGGGAAGGTCTAATTCCACACTGGGACTCTGGTAGGATTTCCTCCGCCAGTTGGAGAAGTCTGTCGAGCAGGATTCGAGCAAAGATTTTACCGGCGATGCAGAGAAGTGATATTCCGCGATAGTTGCCACAGGACATACGGTCACCTTTCTTAAAGATGGTGATGATGTTTGCATTTTTGAAGTCCGGGGGAACGGAGTCGGAATTCCAGATTCGAGTCAGAAGCTCCATTAGACGCGACTTCAGAGCTGGTCCTGCGCTGTTGAGCAGCTCCAAAGGAACGTTGTCTGGGCCCGGCGCCTTACCGGGCTTCATTCGCTTCATTGCTTTGGTGAGTTGATCGGGAGTGGGCGGTTCCGACATCCAATGTTGGGTGGGTGCTTGGGGGGAGTTGCGGAGCAGATCAGCCGGGGTAGTAGAGTGATTATTGAAAAGAGTTTTGAAGTGGTTTTTCCAGCGCTCGAGTATCCTGTCAGGTTCGCTGAGCACGGTGGTACCGTCTACATCATTGAGGTGATTAATTGACGATCTAGTGGGACCGTAGATCTCTTTCGATGCGGCGTAGAAGCGTCGTATGTCCCTTTGGTCGGAGTAAGCTTGAATCTCTTCGGCTTTTTCCCTCCACCATGCATTTTGTATTTCGCGGAGCACTTTTTGGCAGGTCCTGCTGGCTTTGCGGAATTTTAGCATGTTGCCGGGTGTCGCGTGGCTCTCCATGTCGAGGCGTGCCTTCCTTTTTGCTTCAATAATTCTTGTGATAGTAGCCTCGTTTTCAGCAAGCCAGTCTTGCTTCTTTCGTTTCGAGAAACCGATCGTCTCTGCGGTGGCAGTGGTTAAGGCGTCTCTGAGTGAGATCCAATTCTCGTTCACGCTGGATGGTGGACAGGTGTCCAGGTGGGCCGTCGCTGCTTCCTGGAAGCGTGATATCCACATCGGGTCCTTCAGTTTGTGGCAGTCGAATCGTCTCTGGAGACTGCTGGACGTGAGGTGTCTTGGTGGTACGCGGATGTTCATTCTCAAACGGGACAACAGCAGGCGATGATCCGTCCAACAGTCATCGGCGCCCGGCATGGAGCGAGTTATGCAGACATCCTTGATGTCACGCTTCCTTGTCAATACGTAGTCGAGCGTATGCCAGTGCTTTGATCTTGGGTGCCTCCAGGTGGTCCTCTGGCGTAGTGGTTGGCGAAAGAGATTGTTTGTGACAGTGAGGTCGTGTTCCGTACATAATCCGAGAAGTAGGCGACCGTTAGCATTGCAGTTGCCATGGCCGTGCTTGCCGATTAGGCCGTACCACAGGAGGTGGTCACGTCCGACGCGGGCGCTAAAGTCACCGAGTACCACAGGCTTCTCGTTTTTGGGGACTGATCGGATCGTACGGTGGAGGTCATCGTAAAAGGAATCTTTCGTTTCGTCATCTGAGGTAAGAGTCGGGGCATATACTGAGATTAGAGTGAGATACTTGCTTCGTTTGAGCGGGATCCGTAGCGTCATAAGTCGTTCGTTGATTCCCGTTGGGGCTAGGTTGAATTGCTCCAAGAGGCGTGTCTTGATTGCAAAACCGACTCCATGGATCCGCGGTTCGTCGGTTGTCTTTCCTATCCAGAAAATTGTGTATTCAGCGGCGGTTTCTTGGATGTTTCCTTCGTCAGCTAGTCTTGTTTCGCTGAGGGCGGCCACGTCAATGTTAAAGCGTGCAAGCACCCTGCAGACGAGAGCCGACCTGTGTTCAGGGCGGTCCGAGTTAGCAGTATCCATCAAAGTTCGAATGTTCCGTGCACCAACAGTCATAGTCTTAGAAAAATAATGTTTATTTGGTCCTGAGCCAATTTGAGCTTGAAACTTTCGACCGCTAAATTGGGACGTCCACTGGTCGCGGCTTACCAGTCAGACTACTTGTGATGACCGATGTTTCCCCCACCTTTTCTGGGGGTTCCCCGATCGGGGTGGGCTGCGGTGGTCCTGAATAGGTCAGCCCAGTCGCAGAAACAGCAGTATAAAGTAGACTGTATACCAAGACTTGTTAATTTTTTTAATTTCATTGTTTTACCTGAACAATTTTTTCATAAAAATAAAAATGCTACAGAATGCAAGAAACTTTTGAAAGATATTGCTGAGCAGGTTGCTCAAGTCATCGATAATGAAACTGATTGAGCTGAAATTCTGCAAATAACAAATATGGATACTTGATGGGCATTTTTGCTTACATATGATGCAGAATAAGTTAATAAGCCATGATCATTTAGCATACAATCTGCATGATGTACATGGTAATTCTTTGTTTTACTGTCAAATAAGACCATATTCACTTATTACCTGTATTAACTAAAGCATTATGTAAAAAATATGTTGTTTGAAAAGTAAAAAATAAGTCATTAACGTAATGTTGAAATTGCTCACTGCTTAGAATGGTCTATTTGCTTATGACTAAGGGAGTTTGAAGATTTGAAATAGCAGCTGCAATTGTCCAGATATCATCAATGAGATCCAATAAGCTCAGGGGTAGAGTGTGATCGAGTAATCTAAATTTTTTTAACCTTCCTATGACACCTTCGATGTGTATTCTTGCACGAGCAATGCGTTTAGCTTCAACAATCTCAGCAGGAATAAACTGCTTTCTTTTCTTTGCAAATGGTGGTATTTTGACAAGAATTTGCTTTGGAAGGAATATATCTTGAACAGTAAAACCTCTCTCAAATAGAGCAATAAATGTAGGTGTAAACTTCTGAACACCACCACAATCTTCGGTAATGAAACGATCAGAACAAGACCCAGAGTATGATTTGGAGACAAAAGGGATAGAGCCATCTTTAGTACAAAAAATTAGCTTCTTTTGTGTGTTGCGACTTTTGTAGGTACTATAAGTTTGGTACTGTGCTGTGGAATTAAGAGGTTTCTGAATTTGTTCTGTTCAACCACCAATTCCTTCCACTTTGACAAAATCATCTGTAAAATGTGGAAGCTAGAAAGCAAGAGTATCTTCAGGAGTGGGCCAATAAATGAGTGGTTGAAGTTCTCGAGACAGTAAAGCAACAAAAGTACTGCATATTTTGGATGCATGACTTGGAGAAATTTGGAAATGGAAAGCTAGATCAGCCACAGGAGCATCTAACCAAATGCGCATAAGGGTGAGAAGAACTTCATCCTCCAGTTTGAGTTGACATGCTGGTCCTGGTTTCTTTTGACAAAGTGACTTGATGGGCTATGATGATATTTCTTGGCATTGCCTGATTCTTTTCCTTTATAATATGAGACTTTACCATGCTTTGGTCTTACTCTATTTACAATGAAAATGAACACTTTTGCTGTAGGACAACCAGTGTATAATTTAAAAAAATGTTATCATTGGAGGAGACAGCCTCCCAACATAACCTTGAAGTAGCAAATATGCTGGGAGAGCAAGAAGTCAATGACAAATGGAGGTCATCAGCAACAGAAGAGTTAGGCTGTGATAATGAAGAAGAGACCGGGGAAGGCTTAGACTGCTTTTCAATTGGAGATAAAGCTGCAGTAGCTATCAATGATTGATGCCCGTCAGCAGAATTGCCAACACTTGAGGAAGAAACCGTACAGTGCGAATTCGTACGGTCCAGCCGCCTTCTCTTTGACTTTGGTGGCCCGCTAGGCCTATCTTCACCTCTGAGGTAAAAGGGTCGGATGTGGATGTGGAGAACTGTCTGTCGGTCTTCCAAAGGCAAAATGGCTGGAACAAACCTTTGTATATTTACCAACTTGGAGTAATGCCGTTCTCGACCCTTTACCAACGACTTCTCTGTTGATCATTCTCGACCAAATGGGATAATTTTGAAATTTACAGGACCAAAATCGCATTGATAAAGAGCCATCAGACTCTGCAATGTGATCCTACACGATATATTTCTCAGGATACCTGTGATCATTGTCACATCCCCAAACAGCACAGTGATCTGATTTACCCATAAGTATGAAATAAATACGCAAAGCAGTGAAATCTAGTGTGATGAACTCGCAGATAGCACTACTGTTCCGCTGCTTGATAACAGTTTGTTTGCCCCCTAGCCAACCCAGAATGCAACGCGTTTCATAATGGCGTCCGCATCGGGAAATAGGACAATTGTCGGGATTATGTCACCGTGTTTCAAAAAATGACAGTTGCATTGTCTTGTACACGCCGAGAGTGTTTTGCAAGCTATGGTTCCATGTTGCCTTCCTCACGTAGCAAGCAAGATACAAATGCAACAACATTTACTTCCTCAAAATATCTTGCAGTCTACATCTGTATAGAACCTCCATTCGTTTGCTTCTAAAATGTAAGAAACTCTAGCGAATCAGCCATGTAGGATTCGACCATACTGTCTCAAGGGCTTCTAAAGGGGCATAATTAGAAGGTAAACTTTAGGAGGAACTTAGGAGTATTTGTGGCTTCAAAATATCGTCACCATTAGCCGATTCTTTGGAGTGGGACTGCTATGCGGTGAATAGTTAGGCCTCATTTAAATTACCTTGCATCTCTATTCTCGATTCTCGAATAGGCCCCCAAGTTTCCATTGGTCCTGGGCTCCTGCCTAAAATGTACAGTATCCCAACACTTGGTATTGCCCAGAGATTACAGCTGTTAAACAGATCGGTTGAACAAGAGGCAAAATGCTCGATATTTGTCTATCATGCAACCAATCTACAATTACTTTGAAAAAGGACCAATAATCAATTGCGAATCTTTATACTGGATGAAACACTTCAGCTTTAGATTAGCTGTTATCAATGCGTGTCCAGTGCTTGTGCCTTGAGAGTTACTTCTGAGTACTCATTTACCGACCTCGGAAGGATGGAAAGCTGAGTTGACTGTTGGCTTGTGATTATTGGTTCCAACGGCAGGGATTCGAACCCACGCGAGTAGACCTCACAAGATTCGAAACACTGCGCCTTAACCACTGGGCCACAACACCACAAAATCAAAAGTGCAATAGATCATGCAGCCCAGGCGACAACCTTGAATGTCTTCACTAACAAAATCCTGTCTGGACATAGCTTTCGAATACATGCACAACTAAGCGGTCTTTGGTCCTTCATTGTTTAGGGAGCAACAATGCACAAGAACTTTTTGCTAAAGAATTTCACGAAGGTTTCCAGTCAGCTGTTCTTTCCTCCCTCAAACAACACCTTCAATCAATGACCAACTCCACTAACCCTCGACCTAACCCTAACCATAACCTTTGACCTAACCCTTGACCTAGCCCTAACCCTTGACCTAACAAGCAACATGTAGAATACAACAAATGAATTCTGCAAAAGTTGGGCATGACAGAGACACGGGACATAGCCAGTGAAAAAAATGAGCAAGCAAAATTATTATCATGATCATTTCACGATCTTTACATTTTGTGAATTGCATCGGTCATGAAATTCATTACCGTTAGAAAAAGTACATCTTTGTGACATTTACTGGAAACTATTCTCTTCTCTCAGAACGATTAAATCGTTACACAAAGTTCCTTGGATTAGCTTTGACATCAAGCGCTACTTTAAGCATGTTTTTACTCAATTAAATGGTGGATACCGTTTGCCTTGTTCTGGTTTGGATCAAGGAGAAATAATTTTGTATCTAAAGCAAAATAGATTTCATACAGAAGTCGGCAGAAGTAGACGACAGTGTCCATGATTGCCAAAACCTGAAAAAAAAGTTGATTCCAAAATAGTGCAATTTTCTACATCGAGTGAATGTCTGCAGGAAAGCAGGTTTGTGAAACGAATTTAAGAGTACGAATTGCATATCACAGAGGAATCACAACGGTATCTCCTAAAATTAAGGGGGCTAAAGCATTTATTGACAAATTAATCAATCTTCCAAGAATCGTTAGTCGATGGGGTAGAAGATTTGAAGAAGTGTCGGACAAAAATATTTTTACCGAAGTGAAAAGATGACAAATATTTCAATGATATTGATATTGCTAAATGTGCAAGTATGACAGCCAAAGCTTTTGGACAATTTTCTCGATCTTAGTAAAACTTTTGGAATTAATTTGATGATACTGTAGGAGATCATTCAAGGAAGTGCTTCAGCGAATCAACCAATCTTATGAGAGAGTTTTAATTGAGGAGCACTTACCAAAACGATTAGAGTAAATTGGAGTTCCATGATTGGTGAATCAATTATCGCAATTGTAAAAGCAAGCGAGACTGGGAAAATTACGGAATAGCTCAGCGAATTGAAGTTGGATTTCGTAATGTAAACAATCTGAAAAGAGATGCTCGATTTCTTAGAATTTGAAGCAATGCTATACGAAAATGGTTTAAAACAGATGAAATTTCCAAATGTAGATGACAAATGTTTAAAGATTTTCAGAAAGCAACCTGCTAATAGGTTTAGCTGTTACATCAAAGTCACAATTTCATTGGGAATATGTGGCAGACAAAATATGATAATTTGGACATGATATTCACTGACAAGTCTCATCTTACAAGCAGTTTTAGTTTCTTCTGTTGAAGATGGGGTATCGGGATTGGTAATTGCATGTTTGTATTAAAAAGGGCACCCTTTAATGATGTTTGATATCGTTTTAGCAATCAATGTTGAGCAGTTTCATATGCTTACCATGATTTCCAGGTGAAGTTTGACGACTGAAAATGCAAAACAGATGCTAAGAAGTATTGCATTATGTCTGAGGTATGCATGTGATGCAGTGACGTAGGCAATCAATGCAGAGAGAAGAACGACGAGTACTGGAAGCATTGGTTTCAGCACGAATCCAAGTGACTGCAAAAAGGTACGAAGATCAAGTCATTATGAAAAATACCAGGCAGTGTGGCTGTTTCACTTATTCATACTATCTTTATTTCTATTGTTATTCTGCATGCGCAACAAACCCTGGACTAACCCACACCTTCTATCCTACTAACAGTTTTCCTTCATCCTTTAGTAGTTCTTATTACAATCGTTTGCCTTTCTCCAGTTTTTTTTTTGCTGTCTATTTTCATTACTTACTCATTCATTTTCTTTTCGCTAGAAATACCTGTAATAAGGTCAGCCGAATACAAATTACATATGATTAGAGAGATTTGCATTTACATCTTTACTTTATATATCAAACTGAAGATTGAAAAAAAATTGATATTATCAAGCAGACTAGGAAGATTTATTTATTTTTATTGAGAAACCAGCGCATTGAGAAGGTAACATCTATGATCTATGAACTTTATTCTCCAACTTTACACGGTTGGTGTTCATGAAATTGCCTGCAGACTAGACGAGCCTTGCACCTTTCATCTTATTAACATAAATTAAGAACTTTCCAAAGAACTGTCACTTAAAGTTGAAAATACTAACCAAGCCTCTTTTCTTCATTTCCTTGTAAAATTTCCCCGCCTTTCCAAACGGTATAGTTAATGTACCATATATTTTAATGATGAAGAAGATAGTACGAAGTTGAAAGCCGATGCTCGGAATGATCTGAAACACGAAGAACGGAAATGAATCAAAAGTCATGACAAGTACGCAAGGTTGGATGAAGTTAGTTACATTTTGAATGATAACCAAATTGAAAGTGAATTTCAGAGTTCCTGCATAATTTCATCGTTTTTTTTGCAGTTGTAAGACTGCTTGCTCGTTATCTCCCTGCAACATCATTTGCACAAGGCTTTGATTTGGCAAGCTGAATATATTGTATTTTCATCGATCGCTACTTAGTTGTCCACGCTTATGAGATCGTAGGTGCAGTCATACTTTTCATGACATACCAGTAACAAATGTTCACCATCCTTAACTCTGTCGTTAATTTTCTTAGTTACAATTCAGCAGTATTGTCTCGAAAGTTATGATTGAGGTTGTGAGAGACAGCTTACGAAGGCATGATACGCGTAGTGAAGAGATCAGAGCGTAGGTTCATCCTATACTGCTTCACAGTATCGGTAGACTTGCAACATGCAATCTTAGTTGTTCGATCTTTCACATATTTAACGAACATCGGTATGATTTAGGATGAAATAGTCTTTTCTAGGTCCCGAGGAAATCTACACATCCACGAGTTTTCACTTTCCTTTGTAGTGTCTATGATATGAAACACAATTAAGATAAAAACGGTTCTTATATTCACCTCATAAAGCCAAATGCTGGTGCCAAAAACTGCAGTCACCAATGAGATAGTCATATAACACAACACTATTTCATTGAAATCAAAGCTAAAAAGAGAAAACGCTCAAAAGACAATGAAAAATATATTTAATACATTGCATGTTGGTATTCATTCGTCTAACAGCCTCCGCCGCCAGAAGTGAGGCTCTTTGATGGCATATTGCTGGCGTAGTTGTGAGACAGATTCTTACACCGGAGAGAAGGCTTATAACAATGGGGGGTTTATACCATAGAAACCTGCTTTTAATTGGAGCATAATATGCACCGATTGACTGTAATGATAAGAATAATCATAGAAAATTATCATAATAATGCATGTCAATTATGCTTATCATTACGGTGTGTCATCTTGAGATTCTTCTGCATAGAATAGTGATTTGTTTATTTGTCTCCTGATCTCCTTATTGTTTCATCTGTCAGCCAAACTAGTTTGACACAGTCAACCCTGTTTTGAATGTCAACCCTGTCTTCCTGCTTCATACAACTCAACTCACAGCACTGCTTAAGGCATCAAAACATTCTCATCTTCGTTCTCTGGCTTCTGTTTCTTATACAGTAACTGCTATTTTGTGTTGCTATTTTGTCAAAGAAACCCCGAACGATTCTTCAAACTAGCAGGTGTTTGTTTGCCAATGAACAGACAGACCATCGATTCTTGGTGCCATACAATGAAACATTCCACTACTATCATTATCAATTAAAAAGTGGTCTCATGATTTGATTTGATGTCAATGATCTTTGAAGATGGTTATTGATTGTTGCTCAAGTAGTCACGAACAATGATTAGTGGTTAATGATACTCTATTCACGATTGAAGATTTATTGTCAAAGGCAAGAAAGAATTATTTATCCACCGTTTAACCATTCAATAATGTCCCCTCTGCAGCATAGTATATTTACCTTTCTAAATAGAACTTTCCACAAACGTAGATAGTTAAAGGCTCTCCAATGTAATTAGCTGCCACATCCGACAGTATCCATGCAAGAGTGGCCCAGGGTGTCGTATGAATACTGAAGAAGCAAACAATAGCTCCAGATGACAAAAGGATTGCTATCGAGTCTCCACCATGGTCGAGAACTTCCCCAAAAGGACTGCTCACTTTCCGCAATCTTGCTAATATTCCATCAATATTGTCACAGATAAGCCACATGAGAAATCCAAAGCAGCAAAAATATGCTGTGAATTGCGTGACCTTGAATGAAAGAGATTTTCATTTCAAATCAATCAAAGATGAAATGGGGGATTACATGTGACCTAAAATAGACATTTGGAAATCCCAAAGTAGAATTGAAGTACTTGCATGTGGAAGCATTTAAGAAATAGTGCTTTCGATCATCAAAGTAGAGATTCTTAAGTCCTTTTCGATCTAGATAACTGCAAATTGATTTATGTAACTCAGCCAAGTTATGTTCATAAACGTGAAACGTTTTACCTAGTAACTGTATATGTTTGTCACAAAAATCTATTCTAATCATAGTTTTTAGAAACAGGGTCCTCATTGATAACATAATTTTGTGTAGGGGAGAGGTTACCTTGTGTAAACATCGTTTTAACTATCATCATTGCCACCATTATTGCAGAGACAAAGCTTGGACAAATCATACCGACCTTCTTCCCTATTAGACCCGTCCCATCATATCGATTTGATCATCTTAATACATATTTACATATTTATTGCTCATCATTATCGATTTATCCTACTATTTACAATTGCATGAGGTTTATGTTGCTAACCAGGAGCCAGGCTAGCCAATTTCAAACTAATTACCGATGTATTACAGAGGTATGGAATTCTAGCTTGAATTGAATTTGAATGAAAGGCTTCCGTGACGTTTGTTGCAACAAACTTTAGTTCCAATTGTATGCGAGTTACCTCCAAATTCCCGCTATGTGATTCGTATATGACAATGGTGCATGGTATAAATGTTGACATCAGTCCAAATAGTGTTACAGCGTTAGGTGACAATCTCTCAGGAAGTTTACTGGCAATTGATGCGAAAACTGGGGTGAAAAACGCCGTGAGAAAGTCACCCTCATACGAATAACGATGAGTTCGTATGGCGTTGATCATATCTTTCGTTAACAGCACCATTTTCAGCTATTTCTGCCACCACGAAGTCTATGAAAAAGTTAGCAAGAGTAACTGAATTGCCTTCGCTAGGGAGAATAGCTTTCAAATTGTTTTGGAATGAATTAATATTTGCGACGCCGTGTAACGTCTTTCGATCAATTTTGCTCTATCCATTGTCAAAAAATTAAGCAAGGGTTAGTATCAAGAAATTTTCCTCCAGCAATGTAAACAAATAAGGGTAGGTAGACTTTTTATGGAGCATTAATTGAGATAGAATGCATGTTTTTTTTTCATGGCTATTTTAATAAGTATGAATGAAGTCTCAGCGTTTTTGTCAATGTTCCTTCTTTTAAAACTTTTACTGTTAGAATAAACCGTTATGTAAAAATGTTGAGCTCGGCATGTGGAGAGGTTTCCACTGATGAAGAAGGGAGTGCTATGCGCGCAAAAACATGCTTTATCTGGTCATGGCAAGGATCTATGGTGATAGCACGAATGTAGGAAGCAGAAAAATATGTCACGATTGCAACGCGTCTGCTTTCATTCTCATCCTGCACGCTTTATGCAGAGGTGGGAAATTTTAGTCAGAAATGATGAGCTGTAGAAAGCACTCGACAATATAAACGTTGGTTGAATGCGTTTCTAGGTGAATTATTCAAAAGTTATCCAGTCAGTCCTTTGAAATCTGATACCATACCTGATTTGTATGTGCTTGTAGCCTAGCACCGTTATCTGCGACCAGGTGCGTCGAGAAGAGGGGGCAATGGGGTTAAAAGATCCGGGGCCAGCGGCTGAAAGGGGCTCGTAAAATCTCCAGCCTCTAAAAATGGGTCATTACTTTGAAAACCTCCTACAAAGCAAATATCAATCTCAATGCTTTAAAAAGTGTCGTGATTACAGCTTCCTTTGAAAGTTCATTGTCATTATTAACCATAGTCATTGGCCGTTAGCTGCACGCGCGCTTTTCAGCTTTTCCAGTCAGTTCTGACCCTTCTTGACCATTCCATTGTTTTATGTTGTCTATCAAGGACCTTCGTGGACGACAACGCTTCCTTGATCCAAGGAACTCTGCCTTGAATAAGTTCTTCGAGAATCACCATGTAAACTATAGCTTTCAAAGTTGACCCCAAACCGAACTCCTTCGGGCCAAATCCCGTTAAATTCCCCGGGGCACGAACTCGCTCTCGACAACCCGGTCTGCGACAGCCGTTTGCCAAAGTTGTCACGATGTGCAACTTTAAATTGCTTATGCCTTCGCAACTTACGCTTTGAACACAAATTTCAGAGATGATATCAACCCATTGTGCTCTTCAAACGATGACATAGAAAATAGGGAACATTGTTTGTTGCTTTGCCATGCATGTGCTTAACCTGTATGTGAGTCTCTAAAAGACACAACTGCAATATTGCAACTTCGCCATCTCTCCTCTCCTTCCAGGTGATATTTAGTGCAGGTTATCTTCTACGGTGATGAAAGACTCCCTTTCGATCTTAGTTGTAAACTACTCTGAGCATTTTAAAGTTCGTAAATGCAACAAAACTTTTGAATGAGCCTTTGCTACGCCCCTCCTCTGACATCATCTTTTCATTTGCTCACATTTGTATTGGTGTTCAAATGTGTAATTGTCTCTTCTTTTTAATTTTTATTATCCATTCATGTTCTTTCTATGTTAGGCCACAGGGTCGGCATGGAAGCTCTTGCTCCATGCGGTGTCGTTTCTTGAAATGGTGAATGTATGCGCAACTCATTATGAGAATGAAATAGATTAGGCTTTCTTTCATAATCAATAAAGTCAGGAATAGTGATTGTACGAACAGCAGCCGTTTCGTTGGGCATCATAAACCTTGCGGCTTTAGCCTAATGGACCATTTCTGATTTAGTAGAACGATTGCAGCTAAATTACAGGAAAGAAAGTATGGAAATCACCTGATAACTGCCTCTCTGTGGACAAAATGCAAGCCAAAAACGTGGTTTTAGCAGTCCTTACCGAAGCTCGCCGAAAAGGCCAAAGCCAAAGGCTTTTCCCTTCCTCTACTCTTAATGAAAGTAAAACCAGATGTGGCAATTTGGTCACTGACCAGAGTGTCTGCATTTGTTGTGGAAATTGCGCGTAGGGGAATACATAAATTCATTAGAAATAAATAAATATATAACTATATACATGTACGTATATATAACTATCTGCAGTGCCGCCGGGGGGGGGGGGGGGGGGGTAGCCGGGGCAACCAAATTTGAAGCTGAAATGGAAGCTGTTTTGTTCTGTTATATGCTGCAATAATATCAAAGTGAAGTTTAGAAGGAAGGGGGCCTGTTTCTATTAGCTGGCCCAGGGCCTGTCCTAGCTCTCGGCGGCCCTGACTATATGTACTAGATATATTGTATATCCGTACGTATGTGAATATGTCCAAAAGACAAGTTATAAATCACCGTGAGTGCTCAATAGTAGAACAAGAGCGATTGATGGAAAGACGAGAGAGATTAAGCAGTATTAGTTTAGTAATAATAGTACTAACAATGGTAGTAACAATGGTAGTCATAATAGTAGTGATAATAGTAGTAACAATGGTAGTAAAAATAGTAATGATAATAGTAGTAACAATGGTAGTAATAATAGTATTAATAATAGTAGTAACAATAGTAGTAATACTGTGTATATCATATATCAATGCATCGGATAGTTGGCGACTGGGAAAACGAGAGATGAAACGTGCCACTGGCAAGAAAATTAAATTGGGAGACAACTTGAAAATAAGCCACAGCTTATTCTATCTTGATTTGCGAAATTTTCCAGCCTTCACTTCCATCCGTTTATTTTGAAGGGTTTTGGAAAAAAGAGAACCCAATGAAAGGAGATGATTTGCAACAAAACAGCTTGAAGTTTAAGTACAGTTATATATTGATCTATATTCCATAATGAATCTTGCTCTTGAATGGCGGGTTGTTTCACGGTAGACAAAACATTACAATATCATCTTACCATTGGTTTTACCTCAGTCTATTTTCAAGACCCAGTTGATGTTCAAGTATTCACGGTATGTTTGAGCAGAACCAAACTCATTTTTTGACATTTGCTGAAGTACATAACAAACTCAGGATTCATGGCAGCAAGCAATCTACGAATTAGGTACCTCGTCAAGGTTTGCTAACGGGCAGTCGGTAGAGTGGTTACAGAACTTGGCCAGTTTGCCGAAGGCTTCCTGCTCGAGGTGTGATCGTTCGTGCTATTATCTGCCCTCTATCTGTCTATCCAGCGGTAACTTGACAACTACCGTAAAGCCAGAGGTAGATTCTAGATAAGGTACTGGTTACCGTACCTTACAATGTCGTTGCCTCTATCTGTCTATCCAGCGGTAACTTGACAACTACCGTAAAGCCAGAGGTAGATTTTAGATAAGGTACTGGTTACCGTACCTTACAATGTCGTTGCCTCTATCTGTCTATCCAGCGGTAACTTGACAACTACCGTAAAGCCAGAGGTAGATTCTAGATAAGGTACTGGTTACCGTACCTTACAATGTCGTTGCCTCTATCTGTCTATCCAGCGGTAACTTGACAACTACCGTAAAGCCAGAGGTAGATTCTAGATAAGGTACTGGTTACCGTACCTTACAATGTCGTTGCTCAGGATTTTCCTCTCTACAGTTCCGTAGATGATGAGGGCCTAGGGAGGTCTTGATCTTCCTGAAAATCTTTTAAATTTTCCTTGCCCCCCCCCCTTTGAGAAATCCAACCGATACGTTATTACAAAGTTGAGCAACTAAAGGAGAAAAATTGAAGAGATTCAACGAACCACTGCATATACAGCTGCACCCGATGAATGCTTATGAAATAAGAGCCCGCCTTTAACGACAGCAAATCTCAAAGTTGAAACTGTAATAAATCGCATAAAAACTCACGTCTCTCAACTCAATGCTCTCCACCTGAAACTCTTACTGTATCCTCTGCTTTGCTCACAATGGATCATGCTGTTCGGTTACATAGAAGACAGCTTGATGACAGTTGAACTTGTTTACGAGATATGATTACCAGTTGATTGCCTGAGTTAAAGAGTTGATACTTCCACCTAAACGCACATGTTGTTTCAAAACAGCCAATCTAGTCTGTGCTAGCCATGAGGAAACAAGTGCCGTTACTAAGGAAATGGAGGAAGTTGGCAATAAGAGAAGCATTAGACCGGAAACACTCCGACAACCAGCTTCATGGAATGAATACGCCACTAGAAGCACGGTTCTGAGCAGAGCTACTGCAACCTTATTACAGGGAGAAGCCAAGGAAGAAGGCGATGAATCTATCATGGAACGTCTTGCCTTCCTCTTGCTTTCCTGAATCTTACAACTTGCCATCTTTCAAATCCAAGATCAATAAACTTGATCTGAACTCTCTCTCCTCTTAGCCTTTCGCTTCTTTCTTTCTTCTTCCTTTGTTTCCTTTGTTGAGGCATTGTATAGGCCAGCATGGCCTTTCCCCAACATAACTCACTAAAAAAAAAAAAAATCTTAAAGGAGCTGACTTGGGTTCATTGAGAAAAGTATCTTTCAACGGACAAAAGCATGTTTAATTCAAAGGTGCAGAGCATTGCAATAGTCTTTCAACTGAGACCAAACAGTCCTCTTCGATTAAGACCTGCCACATTTAACCTAGGGCTGTCTAAGTTTCAATCATTCCAATCGGTTTAAACTGCATATCACATTACTTGCAGATTTTTTGTATTTACTAGACTTTTCATGCAATTCTAGTTGGGCTTTTCGTTTTTCTTTTAACCATGACAATTTATGTAATTTTTATGCAAACGGGGGGCCTCTTGAAACTCAGTGCTTCCTAAAGCAGGGAATTTTTTAAAAGTGTTCCCCAGTGGGCTCAATGCCCACCCCAGTAATGAGCGCCAAAATCGTAGAATTTCCCCAGTAGTTTGGGCCCTTAAAAGAAGGAATCACTAGAAGATAGCGCAAACAACGACGCCGAAAAAAGTAAAAGAAAAGCCAAACATAATGATATCACCGCGGTGAGAAGAGACAACAAGGCAAATGAGGTTGTACAATCCGCTATCAACTCTCTGTACGAGCGAATGAAAACAGAAAATGATGGAACAATAAACAGACTAGCGGAAAGGGTTGATGCTGAAGACACAGGAAATGTGTTCGCTCTTAAACTGAGTAAAATGCTGCCAGCAAGTCAAGGCATCATGAAAAAATTTCTGGCAACTTTTTTAGCACTATCTCTAAATGGAGAAGGCACTGCATATTATCATAGATTACCCAGTAGCTAAAATTTCTTTAAAATGCCCTATGCTAAAGGGCTACCCTCCATAGATATCCGATATGAAATGAAAAAAAGTGAATTGAAAGCACCAGCACTTGGCGATCTTCTATAGATGCTGCTACCGACATATCGCTCGTTTTGGCCAAATCTCACCCAGACGGATGGGAATTGTTCTATACAAACACTCCATTGTCATTATGCAAGATAAAGCCTGCAGCAACATGTAGGAGTGGTTTGACTAAAAATTAGAACTTCCAAAATGGTTGACAAGAATAGTTGCAGCTTTTGTAGCAAGAGCACTGAAGACATTAAATTGACTCCACAAGATGATGAAATGCTGCTATTGTAAAAATAAAGTTTCCCGCTCTTGAGTCACGTGATGTATACAGTGAGTTCAGTCCGAAAAAGTGAGATGAAAATCCTCACATGAAAGCAAGATAAAAAAAAATCCATTTCGACTGAACGAGCCAGCTTGGTTTGATGGACCAACTTGCCTCATATGAAAAGGCCTAACTTCCTTCATTCCTTTAAATCTAATTATCTGACGTCAACTGATTATCTGTGAAACAAGTTTCCCTCTTTAGTTAATGGTTTGTATGCAGTTTGCAATCGTATTTTTGCTCTTAGTTTAGTTCTATGCCTTATATCAGGGGTGGACAAACCACGGTTCACGGGCCACATGCGGCCCGCCGAGTGCTTTTTCTGGCCCGCCCAGAGCTTGTATCAATCAAAAACAACCCTCCCGTTTTTCTCGCTTTCTAATCGATTGATGCCGTATAAACGCAGTAGAAACATGTGAAGAGTTGCCATACTGAGGATGGATTGTGCTTTCAAAAGATTTAAGCACATTTTTCATTTTTATTGCGTGACAATCTAACTTTGAAAAAGCTGTGGCAACATACTGTGCGGCCCTTTAAACCTTAAAATTTGTGGCTGTGGCCCTTCTATTGAAAGTTTTCCCACCCCTGCCTTATATGGAATGTCCCCGGGGTAGTCAGGATAATTTGCTCCTCGGGGTATTGTCTTTGTACCTCATCATTGTATGCATTTCATCTTGAATATACACAAAACAAATCTGACTTGATTTTGGCAGCCCTTTGTCTGGAAGTATCCCGATGTTTCCTGGAAGAAACCCAAACAACACCACGCCACTTCGAGTCACTTTTGAATGGATAAGAAACTTCCCAGACCTCAATTAACTTGAGCCCTGTTTACACGTCAACTTTCAGCCTGGGTTGACGCTAACCTAGGTTAGGAATTTTTAGTGTAAACGCAGCTAACCTGGGTTCAACCCAAGCTAAGCCAACCCTTCTCCGGAGGTGGGTTGAACCTGGGTTGAACTTGGGTTAGATGTTCGAAAATGTAGTGTAAACGCAAACCTGGGTGCAACCCAGGTTAATGTTCTGCTTTGCGCATGCGCTTTTCGAGCTATGCATCAAAAGCGCCAAAACAGCATTAAGACAACAGTTATCTTAGACTGGGTTTGCCGGAACCAATTCTCCTGTCACATTCTTCGTGTGATATAGCTAAGCTTCAAAGTCTGGTAAATCAACATCGTAACAATCTTCAGCAAAAATACCTGCCTTGGAAAGGCCATTCCAAGCAGCAAATTCTAATCATAAGTACCCGCCATTTTGAAAGTTGCATTTGTGCTCAAATCACCAAACCCAACTTTGCGCTTACACTGCACTTTGTAATGAATGCAGTGTAAACGAAAGTGGGTCCAACCTGGGTTTAACCCAGGTTGAGCTTTACCCAGGTTAAAAGTTGTAGTGTACACACAGCTTGAACTAAAAGTTTTTACCACAATGAATTTGAATTGAACAAATGGATTCCGGGGCATTATTGTTCTCGTGTTAAAATTCTAGGAATGGTAATGGTATCCAAAGAGGATACTGGCACTCCATCGATTGGCTTTTACGAAATGTTCTTAATGCCATGGGTCAACCAATTGCCCACGGACGGATTAAGGAAACAAGCACGCTGGGTGAGGAAATGGCTTATCTAAATTAAAAAAGATAGGTAGGACTAGAAAGCAAGGAATTCATAAATATGCATTGATCAAACACTGAAAGAGTCTATAAAAAATTGAATTTTCATAACATTAAGTTTCATGCATACCATGGCAGTTTTAATTTGAACAGTTTGAATGCGAGAGAAATCTAGCTATCCAAAAAGAAATTTTGCATGCAACAAGTGCTAGGGACCAATGGAGCTAGGCCTTAATGTCACCTAACTTGGAGGATTGCGCCAAACAAATGTGACACTAAGTTTTGATTCCACGATTCGGTGGAAAAGAAGATCAGCCGAAGTCATCACAAAACGTAAACAATCAGCTTACCTTAATACTGAAAATGATTGGGTAAGGTTTGAAAATTCCTTGTTCTGTATGCCATGCCTGAACCTAATGTTGACAGTCTGCCTTGCTGTGAGGGTGTAGGCCACAAGAGACTCGTCTACTGACCCCATTTCAAACAAAACGTCGATTATCTGAGAAGAATCCTTCGTCGGATGGATGGCTGGACAGTTCCGTCGCGCTTCATTGGATTGAGGGCCAGGGAAGTTATAAGAAATTTGTGGCTAATAGAGTTAGAAAGGTTTGAGAAAAAGAGTTTATTCTATGGAAACATGTGGCATCAGAAGAAAATCTAGCTGACATTGGAAGTGGAGGTTGTCAGGGAAGCAAATTACCACCTATCTGGTTCCAAAGTCTAGAGTGGTTGAAAGAGAAGGTTTTATGGCCTCCAGAATTAATTGTAAAATCAAGCATTGAATCTGAAGCAGAAGCACAACTAGTCAAGGAAATATTCAAGGCATCCTTGCAAGAAAAATACAACTTTGAGAAAGTTCTAGAAAGCAATGAGTACTGGAAAGCAATGAAGTGACTAGCTTGGTAAAGAGGTTGATCACAAATGCCAAGAGAGGAAGGAGAGAAAGGGCTGATGGGCCATTGACAACAAATGAAATCGAAAGCACTGTCTGTAGGTGGATAAAGAGAGTTCAACAAATGCTACGGGAACACCTGCCAGCAGGAATTATGAGCTAATGATAAATCTACGAAAGAACGCAGATGGACTGCTGGAATGCAGGGGGAGAGCACAAGGCCTATACCCAATATACTTACCGGCAAAGTCATTGTTTACGGAAAGGTTTGTTATGCATTTCCACCAAAGTACGTTAAGTAAGGGAGAATTATTGGATTCCTCGTTTAAGGCAACTTGTAAAACGATTGCGATTCACCTGTAGAGGATGCAAGAAGTTCCAAGCTATTGCTTTGAATTCACCACCGCCAGGGTACTTACCTAATGATCGAACTGAAGGGACGCGCCCATTTAATGTCATTGGGGTTGTTTATGCCGGGCCAATGCATATAAAGAAAACCAATGGTCAACCAGAGAAGCCTACACTTTACTGTTCACGTGCAGCCTTTCAAGAGCAGTGTACATAGAACTGACGAAAGAAACGTCAGCAGAGCAGTTCATGCCATGCCTAAAAGCATTGATAGCAAGAAAAAGGGCGGCCATCAAATGTAAATTCAGACGACGCAAAGACGTTTGTTGCAGCATCAAAAGCAATGGAGGAAAAGAAGTGAAGAACTGCACAACTATTTGGCAAAAAACGAGATTTGATGACAAATTCAATTTGAGCAAGGCTCCTTGGTGGGGTGGGCAATGCGAGCATATAGTAGGATTAGTGCAGCAAACGTTATTCAAGGTAGTTGGAGCTGTGAGTCTGAAATTCCAAGAGCTAAGAGAAATATTGCAAGATCCAGAGATACCATTAAGCAATAGGCAATTGAGTTACGTTGAAGAAGATATTCAGTTTCCAACATTAACACCAAACATAATGTTGATAGCTCAAAGCAACGCACTTCTAGAGGAGAATGTTGCATCAATAGAGGGCGGAGATCTCAGAAACGGAGCCAAGTATCTAGAGAGATGCAAAGACGACCTTTGGAAGAGATGGACAAACGAGTATTTAAAGGGACTAAGAGAACGTCATAATCTAAACCACGGGGGAAAGAAGCCAGCTTAAACATCGGAGATGTGGTCGTGATAAAGGGAGAGGAAAAGAACCGGGGATGTTGGAGCATCGGAATAGTGAAAGAGTTGATCAAAGGTACAGATGGCGTCGTACGAGCTGCTCGACTGAAAGCAAAGAAATCGGTACTTGAAAGAGCAATGCAACGGCTCTACCCTTTTAGAGTTGCCCTGTGGCAAAGAGATGGAGGAGAAGATTCTCGCCATCGGAAAGAATCATTTAAAATGACATTATTTTCAGTTGTCAGTTCACATTATATGTTTCCTTCTTCATAAAATTTCTTATCCCAGCTACGCAAACCAATAAATGCGGTCAATTACAGATGTGGGGGAGGATATTTTTGAAAAATGGAAACAAGGAAGCAGAAGGTGATTAAAATATGCAAGTCTATTGAGGAGCTGAATAATTCTATACAGGGGATGACTTGAAGAAGAACTGTTAATAGGTAGTCTGATCGAGGAGAGAGCTGTAGTGACCTACCCTTTAGAGTTGTCTTTTGAAAAAGAGCTGGAGAGAGTAGAAAACGTGTTAGATCCAAAAGCAGGGGAGTTTAGGCCAAAGAGAAAAGCTGCAAGAGATGCTGAGCAGACCATAAAAGAATTTTTAGCGGATCAAGAGAGAAGCTTAGCGGATGATTGATGACATTTGACGTCAGAGACTCAAATGGGGGGAGTGTGTCTGAAACATGACCCCCTGGAAAGAAATGATATCGGGACTTTTTCGTGAGCGTAACTTGAGAATGGGAGAGAGAACTGAGAAGTGAACTACGAGAAAAATTTTGTTTAATTTTGTTGATCGAATTTTGTTATTGTTCTTGAGAAAATATAAAATCAAATCAGGGGTGTTTTTGTCGTGATTTGGGGCAATTTGCGACACATTTCCTTGCAATTCTTCTTTTGATTAAAATAAAAACTCTTTTGTCTTTTTCTTAAGCTACATTTGATGCAGTGTTCACAAGGTTTAAAATCATTCTAACTGTAGTACGAAGCGGCTCACAGCGCACAAAGACATTCATTTTGCAACTACATGATGAAATCATAATGCTGTTGAATTGTCTGATGATGATGATGATGATGATGATGATGATGATGATGATGATGATGATGATGATGATGATGATGATGATGATGATGATGATAATGATAGCTATGCTGAGTTACCATAGTAACAAACTTGAAGCCTAAAAAATTTCTTCAATCCATTTCAATTCAGCATCAAATCGATTCAAGCAAACAAGAGTGATCGAATTTTGAAGCAAACATGGCGGTCAATCTCACCGCCGTAGCAGAGTAATTCCAGAGGTCTTTATCGCTATGAAGCGAAGCTCACTATTCAAAAAGAGTTTCAAAATTTTACCAGTCAAAGAAAGGCGAGTCTTCTTCTCATACTTCATGTTAAAACTCGTTCAGTCTTACTTCGATTTAAAGTAGAAAAAATATGTCTCAACGAAAGTGTAGGGATTGTGCAAAAGCTCTGACATAACACCGATCTCTAATGCAGTCACTTACGTCTAATTCCAACTCGTGTAATTCGAACTTGTATAAGATAACCTGCACTAAATATCACCTGGAAGGAGAGGAGAGATGGCGAAGCTGCAATATTGCAGTTGTGTCTTTTAGAGACTCACATACAGGTTAAGCACATGCATGGCAAAGCAACAAACAATGTTCCCTATTTTCTATGTCATCGTTTGAAGAGCACAATGGGTTGATATCATCTCTGAAATTTGTGTTCAAAGCGTAAGTTGCGAAGGCATAAGCAATTTAAAGTTGCACATCGTGACAACTTTGGCAAACGGCTGTCGCAGACCGGGTTGTCGAGAGCGAGTTCGTGCCCCGGGGAATTTAACGGGATTTGGCCCGAAGGAGTTCGGTTTGGGGTCAACTTTGAAAGCTATAGTTTACATGGTGATTCTCGAAGAACTTATTCAAGGCAGAATTCCTTGGATCAAGGAAGCGTTGTCGTCCAAGAAGGTCCTTGATAGACAACATAAAACAATGGAATGGTCAAGAAGGGTCAGAACTGACTGGAAAAGCTGAAAAGCGCGCGTGCAGCTAACGGCCAATGACTATGGTTAATAATGACAATGAACTTTCAAAGGAAGCTGTAATCACGACACTTTTTAAAGCATTGAGATTGATATTTGCTTTGTAGGACGCTTTCAAAGTAATGACCCATTTTTAGAGGCTGGAGATTTTACGAGCCCCTTTCAGCCGCTGGCCCCGGATCTTTTAACCCTATGGCCCCCTCTTCTCGACGCACCTGGTCGTAGATAACGGTGCTAGGCTACAAGCACATACAAATCAGGTATGGTATCAGATTTCAAAGGACTGACTGGATAACTTTTGAATAATTCACCTAGAAACACATTAAACCAATGTTTATATTGTCGAGTGCTTTCTACAGCTCATCATTTCTGACTAAAATTTCCCACCTCTGCATAAAGCGTGCAGGATGAGAATGAAAGCAGACGCGTTGCAATCGTGACATATTTTTCTGTTTCCTAAATTCATGCTATCAACATGGATCCTGGCCATGACCAGATAAAGCATGTTTTTGCGCGCATAGCACTCCCTTCTTCATCAGTGGAAACCTCTCCACATGCCGAGCTCAACATTTTTACATAACGGTTTATTCTAACAGTAAAAGTTTTAAAAGAAGGAACATTGACAAAAACGCTGAGACTTCATTCATACTTATTAAAATAGCCATGAAAAAAAACATGCATTCTATCTCAATTAATGCTCCATAAAAAGTCTATCTACCCTTATTTGTTTACATTGCTGGAGGAAAATTTCTTGATACTAACCCTTGCTTAATTTTTTGACAATGGATAGAGCAAAATTGATCGAAAGACGTTACACTGCGTCGCAAATATTATTTCATTCCAAAACAATTTGAAAGCTATTCTCCCTAGCGAAGGCAATTCAGTTACTCTTGCTAACTTTTTCATAGACTTCGTGGTGGCAGAAATAGCTGAAAATGGTGATGTTAACGAAAGATATGATCAACGCCATACGAACTCATCGTTATTCGTATGAGGGTGACTTTCTCACGGCGTTTTTCACCCCAGTTTTCGCATCAATTGCCAGTAAACTTCCTGAGAGATTGTCACCTAACGCTGTAACACTATTTGGACTGATGTCAACATTTATACCATGCACCATTGTCATATACGAATCACACAGCGGGAATTTGGAGGTAACTCGCATACAATTGGAACTAAAGTTTGTTACAACAAACGTCACGGAAGCCTTTCATTGAAATTAAATTCAAGCTAGAATTCCATACCTCTGTAATACATAGGTAATTAGTTTGAAATTGGCTAGCCTGGCTCCTGGTTAGCAACATAAACCTCATGCAATTGTAAATAGTAGGATAAATCGATAATGATGAGCAATAAATATGTAAATATGTATGAAGATGATCAAATCGATATGATGGGACGGGTCTAATAGGGAAGAAGGTCGGTATGATTTGTCCAAGTTTTGTCTCTGCAATAATGGTGGCAATGATGATAGTTAAAACGATGTTTACACAAGGTAACCTCTCCCCTACACAAAATTATGTTATCAATGAGGACCCTGTTTCTAAAAACTATGATTAGAATAGATTTTTGTGACAAACATATACAGTTACTAGGTAGAACGTTTCACGTTTATGAACATGAACTTGGCTGAGTTACATAAATCAATTTGCAGTTATCTAGATCGAAAAGGACTTAAGAATCTCTACTTTGATGATCGAAAGCACCATCTCTTAAATACTTCTACATGCAAGTACTTCAATTCTACTTTGGGATTTCCAAATTTTTATTTTAGGTCACATCTAATCCCCCATTTCATCTTTGATTGATTTGAAATGAAAATCTCTTTCATTCAAGGTCACGCGATTCACAGCATATTTTTGCTGCTTTGGATTTCTCATGTGGCTTATCTGTGACAATATTGATGGAATATTAGCAAGAATGCGGAAAGTGAGCAGTCCTTTTGGGGAAGTTCTCGACCATGGTGGAGACTCGATAGCAATCCTTTTGTCATCTGGAGCTATTGTTTGCTTCTTCAGTATTCATACGACACCCTGGGCCACTCTTGCATGGATACTGTCGGATGTGGCAGCTAATTACATTGGAGAGCCTTTAACTATCTACGTTTGTGGAAAGTTCTATTTAGAAAGGTAAATATACTATGCTGCAGAGCGGACATTATTGAATGGTTAAACGGTGGATAAATAGTTCTTTCTTGCCTTTGACAAAAAATCTTCAATCATGAATAGAGTATCATTAACCACTAATCATTGTTCGTGACTACTTGAGCAACAATCAATAATCATCTTCAAAGATGATTGACATCAAATAAAATCATGAGACCACTTTTTAATTGATAATGATAGTAGTGGAATGTTTCATTGTATGGCACCAAGAATCGATGGTCTGTCTGTTCATTGGCAAACAAACACCTGCTAGTTTGAAGAATCGTTCGGGGTTTCTTTGACAAAATAGCAACACAAAATAGCAGTTACTGTATAAGAAACAGAAGCCAGAGAACGAAGATGAGAATTTTTTGATGCCTTAAGCAGTGCTGTGAGTTGAGTTGTATGAAGCAGGAAGACAGGGTTGACATTCAAAACAGGGTTGACTGTGTCAAACTAGTTTGGCTGACAGATGAAAAAATAAGGAGATCAGGAGACAAATAAACAAATCACTATTCTATGCAGAAGAATCTCAAGATGACACACCGTAATGATAAGCATAATTGACTTGCATTATTATGATAATTTACTGTGATTATGCGTATCATTACAGTCAATCCGTGCATATTATGCTCCAATTAGAAGCAGGTTTCTAAGGTATAAACCCCCATTGTTATAAGCCTTCTCTCCGGTGTAAGAATGTGTCTCACAACTACGCCAGCAATATGCCATCAAAGAGCCTCACTTCTGGCGGTGGAGGCTGTTAGACGAATGAATATCAACATGCAATATATTAAATATATTTTTCATTGTCTTTTGAGCGTTTTCTCTTTTTAGCTTTGATTTCAATGAAATAGTGTTGTGTTATATGACTATCTCATTGGTGACTGCAGTTTTTGGCACCAGCATTTGGCTTTATGAGGTGAATATAAGAACCGTTTTTATCTTAATTGTGTTTCATATCATAGACACTACAAAGGAAAGTGAAAACTCGTGGATGTGTAGATTTCCTCGGGACCTAGAAAAGCCTATTTTATCCTAAATCATACCGATGTTCGTTAAATATGTGAAAGATCGAACAACTAAGATTGCATGTTGCAAGTCTACCGATACTGTGATGCAGTATAGGATGAACCTACGCTCTGATCTCTTCACTACGCGTATCATGCCTTCGTAAGCTGTCTCTCACAACCTCAATCATAACTTTCGAGACAATACTGCTGAATTGTAACTAAGAAATTAACGACAGAGTTAAGGATGGTGAACATTTGTTACTGGTATGTCATGAAAAGTATGACTGCACCTACGATCTCATAAGCGTGGAAAACTAAGTAGCGATCGATGAAAATACAATATATTCAGCTTGCCAAATCAAAGCCTTGTGCAAATGATGTTGCAGGGAGATAACGAGCAAGCAGTCTTACAACTGCAAAAAAAACGATGAAATTATGCAGGAACTCTGAAATTCACTTTCAATTTGGTTATCATTCAAAATGTAACTAACTTCATCCAACCTTGCGTACTTGTCATGACTTTTGATTCATTTCCGTTCTTCGTGTTTCAGATCATTCCGAGCATCGGCTTTCAACTTCGTACTATCTTCTTCATCATTAAAATATATGGTACATTAACTATACCGTTAGGAAAGGCGGGCAAATTTTACAAGGAAATGAAGAAAAGAGGCTTGGTTAGTATTTTCAACTTTAAGTGACAGTTCTTTGGAAAGTTCTTAATTTATGTTAATAAGATGAAAGGTGCAAGGCTCGTCTAGTCTGCAGGCAATTTCATGAACACCAACCGTGTAAAGTTGGAGAATAAAGTTCATAGATCATAGATGTTACCTTCTCAATGCGCTGGTTTCTCAATAAAAATAAATAAATCTTCCTAGTCTGCTTGATAATATTAATTTTTTTCAATCTTCAGTTTGATATGTAAAGCAAATATGTAAATACAAATCTCTCTAATCATAGGTAATTTGTATCCGGCTGGCCTTATTACAGGTATTTCTAGCGAAAAGAAAATGAATGAGTAAGTAATGAAAATAGACAGCAACAAAAAAACTGGAGAAAGGCAAACGATTGTAATAAGAACTACTAAAGGATGAAGGAAAACTGTTAGTAGGATAGAAGGTGTGGGTTAGTCCAGGGTTTGTTGCGCATGCAGAATGACAATAGAAATAAAGATAGTATGAATAAGTGAAACAGCCACACTGCCTGGTATTTTTAATAATGACTTGATCTTCGTACCTTTTTGCAGTCACTTGGATTCGTGCTGAAACCAATGCTTCCAGTACTCGTCGTTCTTCTCTCTGCATTGATTGCCTACGTCACTGCATCACATGCATACCTCAGACATAATGCAATACTTCTTAGCATCTGTTTTGCATTTTCAGTCGTCAAACTTCACCTGGAAATCATGGTAAGCATATGAAACTGCTCAACATTGATTGCTAAAACGATATAAAACATCATTAAAGGGTGCCTGTTTTAATACCAACATGCAATTACCAATCCCGATACCACCATCTTCAGCAGAAGAAACTTAAACTGCTTGTAAGATGAGACTTGTCAGTGAATATAATGTCCAAATTATCATATTTTGTCTGCCACATATTCCCAATGAAATTGTGACTTTGATGTAACAGCTAAACCTATTAGCAGGTTGCTTTCTGAAAATCTTTAAATACATGTTTTCTACATGTGGAAGTTTCATCTGTTTTAAACCATTTTCGTATAGCATTGCTTCAAATGCTAAGAAATCGAGCATCTCTTTTCAGATTGTTTACATTACGAAATCCGACTTCAATTCGCTGAGCTATTCCGTAATTTTCCCAGTCTCGCTTGCTTTTACAATTGCGATAATTGATTCACCAATCATGGAACTCCAGTTTACTCTAATCTTTTTGGTAAGTGCTCCTCAATTAAAACTCTCTCATAAGATTGGTTGATTCGCTGAAGCACTTCCTTGAATGATCTCCTACAGTATCATCAAATGAATTCCAAAAGTTTTACTAAGATCGAGAAAATTGTCCAAAAGCTTTGGCTGTCATGCTTGCACATTTAGCAATATCAATATCATTGAAATATTTGTCATCTTTTCACTTCGGTAAAAATATTTTTGTCCGACACTTCTTCAAGTCTTCTACCCCATCGACTAACGATTCTTGGAAGATTGATTCATTTGTCAATAAAAGCTTTAGCCCCCTTAATTTTGGGAGATACCGTTGTGATTCCTCTGTGATTCCTCTGTGATATGCAATTCGTACTCTTAAATTCGTTTCACAAACCTGCTTTCCTGCAGACATTCACTCAATGTAGAAGATTGCACTATTTTGGAATCAACTTTTTTTTCAGGTTTTGGCAATCATGGACACTGTCGTCTACTTCTGCCGACTTCTGTACGAAATCTATTTTGCTTTAGATACAAAATTATTTCTCCTTGATCCAAACCAGAACAAGGGGATAACACCTATTGTGACATATGATAACTTTAACTTACAGGGGAGTGATCAACTGGCATAAAATCATAGGCATAAAATTACGAACTAGTTCTTTATTCCTTTTTATTTTGTTTTTTTTAAGCAGGAAAATCATTGAAAAGAGAAAATATTCTTGTCAACGAGATTATTACTTTAAATCTTATCATTCTTAATGCTTAAGGTGGCAGAATATCTCTGCCTTCTGTCCGAGCTATCACCAAAATACCGCCACGTAAAGTTGGTTGACTTGTCCATAGAATCTCTTGAAATCGTTGCAGTCTTCTGATTCGTTCACTCATATGTGCAGCAATGTAACAATCAACAAAGGGCATATCAACTTTGCAATTATCAAATTAACCAGTATAATAATTCGCACAATGCATTATGCATATTAAATATTATGCATGTTACATATTGCGTAAAAGACTTTTCACCAACTAGACCCTTCTACCATGCTAACAGTCTTATTTTTACCTGTAGCTCTCACTGTTATAATCATACACATTTCTATGTTCGTCTAAATTAGAAATACTTGTATTTAGGCTAACTGAATATACATTACCTATCATTAGAGATATTTGTATTTGCGTCCTTAATTTACATACATGAAAATGAATTTTTCAAAAAATATTATTTTCATCATCTTCCTACTTCCTACTCGTCGGAGGGTTTAACGTACGACAGATTATTTCAATAGCTCTTATACAATTGTTAAGTTCACAATAGCCATCTTTGAACACCGCATTTTTTCCTTACTGAAAGTAATAGAAGCCGCGGCAAGAAAATACAGTATTTGTCAATTTCTTACTCAAAATTTTGCAAAGTTGCAAAAGATCTCCCTGTTTATTGATGTTTTAGAATGAGGATTGCGTATTTCTCTAGATATCTATGGTGCAAAGAAGTTAAGAATCGGTCATCAGAAAGCAGCGAAATTGAACGAAAAATAGGATTACAGATATATCACAGTGAAGTGAAAACGTATCATAACAGAGGATTATCTTGTATGGAAGCTCAATTTTGTGAATGGTCAAATCCTTTTAGCTTCTCAGTTCACAGTTCATACCTAAACATGAGTCCAATGTCCTTGAAATAAGAATCTATGACGTCATCCATTTTCACGTTCATTTCTTCTGTGAAGTAGTTCTTCCAGTCTCCTACTTCTCCTTTCCTAATAAAAGCCCCCTCTCGCCCTGGCACAAAGGCAACTTTCCTGATAGCCTCGTTGTTTACACTGTCATTTTTCTTCATTCTTTTGAAGCTCAAGTGGTCACATAACATTTCCACTTGTTCCTCTGTGACTTCTCTCTCTAGAAACTGTGCTACCTTCTTTACAACTGAAGGCAAATCTTCCTTCATGTCTTCAAAGAAAATGATGAGCATGTTTGGATGATCTCGTCTCTTCCATGCATCTGCTGTGTATTGAAAGTAGCTACTGTAACAAGTAAGATTTCTCAGCAGCAAATCAAAGAAGGTTGGAAAATCGCCTCTGAAGCCAAACATTTTCAAAAGTTTCTCATGATGGAATGCCGAAACTGCGGTGTCTTTTGGGTTCCGTAGACACATGATCACTTTGGAGTCATCCAATAGGTTGGGCGGAAGCAAATCAAAAGGGAGATGCGACTTTAGGATCTTTGGTGAAGGAAAATTCTCGATATTATCAATCCACTCTTCTGCACTCATCCCAAGTTCTTCTTTGATATTTCCTTCGAAGCTAGCCAACGCTGCCATATCAATGAACGGTATCCTCTTGTTTAAAAGCGTCCTCTTTGCTTCCTCTATGTCACAATCGTTCATCAGTAGCCAAACCATTTCCCTCATCCAGGTAGTGCCAGTCTTCATCCAACCAAACACAAACACGTCCCCTTCCCCCACCTTCAAGTTGTAGATTCTGTCCTTCACGACACCGTACCCGACCGGCAGTGTGCAATTGCCTGGATTCGTCCTTATGTATTCACTGCCTCGTCGACACGAATCGTAATTCTCAACCTGCAACTTTCGCTCAGACTCACTTAGCTTTGCAACTGTTATGTGTGCCATTGCTGCAACGAAACGCATGCGCAAAATGTTAGCAACCAAGTTCAATCAAATCAAACTTTGACGCAAAAAGGTTCCTGCAGTGTGGAAAAGCCAATCATAATAATAATGTTGGAAACGAAAATATTTAGAATGATCATAATGACGACATTAATCATCATCATAATCGACATCATCATCATCATCATCATCATCATCATCATCATCATCACCATCGGGCTAATGCACAATAACGTACCATACCGCAAGGTATATGTACATATACGTACTGTATATACTTCAAAATCGAGCATCAAACTGCTACAAAAGTGATGCATTGCTCTGCCTAATCGCATTGGGCACTCTTACTATACAGTCCATCGAATTGTTAAATATATACAAATATATTATCTATATATACATTACATAAATATATATATATATATATATATATATATATATATATATATACATATATTTATGTATATATATATTTATGTAATGTATATATAGGATATTTTATATTCATATATATATATATATATGAATATAAAATAGGCTACTTTTTAAGGCAAATTTATTGATAGATTATTTCAGACGTTTCGCCTTGTGAGGGCTTCATCAGTGATAATGCAAACCACGAGATTGACGTCTATGAACGCAGCCATAAAATGTTGTCTAGATAGGATTGTCTTGTTTTTCTTTCGCGTTCATAGATATGCGTGGTATGTTTTCTGCGTTCCTTTCTCATCGAAGCCGCTCTGTCGGGTTGTGGGCAAATTCCGTTGGTGCCGCCAGCCCTCACCATTGACCCCCGCTTGGAAACGGCTCGACCCTTCAGCAATACATAGCCTCTAGAGCAGGGGTGGGCAAACTTTTCAGGACAAGGGCCGGAGTCACAAATTTTAAGTTTTAGAGGACCGCACAGCAAGTTGCTAAGGCGGTTTCAAAATTAGATTGTCCCGCAATAAAAATGAAATATATGCTTAGATGTTTTGAAAACATAATCCATTTTCAGTATGGTGAAACTTAACATATTTACAAAGAGTTTATACGGTATCAAGCGATTAGAAAACGAGAATAATGGGAGCGTTGTTTTTGCTTGATACAAGTTCTTGGCGGGCCACAAGAAAGCATTCGACGGGCCGCATGTGGCCCGCGGGCCGTAGCTTGCCCATCCCTGCTATAGAGGGTGGTTATGATCTAGATTCTAGACAGCAATCCTTTGTTAGAAGATTACGAAATCCCGCACAGAGCTGTTTCGTAAGACTTTGTCGTCAGAGTGTAAATGGAATTCAATTTTTACTCATTGGTTGTGCCGCCGAATGAGACGTGACCTTAAATTGTCACAAACTTTATAAGCCCTTTCTTGGCTGAGTAGGAACGGAAGCGTTTCCCGAAGTAAGAACGCGTGAAGTTGTTCTGAGTAAGATCTGCCTATATATAAATATATTGGTTATATATATATATAAATATATTAGTTCTACATATAAATATATTATTTATATATATGAATACTCCAGCGCCACATAAGAATACATCACCCACAAATACAAATATATTATCTATAAATATATATATATATATATATATAAAATATGTATATATCACATAGAGGGTGCTGTCTTCACCAACATATGGTGCTCTATGTACAAAGTACAGAGCGTTGATAGCAGAAATGCAGAAAAGGAAGAGACCGATTCTCTGTTACTCTGAGTTTCGTGCGAAGGCACTCGTCAGACAGACTATAGTTATAGCTATAGTGACCGAGTCAGAGAATCGGTCTCTTCCTTTTCTGCATTTCTGCTAAAATATGTATAAATATATATATATATTGAAAATTTGTGTGTGGCCATGCCTCAGATAAAATGTGAATATAAAATAGGCTACTTTTTAAGGCAAATTTATTGATAGATTACTTCAGACGTTTCGCCTTGTGAGAGCTTCATCAGTGATAATGCAAACCACAAGATTGACGTCAGTCTATGGACAATAGGCGTCCCATACAGCCGTTCATGATGTTATTCTCATGCTTTCTGATCTCCAAAGCTTCCACGATTTTGCGTGTGTTGAAGGCTTGGGTGTGATTGTGCAACACTTCCCAGGAGATGTCCCTTACAGAAGGACGTTTCTTATGGGTAGCCAAGTGCACATAGACTGTTTGTTTCTGCATTCGTATGTGCTCTTTAAGTCTAGATCCAATGGTTCTGCTTGATTCTCCAATGTATATAAGGTGACAATGCCGGCAATCGATTTTGCATACACAGTTCTTAACTAAACATCTCTTGGCTGCTTTTGCAGCAGAGCAAGTATCACAGTTATCTGGACAGAGCTGTTTGTCTCTTGGGGCTTTGAAAACGCTTGCAGATGTTCTGCTGTTCACATAGTAAACCCGAATGTTGCTGATTCCTGTCCGTTTGATAACTGCTTGAGTTTGCCGTTTGAGATCTTCATTAATAAATGGCATTTTGATATAAATCAGATCTTTTTCATTATCTTCTTTCTGCTCAGGGGTCTTCTTTTTGCGTAAGGTGCTTGTGATGGTGGATTGAATAAATGATCTTTGGGAGCCATTTTTTATGTATATATCCGTGATCTTATTTAGAGAATCCTTACGTGATGCAGTGTCCGTTGAGCGAGATATTGCGCGTTTGATTTCCCCAAGAAGTATGCCTTTCTTCTGGGAGATGGGTCCATGGCTTTCCCAGGGGGTGATACATTAACTATGGATTGGTTTTGTGTATAATTTCGATGAAAAACTGCCTGTATTGTGATGTAAGGTGATCATAGTGTCTAGAAATGGTAAACGGTCTCCTTCTGGATTTTCTATTGTAAATTTTATGACAGGGTTTAGACTATTGGCCTTGTTGAGGATAGTATCAGGTGTTATATTGTCCGATGACCAAGATATAAATATATCATCGATATATCTTTTAAGTTGTAATTCGTTGTTGAATCGTGATCGTATCTTTTGATCTAGTTTGTGCATGTAAATAATGGCTAACGTAGGGGCTAGGTTATTACCCATTGCGAGTCCGGATTTCTGTGTAGCTTTGTCCTTCTATCATGACTACATCACTTGTCAGGCATAACTGTAATAGTAGGCATTCAGTCATTCGTAACCATTGTGAAATCCATCCTTCAGTTCGCTGCAGACAAAACGTTCACTTCTCACGTAGAACTATCGCGCCATCTCTGTCTTTCCAGTTTCTGATGAAATATTGGACAAAATTGGAGTCTGATTTTTATAGAACGCATTCTCTTTCATGACCTGGAAAATCAGAACAAACCTGGTTGTCGCCCTCCAGAATCTATTGTTAGTAAGTTGGTCTCAATTGCTCATTCCATTTGGCCGTAACCTTTAGATACATGGTCAATTTATCGCGATGTTTCAAAAGCTTCCGATAGAGTGTGGCACGGTGACCTAATGTGGAAACTGCAATGGAACGCCGTATCTGCACAATACAATCACCCGTGCTTTCTTAGCGGGTAGACTGCAACGGGTAGGCCATGCTCGCGCTGCAAGGATGTTTGCAACAAAGATCTGAAATGCTTTGGAATTCACCCTGATAGATGGAAGGAGATGGCAGAAGAAAGAAAGGAGTGGACACATGCAATGAAAGAAGACTGGCAGAAGACCGAAAGGCATGGCGAGACGCAGCGTCGGCACCAACGGGCCAGACCTGGCCCACGGAGATCAAGTAAGTCAGTGCGACCAATCAGTACACGGACTTAATTGACTTTTATTGCTTAGCCTTTGAATTTGAAGTAGTTATAACACGTTTGGAGATTCACATTAGTTCAGGAGAAGTTAGAACTCCGGGTAAGACTTCTCAATTGAGAGATAAGATAGCATGATATTATCAAAAATGTGGATCTCCTCTTTGTTGAGAGTGACTCTTCGGTTCAGATTCATCCCGTTTGAACTAGCATAGAGTGGTTGGAGGGAAAGTTCCAACACACAGGGATAGATTTTGGGTCCCTTCTTCTTCCTTTTCTACATAAATAATCTCAACTGCATTGTCACGTTATTTGCTAATAACGCCTCTGTTTTCTTAGTTTTTCATAAACCAAACGAATCTGAATGCAGATCAGAACGATAAAACAGGTCATATCAAACGTTGGACACATATGAATCGAAGCTGTCATTCAAACCTGACCCCGTTCACTATCCCCTGGTCTTTTTCGATGATTTAACAGTCAAGAAGGTTGATGAACCATCTAACATGTAGGTGCAGTGAATGATAGTCGACAGACATTTTCCCCCCAATCTGATATCAATGAAACGAGAAATTTGACTGGAGTGCTTCGATTTTTATCTGATTACTGGCCAAGACACATTCTAAACGAACTTAACAAGCACCATGTTCGTCCACATATCTACTACGGTGATGACAAATGCCATATGCCGCAGAAACCCTGTGACTTTAGCCTTGAAGTCACCGTAAATCGCCAGATGGAACGACTTGAATCCGTCGAGTGACCTGCTAGCTTACTATAAATGTTGCTCGGAGACATGGACGCCGGAGCCATTAAAGGGCAAGGGGGCACAAATTTAGAAAGAGCATCTTCAGAGGCTAGATTAGAGCATCCAAGCGTATTCCAATGTTCCAACATTAAAGTTTTCCTTCCTTTTTAAATAAGAAATGACTGCATTTAAAATTATCATTTTCTTGCAAAAGGCACATTTGCCCCCTCTGCTCCTCCCAGTGAAGGTCAGGGGGGATGCTGCCCCCTCATACCCCCGGTCCGTTTTCCCTGTTCGGAGAGATGCTTCAAGAGGAAAATACGATAGGAATTGATGAATGACAGAAGCTGGAGCAGGCGTCTCGTTCTCTTCTTTAAATTAACTACCAAGTTTGCACCAGAATATTCAATACATCTTATTCCTGAAATTTGCTGGCTGAGATTTGATGAAAGCAAAACAATAATGGTTACATGACAAAAGATTACGCGCGCCAGCGAAGTTTCTTGTTAGTGGTCGCAAGAGTTATGTTGCTGCTCGTGGCTTCACAGTACCATTTCGTAAACATTCAACATTCCTAGTTTGTTAGTCTAGATCGAGACCGTTCTGCACCGTTGTCTCACACAGCACCTCCACCCTTCCTGCTTCTCGCCTTCCCCGTACGCTCCTCCAGCTTACTTCCGCTCCAAGCCTTCAGATTGCCATCCCACCTCTCCATTGGTTGCCCATATCTCCCCTCCATCTGTCCCTCAAGTCAGGCCTCCCCTGCTACTGGTACCATGCAAACCAGTATTGCATGTTCCGCAGTCGGGTAGTCGGCGACGAAGCGCAATCTTTTGCTGTCAAGCCAGCGGATGACGGGCCATTTACCGAGAACAATAAGGGCAATCTAGGACATTTTGTTTTTGAAGTTTCTCGCTATTCTCCTGTATCTTCTAACAACTGAGATGAAACTAAATCTTTTAGAATACCTACAAAACTCCTCGCATACTAGTTATAGTATCTATAGCAGTCGTTGTTATAGTCATACAGTCGTACGAGTGGAGTAGACAGAGAAAGGAGAGGTCCCACTTTCAAGAGACAATATCGGATAAATTTTGCATGTTGCCCACAGTTAAAAACTTACCAGCTTAGTTGCAATTTACCTTGACTGTTTGTGCCTCGTTAATTCAAACACTAAATAAACAACAGTTTCAATTGCTGATTGCAAATATCCGAAACAGAGGAAAATAGAACTATAGAAAATAGTTCTATAGAAAATATGAAATAGGCTGCTTGAAAGTTCGTCGCAAGAGAAAATCTGCCACGCGGATAGGTGACGTTAGAAAAGATGCGTCGTGTGCAAGCAAGGTTAATTCGTGGTGCACAAGCTGCAAAATTCGTCCCGTTTAGGAACGAGCGTCGTGTTAAGCCTGGACTGCTTTCCTGATGTTTAAACAAAGGGCTGCGACGATCTGCATTCTGATTAAAAGCATTATTTGCTTTGTAAACATAACAACCGCATCTCGTTTGCATTGCAACACTAATGTATTGCATGCTAATTGTTTGCATTGCAATACAAGCAGAATGAAGAAACATGCAATTTCTTACCGACAGCTTCCTCCGCTCCGTTCACCGACAAGACTATGCGCAATCTCTGTTCTGTCGTGTGCGCAATGTTGGAACAATGCTTTGAAATGCTGCACCCTGACCTTGCGGCTCCTTCCAATATTCAACCGAGGCCAGTCAGTCTGCATTGAATCAACTTTTTTTAGTGAGTTATGTTGGGGAAAGACCTATACAAAGCCTCGACAATGGGAGAAAGAAGAAAGCGAAAGGCTCAGAGGATAGAGAGAGACCAGCTTAAGTTTATTGATCTTGGATTTGAAAGAGGGAAGTTGTAAGGTTCAGGAAAGCAAGAGGAAGGCAAGACGTTCCATAAGTTGTATGTTCTAGGTATGAATTATTATTTCTGGGATAGAGTTCGTGGATTAGACAGTGAAACTTGGAAAGGGTGGGAATGAGTTGAGCAAACATTTAATCTACGATGGAAAATTCTGCATAGCTAGTATGTACTTGAAACAGACTTACGAATTGTATAAACTTTACATCATTTGAAACAACTGCACAGCATACATGATTTGGAGCGTAGCAGAAACCTGAGCCAGGACTCAAGAGTTTTCCTGGGGAGTTGAAAAATAGATTAAAGCATGTTGGAGTTATGAATGATTAGTCATGCTTATCATGTTAACGCGTTTTTCTGATGTACTGTGGTGGTGACGTGCGCTTTTTTACCGCACTGTGATTTTAATGGTTCCTTTCCGGATTCGGTTGTCCTTGTTGATTTTTCATGAGACATTCATCTGCGTCCTTTTGTCATGGCTCATTAAATACGTTGTTTTGTTGGATTTAAGTTAGTTTGAGTTGAATGAAGAAGTAACAGCTCGAGTTCCAATTGAAGTTCTGGCTAGAGCTGGTTGCCTTCTTTAAAGGGCTTAACGGCCTAGAGGCCTTGGCCGCTGCTTCTCTGGGCCATCGAAAGAACGCTTCAAAATAACGGATGGATTAATATACAAACAACTTACTTGACGTTGACGACTAACCTTGTCAATATATTAATAAAAGCCAACTATCTCGCGTTACAAATTCCTTGAAAATGAATCAAAAAATTAATATATTCATTAACCTAATATTGTATGTGAGTTAGATTTTTATGGGGGGGGGGGGGGGGGGGTTTCCCATTATCTTCCTCACCAGTACAGGTTTTATTGCAAATCGTGCAGTTTTCGAACTTACAACCCTAATGTTATAGGTCCGCACACTGCATGCAAAATAGTCGGCGATGACTAGTACCTTGCTATGTCGCAGCCAATTGAATGCTAGTATCATCATGCCTTGGTGTCTTCGGCTACACACGCGCAAATTGGAACAGTTCAGACATGCTTTCCTATTGGACCTGTCCCTTTATATGGATTCCCATACTTCATGATGGCGTCTTTACCTGTTGTCAAAGGATTGGGACTTGTATCTAGCTCGTCGTTGCTCAGGGAATCGGTCATGACCAAGTTCCCTAGCAAGAGCACTGTGGCAATGTAACTAGTTGAATCCCTTCAACAACCAGAGGAAATGGAATTATGATAAAAACTATTTACGTACTGAGAATGGATGATCAACCTACTGAAGGGAACCAGAATGTGGGAAAGAATCTAATGCTGCATTATCGTCATATGTCACAAGCGATCATACCCAAAACGTGTACCGCAAAAAGGCTCTAAATTATTTTTAGTGAGTTATGTTTGGGAAAGGCCATGTATGAAACATTAGCATTATCACAGTTACCATTATCGGTTTTGAGATCAATCTACAGGTTCCTACCACTCGTAAATCTGCAAAGTATACATATGCCCCTAGTACAAACGTTACAATCTACTCACACGCAAGTTGAACTAATCTATGTTTCAGTGTGTGCTGTTGGAGCTTTGGAAAACTCTTGAGATTCTTTATTTTGCATGCTCAACGATCTGGATACTCGGAATAACAGAGGGAACTACCTAGAATAAAAAATTATGAGCATTTCAATGCAATGCACATATTAAATACTTTGCAGCCGGAAAGAGAATTGGACAGATAGACCCTACTTGGATAAAGATCAGAATGATTGTTTCACTTAAATCCAACAATTTTTTTCTTTCTTTTTTCCATGTTCAATAATAACTAGTATACTGCGTCGCATACTCGATTCCGAGCGTAGCAGATGCCATAGACAGGGCTCTGAGTTTTTTCCTGGGAAGTGGATTTTTATGAGGTGATTTCCCGTTGCCTTCCTCACCAATGGCGTTTTTATAGTGACGCATGGAGGAATGGAACTCACAGCCCCTGCGTTATGAGCCGCATGCCTAACCACTACGCCACGGCTCCACAACTAGTACACAGTGGGGCCAATAAGAAACTGCCTGCTATTGGAATTGTGATTTGCATTTTTTTTCTTTAGTGAGTTATGTTGGGGAAAGGCCATGGTGGCCTATCCAAAGCCCCAACAAAGAAGGAAGAAAGTGAAAGGCTAAGAGTTGAGGGAGATCAGGTCAAGTTTGTTGATCTTAGATTTGAATTGAATAGTTTAGACATCAAACAAGATAATCCTTGGCAATTTTTGTCTTCTGACGTCTATGATCCAAGCGAAGCGAATGGGGGAATTTTGCATCAGTCGCAGTCTTTGAAGTGTACGTTCCTTGATTTTCAAAAGCGTCATGAAGATTGCTGTAAAGCCAAATTCAAATGCACTGAACATTTCACTAAACAAGGCTGAGCACGAATGTTCAGTGAAATGTTCAGTGAAATGTTCGCCGCGTTTGTACACCCTGTTCAAGGTTGCACAGGAAATTTTGAAATCAGTAAGAAGTGATTAGTGATTCCACTGAGCATTCTGCTGTTCTAGGTCTTGTCGAGCTTTGTTCAGCAAATGTTCAATGCATTTATTTGTACACCCCATTTGATATTGTTCAGTTCCTGCATGCGCATTAGAATTATATTATCGCGCCAAAAAGCGAAAGAACAGAAACCTTGCTTATCGTGTGTCCATTCTGTTCTCTGCAGTGTTTAACAGGGGAATTAATCTCATCCGTTATTTTTTCTTCGCTTGACAAGGCTGGGAGAGATCATTGTATGCAAGATAGCTTGGTAGATGATATGAGGAAGTTATGTCGATGATATTCAACCAGGAGAACACGATTTTCTTGTGGCCTACTGTGTCTTCGATGCTGAATTCCGTCGCGATATTCTCGGCGAAGCCTTGCTCATCTCTTCTTCTCATCAATTCTTTAGTCCTTCCCCTCGATCACCTTGACGGGTTTTCTGTCACAACAAGAGCGGTATTCAAGTAAATTTCAAAAGACGACATGGTACCTCCAATTTGGAATTGTGTGAAAAATATATATCCCATTCGATTGCGAAGCCTGGGGTGCGGTTCTAGCGGGGGGGGGGGGGTTGTTTGCGCATCGTTTTAGATGTAAGATTAAGTAGAGTTCCATTCCCAAAGCGAGCCTTGGGAAGCATGTCATTAGAGAGGCGCCATCCTGAGCTACGGCATTGTAAGGTCGGGTGGTCAGTTCCTTTCACTGCCGCCTTGACCTCTAGCTACGCGCCACATGCCATTTTAATCTCGGGGTAAAGACGTGTCGACGGGACGTTTCGAGCACCCACCGTCTCCAAACAGTAAACATGTGCTCCAGGCATCACACGTCGAATGCCCAACTAGAATGTGGGGTAACGATTGCTAACCGATGAACTACGCAACAGAAATAATCTGTAGCATGATTTGGAAGGATGCATCACCTTTAAGTCTAAGATAAGATTCCAGAAGCCGCTTGTCTTCTCTGCTGCTTTCTGTGGGACGGAATTCTAGGTACTAAAAGCAATTGACTAGAAAATGATCGAGAGTAGAAACGGTGGCTTCACAAAAGGGTACTCGGGATTACCAGGATGGAGAAGAAGTTCAGAGAAGAGGTTCGGAGAATAAGCTTCAAAGAACTTTTAGAGAAGAAGCCTTAGAGAAGATAAACAGCAAGAGAAGATGCATTAAAGCCCTCAGTGCAAGGAAACCGAAATTAGAAAGAAAGAAATTGAGATCGGAGAGTAGAAATGAAAGGCTTCTGATAATTGGTTTGATGTATGGACAGAAATTGAGAGGGAGGACAAAAAGACTAGGCTAAACGCTAACAGCAGCGGGCTGACAATGTGGAGAGTAATGGAAGAGCTAAAGGTAGGACGAGGGGGAGGTGGTTTGTGAAAGGCATAATGATGATGATGATAACAGTGATGATGATGATGATGATGATGATGATAATGATAACGATGATGATGATAATAACAGTGATGATGATGATAATGATAACGACGATGATAATAATAACAGTGATGATGATGATAATGATAACGACGATGATAATAACAACAGTGATGATGATGATGATAATGATAACGATGATGATGATAATAACAATGATGATGATGATAATGATAACGATGATGATGATAATAACAATGATGATGATGATAATGATAACGACGATGATAATAACAGTGATGATGATGATGATAATGATAACGATGATAATGATACCAGTGATGATGATGATGATGATGATAACGATTATGATGATGAAGATAATAACAGCGATGGTGATAACAGTGATGATTATAATGATGCAACAAAAAATCAAATAAGAATCACAATTAAATGAAACTCGATTTGGTCTTGCTAGTTTTACTCAGATCTAATTTACCAAAATTTAAAAAAGACTTGTAATAATTCAAACTTACATTTTACAATAACGGCGAGAGAAGAAAAGAGCCGATACACTAATAAAAGGTGAGTTTCTTATCAAGGCAGGAGGAATACAATAACGCAGAACCGTGTGCAACGAGTTAGAAGCTACAGAGCTTTGGTGCACCTTTTGAGTCTAACATCCACAATTAAACATCTCTCTGGCCACAATATAATTTTGAAACACTGAAATCGACAGATCGTTGTAAAATTTAACGAGATTAAACTACATGGCAAGGTTGCAAGAACATGTTTTTAGCGACTAAGTCTCCATATCGAATTCTCCTTCGTCACTGCTTCCATCTTGCGATTGAAACACGGCGTTTTCGTCATCTGACAAGAGTTCGTTTGCAGGCGGGAACGGATGCATGGGGTCTTTGCGTCTTGTGTAGAACAGCACATATGCTGCCTTTGACTGATGGGAACAAATTGATTGATATTACAACCAGCATTACAGTTACCGTTGTCATCATAACAAGAGCTAGAAGCAAAGATGGAAGTACAGGAGAGGCTTACGACGTAGTACGCTTCTATTTGCAACTTGAAAAAGTGCATTTGAGGACTTCATACTCGTCCAGCCTAACAAAGACATTAGAAATAAAAAATCGGGCTTGAGGACACGTCGTCAAGCATTATATTGTGATGCTAAGGCAGATATTGGAAGACGTTTTCATGCGATCAAAAATGGCGTTTAGGACCCCTTGCTTATGCAATCCAAATGTGGATGTTAGGACGCCTTGTTAATCAATGTATAAAGCCTTCCCATCACGTCTGACGGGACCTTCTGCTGTCAACGGTATACCACTCTTAACGTAGTCTTAGGACACACACAAACTACACTGTCTGTCCTATTGCCCGATGTGACCACCTTATCACCAATTCAATAACAGAGACTGCGTCAGACTGACGTGCCTTAATCTGGTAAAGTCATGGCAACTGAAAGGTTGGCTCTTTACTGAGATTGACCTATAAACGAGTGTTGCAGCCAACGATCTTAAAACGAAAGAAAGACGCAGTTATTAAAACATCAGGCATCACACTTACTACTATTCTGCTTTCATCGGCGATTGATACACTGCTATCGTCAAAGTAGTACCATTTTCCATCGTTTAGGTTCTTCGAATAAGCAGTATCTACGACAGGACGAGAACACAAATGAGACACTACAGCAGTCACTCGCGACAGGCACAGCAGCACTTACACACAGAAGTTGATCTCGCACGAACTCACTTTAGAAGTGATGGTACGATTTTCGAACCAGGAAAGAAGTATTACTCTTTCCCACTTTCTACCTAGCACCCGAAGGTAGGTTTTAGAACCACGAGTTATCACAAATCATCATTCGTCCCTAGACCATGCAATTCATGGAACGCCTTGCATTCTTCCTGCTTTCATGGATCTTACAACTTGTCATCGCTCAAATCTAAGATCTCTCTCTTTCCTCTTGGCCATTCGCTTTCTTCTTTCTTCTATTGATGGGGCTTTGTATAGACCACCACGGTTTTCCTCGACATAACTCAGTGAAAAAAAACGAGAAGCTACTATGCTTATTGACCAATGTCCTGATCCTTTTATGATAATGTGACATAATTTCAAGATTCATATCATTATTAAACATAGGGTGGATTTGAAGACGCTTTAAGAAGCAATGTTCATCGAGCAGTGTTCTGATTATTCTTCCCGACATGACTACACCTTATGATGTTTGCGTCTGGAATTACAAAGAGCTTGAGGTGGATTCGAACCACTGACAATATGATCCGTGAGCAAGGCTCTTACCACCGATCAACCTTATAAATTTCATTTCGAACTTGGTGTATCAGTTATTGCAGAAGTTAAAAGAAACTTGCTTCACTTACAGTGGCCACCACCCATTCCTCCATAATGATTCTGAGATGAATGAGAAAAAAATCAGAAGAATTTGCTTAATCGATTAGGAGAATTGCGCGAAAGTGGCTTTATATGCCACCCTAAAAACGCTGGAAACCTTGCAAAATTGAAGATGAAAATTGAAGATGTCATTTGAGATCACACATTCATTCACACCCTTTCCAAGTTTCACTACCTAATCCACGAACTTCATCCCACAAATCATCATTCATCCCTAGATTAGCCTTCTTGCTTTCCTGAGTCCTACAACTTGCCATCTTTCAAATCTAAGATCAATAAACTTGATCTTATCTCTCTATCCTCTTAGCTGTTCGCTTTCTTCTTTCTTCCTATGCTGGGGTTTTGTATAGGCCACCATAGCCTTTCCTCAACAAAACCCACTAAAAAAAAGAACATGCAATTTATGGAACGTCTTGCCTTCCTCTCACTTTCCTGAACCTTACAACTTGCCATCTTTCAAATCTACGACCAATAAACTTGATCTGATCTCTCTCTCTCCTCTTAGCCTTTCACTTTCTTCATTTTTCCTTTACTGGGGCTTTGTATAGGCCACCATGGCCTTTCCTCAATATAGCTCACTAAAAAAAAGCAAAAAAGGGATATTAAGTAAACAAACTTAAAACTCACTAAAATAAAGATTGACATTGATGAAAACGAACAAAACGCAGTGGTGGACGAAGAAAGGAATGTCAGCAACGAGCGATTCGGAAGCGTCAGTTATGCGCAGCTTAATCGATGGGTCAATCAAAGCTATGCCGGTTCGCGAATACAAGACAAATAATCAAGTTAATAGTTAAAAATGATAGGTTTGCCACTATGATGGATTTGGCTAATATTAAGATATAACGAGGCCAGCAAGGAGTGACAAGCACTCATTCCAATGCGAAAAACATGGATCAAACAATGCGCTCAATTTCTATGAATAAAGGTATGGAAGGGCAGTAATTTTGTAAAACGTTTTAGCGAGTCACAATTAATCTGCCGTAGAAGGCGAATCTTTCTTCCAATTCATGTCCTGGGAATGACGTTTAACTGCACCCGGTGGTGAGGCCTTTATTCGGGAATTCAAAGGTTGTGGGGTCAATGTCACTACCCCTTAGTCACCACTGTGCTGGGCCACCCTTGGGGAAGGTGCAGTACCAACAAGCTTCCCTTGTCAGGGCCATGATATCACACCACTGTTGCTTTGCGGTCTACCCGTTCTGGGAAAGGCTAGGGGAGTAAACCCCAACAGAGAATCAGGAGCAGGAGTCCCGAAGGCGGTTGGACAAGATGATGCCTCTCTGGCAACTCCAGCGACGCTGTTGGTGACCAAGAAGTATCGACACCCGTCGCTCCTTTGGATCCACCGGTCGAGTGGAGAGGGGAGGTTTGCTGCCTGGACAACAGTTCGTCTTCCATACACCTTGCCCAGGATACGAAGCTCCACTGGGAGGAGACTCCAGCGCTACTCCATCGTCTCATGCACACGGAAGGATGGCGACGAGAAGACGCAACTTCATCATTTTTATAATACCTGTTGCGTACTCATGCTGCATAGATATTGGCCGCAAAAAGGTTTGCTTGAATTCTTCCTTCCTTCCTTCCCCCTTCCCCCTTCCCCCTTTCATCCTTCATCCTTCATCCTTCAACCATCCCCTTCCCTTCCCTCCCCATCGCACCCCATCCTTCCCGCCCTACCCCTTTCATCCTCCAACCATCCCCTTCCCTCCCCCTTAAGAAGATCGCGCCGACGCCGGTGGTAAAGGCGAAGAAACTCTAAACATGACATACCGAAACTGCAATTAGATCGTAAACAGCAGGCGGATGGTTTTTGTCAATCACATACGGTGTCATTGTAAGATCTCTGAGGAAATCATTAACACGAATTAAATACTAGCGTGAAAACCAAACGACTCAACGCACAGTATCGTGCTCGATCAGCGTTCTATGACGATGTGGTCCGGGAAAGGCTTATGGAAAATATTGAGTTAATGCACACACACATTACACAATAAACTAATAATTAAAATCAATAATGAACAGACTGACAATGATGCATAATTTAGTGACAGCAAATGACGGTAACAAAAATTATAATGATAGTGATTATAATTACAACAATAGTCAATGTCAAATGAGGGCAAAATGCACAGGATGGCGTTGAGACCATCACTGATGGAAGTAATTGAAGCAGTTGCGGTGACGACGATCCAGCAAAAGAATATTGAAGTGGAGGAGGGAAAATGCTGCGTTTCTTAATCGACTTAACAATGGAAAGATAAGAGATGAAGAAGAATATGTTAGGAAACTGGTAGAAAGGATTTCGGTCGGAAACAGAAGGGAAAGAAAAATGAAAGGGTGGATAGACCGTATATACTACTACGCTACTATAACAACACAAGTCAGTTAAAATCAGTAACAATTGTGAAGAAATTATGATGTGTTGAAGAAGAATTAGAGAGCAAATATCTCAGTAACACGACTAACGAGAAGAGAGAAAGCCTTCCATTCTTCTGGGGACCTTGCAGCGAAACCCCAGCTGGAGGGGCAAAATGAACCGAACCAATTGAATTCTGTATGAGCATTGGCAATGGCAAGGAAACATTGAAGATTAATTCAGCGAGTCTTTCCCTCAAATGTGCTTTAAGGAAAAGTGGTCGCAGAATCGGTTACGAGCCGACAAAAACGAGTCGAGATCACTTTTGGCGGTCGATATCCAGGGACACCAACGTGGAGGCTTCTGCATTGAAGATGAATCACCCAAAAGATACTGATGAAAATAAGGCAAAAAGGTTTTGTATTCCAAACCTGAGAGGGAATTCCACAAGAGAATCTAATTTGTCCCTCCAGAATCTGAAAATAAAGAAAAAATAAACTACAGCGAATGAATGAAGTTACGCTGCAAAAATGTTGCACCACCTTTAACAATCTAACTACGCATCTTTTTTTAGTGAGTCATGTTGGGGAAAGGCCATGGTGGCCTATACAAAGCCTCGAAAATGGAAGAAAGAAGAGAGCGGAAGGCTAAGAGGAGAGATATATCATATTAAGTTTATTGATCTTGGATTCGAAAGATGGCAAGTTGTAAGGTTCATGGAAGCGAGAGGAAGGCAAGACGTTCCATTAGTCGCATGTTCTAGGTATGAATGATTATTTCTGGGGTAGAGTTCGTGGATTAGACTGTGCAACTTGGAATGGGTGTGAATGAGTTGAGCTTCTAGTGGTACTGACACGCCTCAGAGGAACTGGAATAATCTCCCTGGTCTCCTGAGAGCAATGCACGTGACCGTTCTAGGTATCTTAGGCCCAAGAAAAAACTGCAGAGCATGCTAGACCATTCCTCCCAGGCGGGGCAGTACTTTTCGTAGCTAATTTTGCACCAGGGTCATGTTATGCACATCGTAATAGAAAAGATAAGGGCAGCCACAAGCCTTGACTTTGCGCTAAAGAAATGCAGCGATTCGAGGCAATGCAACATCGTTCGAACTTCAAAGTTAGAAATAGATGGAGCCTTTGTTCGCGTACTAGTTTCATCAATAAGAAGAAAGCATAAAAGTTACGCATTCAAAAATATATTGGCATATGACACAGTCTGCGAAGTCAAGCAGCACAGAAAGGAGAACAATTGTGAAACGTAAACAAACAGAGTGCTTTTTACTGTAAGTTGAATGAGAATGAAAGATCAGAGGAAGCGGAGGGCCAGTTGGCACATTGGTTAAAGCACAGATCTACTTTTCGGACGGTCCGGGCTCAATGCTCCTTCGCGCACGCCTCTGTTCACCCTCGCCCTGCCCACCCAGCAGTAAAGGGACACCCGCAGAATAGCAGGGGGCAAATCACGACAAGGGAGGAACTCGCCCCTTTTCAAGTGTGGGGTTCAATTTAACAGTGATATATGAAGACTTTGATAGAAATATCCATAGTATAGGTATGACGCAAATTGGCAATGAAAATAAGATAGATACAAAAACCGATGATCAGTTGAAAACGAATCATCTACGTTGCGTAAGCAGAAAGAAAACCACTGATGAAATTCACCAACCGGTTATACGAAAATCTCTTAAGATGGATGACAAGGACAGGTGGAAGTCCCCACAAATCGAATTTCTTGAATGCTTGCTGATGCTTCTTGCACGAGGGACAGTACCTGCAAATGAAAACAGACGAGCAACTGAGCAACCATCTTTTTGGGGAATGAGAGTTTCCTGCTCATCGCACATCTAATGTCGTTCCGAGTTCTCGTGAATGGGGATGGTTGGCGGGCAGGAAGAGCGTTCGGCTGTAAAACGGGCCAGCCCACTCATGCCAGACTAAGCAAAGTGCGGATGTAGGCGAACGCTCGTCAGCATTGGCGATCCAACTTAAGTTGGGTTAAAGCCATAGGACGAAGAAGAAGCGAAGCAGTGCATGGACAGAAATTCGACTTACAGACCTGAAGTCTATTCATTCTCAATCCCGAGTGTAAGAGAACTCAAATAATTTCTGGGGAACGAAGGTCTTCCCAGGTGATTCCGTTGCCTCCCTGACTGACAGTCATCTGCTGTAGTGACCTGCTGTCCAATGCATATGATTCGCGATAATAAGCCACCTCTCTGTAAAATATCTAGATGCGCTGGTAAATTTCACGCCGGACCTACCAAGGATCATCAGCGCCAAGCTTCTCTTTCGTCAGAAACAGATCAAGACAGTCCTGAAGCTGGATTGATTTCTTTTGAGGCAATTTCTGGCCCACGCTTGGATGGTCCTCCGTTTCCTAAAAGAAATACCTTTTAATGAACCCGCAAAACACAGACCTACCTACGGACCGAGAACTAGCCTAGAGACCCGGGGTGTCAAAGTCAAAGTCAAATGGGTGGAGGGCCAAAAAAAAGATCAGCTATAAGCCGAGGGCTGGACCGATCGATTGTTCATTGAAAAATTGTAATATGACCGCAAATCAAGTGAACCAAACTATTGCTCCCGTCCCGGTAGATTGCTTGGTGCGTCACCGTTACATTGTGGGAAACGTAGTATTGGTGTGCCTGCGGGCTGCCGGCTTGCCGCGGTCTGCGGGCCGGTTCTTATATGCCACCAATATCATCCCAGGGGTCGTAGCAAACCTTTTCGCGGGCCTCGACTTCGACATGTGTGCTAGAGACATAATGCTAACCTAGAGACATAATGTGCTAGAGACAAAATGTGCTAGAGACATAATGCTAACCTAGAGACATAATGCTAACCTAGAGACATAATGTGCTAGAGACATAATGCTAACCTAGAGACATCATGCTAACCTAGAGACATAATGTGCTAGAGACATAATGCTAACCTAGAGACATAATGTGCTAGAGACATAATGCTAACCTAGAGACATAATGCTAACCTAGAGACATAATGTGCTAGAGACATAATGCTAACCTAGAGACATCATGCTAACCTAGAGACATAATGTGCTAGAGACATAATGCTAACCTAGAGACATAATGTGCTAGAGACATAATGCTAACCTAGAGACATAATGTGCTAGAGACATAATGCTAACCTAGAGACATAATGCTAACCTAGAGACATAATGCTAACCTAGAGACATAATGTGCTAGAGACATAATGCTAACCTAGAGACATCATGCTAACCTAGAGACATAATGTGCTAGAGACATAATGCTAACCTAGAGACATCATGCTAACCTAGAGACATAATGTGCTAGAGACATCATGCTAACCTAGAGACATAATGTGCTAGAGACATAATGCTAACCTAGAGACATAATGCTAACCTAGAGACATAATGCTAACCTAGAGACATAATGTGCTAGAGACATCATGCTAACCTAGAGACGGAAGCCTAACCACGGAACTGAAGATCAACCAGCAAACCAAGGATTGACCTAGAGAATAAGATCCAGAAAAAGCCGAAGAACAGATGAGTAAGGTTGAGAAACGAAAGGACAGTTCTGTACGACAGAGAAGACCTGCGATAGTTTTAACGTCTGAATACGATTTGTGCCAATTTAGCAGTAGCTGGCTCTCTGATGATAAGTTTTTGAATGAATTAGTTTGATGACTAATATTCGGTTTCGTGGAAGATATTACGAAGAATAAATTGGTTTAGATTAAGGTCAAATACACAGGACAATTTATCTATTGATGAAATTCAAGAAGGGAAAAAATATAGCTTCAGCGAACTTTGGAGGCTTCAAAATAAATTAGAAGAAAAATACTACTTTCCATTTTAAAACGTGAAGCTGTTTCTAGTAAAGGCGAATATGTAACTAAAGGAGAAAAATAAAAAATTGCCGTGACCCGGGATCGAACCAGGGACCTTCAGATCTTCAGTCTGACGCTCTCCCAACTGAGCTATCCCGGCGTGCCTAATAAATGGCAACAGCTGGAGTTATTTCCCACATCTTACAACAGTAACTTCACTGACAAACATAAAACAAGATAAAAAGTTATGTTGAGGCTGGAAGCCTTTAACAGTTCAAATAAATGCTTAAATTCACAGCTTCATGATTGCTATGTGACAGCATTTGGCGGCATCTGCAATGGTAAATGCTTACCTCAGCGGCGTCCTCATTGTAATGCAGTTTTTTCCATTTTGGATCCCAGTCTAAGGCCAAATACATTTTGCCTGAAATAGACAAGACATCGCGAGGTAGAACTTTGTTTTCGGCAAATGCTTCCGAAACTTTCTGACAAAATCAAAATAGATTCATGAAAAATCAATGTGCTACAATCTCCCGGAGCTTTTTTCATAAGTTAATTGTTTATGTTGGGCAAACCATTCATGACAGACTTCATACTACTTGCGTTCATAATGGATGCCTTCTCTCCCGGGGAGCCCTATGAGTACCAGAATGTCACAGAATTAATTGCCACAGAATTAATTGCCACAGAATTAATTGCCACAGAATTAATTGCCACAGAATTAATTGCCACAGAATTAATTGCCACAGAATTAATTGCCAGAATAACGATCGACAAACTTGTGCAATGATTCCGGTTAGCACTGCCAGTATTTTACGAGTACGAACCAAAACTTTGGGACGAAAATCTTCTAGATGGATTTATTGATTGATTGTAACAATAGCCGTTCTACGAAAATGTGCCATTATCCCGTTCTTAATGACATCTTCGATCAGCTAAGTTTGAAACAGGAAGTTCAAAATTATTTACACGGAGAAAGAGTTCTATTCGTTGAAACAATTTGCAGCGACATTTTGATGGCTCATTGGCACCATCGTGCGCAGGTTAGAACGAGAAGTCTTAATGGAAGGAAGATGTTTTTTAGTGAGTTATGTCGAGGAAAGACCATGGTGGCCTATACAAAGCCCTAACAAAGGCAGAACGAAGAAAGAGAAAGGCTAAGAGGAGAGAGAGATCAGTTCAAGATATTGATCTTAGATTTGAAAGATGGCAGGTTGTAAGATTCAGGAAAGCAAGAAGAAGGCAAGACGTTCCATAGTCTATTAATTAAGTTGAAATATCTCCGCAAATGTTTTGAACCAAGGGAGCTTTATACCTTTAAAACATTTCCAGCCCTGAATTCTGCCAATGCAAGGAAATATCCCCGTAAAAATAAGTATATATATATATAAATATAAATATAAGTATATATATACGTACATACATATCAATTCATTAGGAGAAAGTTCTTTCTGCTTAAAAGAAGCTTTTACTTTGTGATAGAATGTGATAAGAACCTACTTGACAAGTGGACTTCGTTTCCATAGCCATTGACCGAATCAATGTCGGTTGTTCCATATGAGTTTACAGATTTGATGCCGAAAGCTTTTTTCTTCGATTTTTGTCCCTTCTCCTGTTCATCGGTGTCCATTTCTGCCTGGTCTTTCTCCTAGGAAAAATCGGTATAGAATGATTACAGATCACGAAGGCGAGAGGAATTTAAGAGGAAAAAATTCTGAGGTGGGAAATTCAAGGCATTGCAGATGCAATAAGTGGGAATCAGCGTTATTCACAGGTGAACGGAAATTCGTTGGAGCAGGGAGGTGATTTCACGATTAGGGTCTTCAAGCAAAAAGAGGTCAATTCGACGTCGAGAGCATCAATAAGTGAGCATAGAGAAAAATATCAATCCATTTAATAATAGAGCATCAAAGACAAAAAAATTTACGACAAATATTTGGGAGAAAACAATTAGGAAATACGCTTAGAACAGCGACATCATGCAACAGACGGGTCGAGCACGTACTAAAAACGCCACTCGTACTGAAGAAATAGTCAGGAGACAAGAAGGAATGAGAACTAGCATAACCTAGTTTGGAAATGACTGACTGAAAATTAGAAACATGCATCAAAACTAGGGCAGCACAAACATCCCATTCTCGATTTGCAATGTAAATCCATCCTTATAGCCAATGCCACAACGATTAGAGAGTCATAATCCCAGAAAGACGCTTTTATCCGTTGTATAATATTGTTCAATAAAATCCGTTGACAAATTACTAATGTACATAATCCACAAAACTGAATTCACAATTTCGGACTGTCTAAATCATGGATAAAGTATAGTGGATTGTCTACACTGGTAATATGCAAACGGATTTGTCAATAAGTATTACAGAACGGACAAAAGCATCTTTCTGTGATTATTACTCTTCTAATCGCTGTGGCATTGGTGATTAAGTTCGTCATGAAGCTGTGTTTTCCATTGCATCCAAATCGATCCATTACGAACTAAGTCGAGTCGTCGTTGTTTCGTGGAAAACCGTCCACCCAGTGTCGGATACAAGGGATGTCGAACAAAACATCTGCAAAACACGCAAGCAGTTCCTCACAGTTACGAGTTCTGGCCTTCTGTGCTCCGATGAGTGTCAGCTGAGATGCTGCTAGAGGGCGCCACACTTGCGACTCTTAAGGGGGGTTGTCCATCAGGGCTGCTGCTCATCACGGGGCCCTCCGGTCACCAACCCACAAAATTAGATTAAGTCGATACAAAAGAATACGATATTGCCTAATACAAACTTACAAAATTAGATCAAAAGAATAAAATATCACTTGATGTAATCTCATCAAAAATATTCCATACAAAATTCACACGAAAGGTTCCATACGAAAGATTTGAAATCACTAGCCGGTAAGAGCATTTTTTTTTTTTTTAGTGGAGTATGTTGAGGAAAGGCCATGGTGACCTATACAAAGCCCCAACAAAGGAAGAAAGAAGAAAGCGAGCAGCTAAGAGGATAGAGAGATAAGATAAAGTTTATTGATCTTAGATTTGAAAATTGGCAAGTTGTATATTACCATATCCTTGTTCTGCCCATCGCCTTTGATCTTTCCCTCATCATCTGACAAATAACAAAAACGAGGATCGAAAAATATCGTGTAACTACATGGGGGTCGAGAAGGGGGCCTGGTTTTCGCCCGAAGGCCTGGAACAAAATTGCTACCAATAAGAAATGCAAGAGAAGGGGGGGGGCGCATTTGCGTACACGCGGGTGGCGAAAACAACGTGGTTTGGAAGATGTTCGTTTCCAAACGAAGAGTAAGTGACCCAATCTGTGAGAAATAATGAGAAAATTCACCTTCACTCTCGGCTCCGTTTATACTTTCAGGACCCGAGTCGTTTCCTTTTACAGTTGGCTGCTTCATCACCCGCCTTGAAAAGAGGCACACGAGCATGTACTTAATCAAGCAGCGACGATAATTGTCCTGTTTTTTCAGTGAGTTATGTTGAGGAAAGACCACGGTGGCCTATACAAGGCCCTAACAAAGGAAGAAAGAAGAAAGCAAAAGGCCATGAGGAGAGAGAGATCAGATGAAGTTCATTGATCTTAGATTTGAAAGATGGCCAGCTGTAAGATTCAGGAAAGCAAGAAGAAGGCAAGACGTTCCATAAATTGCAAGTTCTAGGGATGAATGATGATTCCTGAGATAATAGCTTCATTTCTCTTAGATGAAACAAGTTTGAAGTCCCTCCCTCGCCGGTTTGGTGCAGAGTGCGGCGCCTATCTTTGCTCCTAAAACCTTTGCGTCACAGAGCTGCGCAAGCACAGGGAACTCTACGATCGGGGGGGGGGGGGATGGCTAAATGTCAGAAGTGTGTTTGCAATCCCCATAATCATCCTTGAAGTGATGTTTCTCTTCTCGAAGGTATATTTAGCTGAACAGGGCTCCTCACAGCTCCGTCTCTTTGGCATTTGGGCCACACACGGCTGCGCAAGTACAGTGAATGCCCAAGTTGAGGATAACCACCTGGTTACACTTTGTGTTTAGTTCCGTTCCATTCTCATGCTCTTTTACAAAAGTGTCATTTCTATCTTCAACAGTGTTAGCAAAAAGGTACTCATATCCGCTCCTTTAGCCTTTACACCACACAGCTACGCAAGTACAGTGAACACTCCAGTGGGGGCGAGGGAGGATTGGGCTGATCACCTGGCAGCACTGTGTGCATACCTCTCAAGAACTTCCTCGAGGTTGAGATTTTGTCGATAATACGATAAGATAATAGATAAGAGTAGGATGAGACTGACCTGAGAGATCGTAGCATTATATGGTAGAGGTCATCATATGTAACCCCTTTACGAGGAACAGGGACTAGCATCGGTGTGCCAAACAATGACGCGGAGCCACAGCTATTGTTAATTGACTGAGGCCTGGAACAAATATCAGAATGATGTGGAGGAAGAGCAATAACACATTGCTAGCTGTCAGTCCATGCGTTAATTGAATGATGAATTGATGGACGCCTAATTGAGTAAGGGCTACAGGATAAAACGAATCAACAAATGAACATACAAAGTAATAAATAAATACAGCGATTAATCAACTGATTAATCCTTCCATTGATGTACAATAACTAACAGTGTCGCATACTCGATTTCGAGCTTAGCAGCAACCAGAGACTGGGCTCTCTCGATTTTATCTAGGAAAGTAGACTTTATGGGGTGGTTTCCCGTTGCTTTCCTTATCAATGGATACTGTACTATGACGGACGCGTAACCTCTAAACCATGGCACTATTGATGTAGAATAGGACTGGGCAACTGATGACAAAATAGACTAAAACTCGAAGAGAGATAAAACATAAAAATGTGCGGCTATATTCATCTACAGCTATTTTTTGGTCCATGCACAGTTGCGGTGATTTTAGCATGCTAATAGAAATGTACGGACATGCAAAATACAAAGATTTAAAGACGATGATACAGGGTGCGTGGCAATACATAGAAAACCTGTGGCAATAAGCATACATATTTTTCAATCAAAATGCAGGTTATCATCTATCTAGAGAGAGAGAGACTCTGAGAGAGAGAGACTCTGAGAGAGAGAGAGAGAGAGAGAGAGAGAGAGAGAGAGAGAGAGAGAGAGACCCAGAGAGAGAGAGAGAGAGAGAGAGAGAGAGAGAGAGAGAGAGAGAGAGAGAGAGAGAGAGAGAGAGAGAGAGAGAGAGAGAGAGAGACCCAGAGAGAGAGAGAGAGAGAGAGAGAGAGAGAGAGAGAGAGAGAGAGAGAGAGAGAGAGAGAGAGAGAGAGAGAGAGAGAGAGAGAGAGAGAGAGAGAGAGAGAGAGAGAGAGAGAGAGAGACCCAGAGAGAGAGAGAGAGAGAGAGAGAGAGAGAGAGAGAGAGAGAGAGAGAGAGAGAGAGAGAGAGAGAGAGAGAGAGAGAGAGACCCAGAGAGAGAGAGAGAGAGAGAGAGAGAGAGAGAGAGAGAGAGAGAGAGAGAGAGAGAGAGAGAGAGAGAGAGAGAGAGAGAGAGAGAGAGAGAGAGAGACTCTGAGAGAGAGAGAGACTCTGAGAGAGACTCAGAGAGAGAGATACTCTGAGAGAGACTCAGAGAGAGAGATACTCTGAGAGAGAGAGACCCAGAGAGAGAGAGACCCAGAGAGAGAGAGAGAGACCCAGAGAGAGAGAGAGAGACCCAGAGAAAGAGAGAGAGGGGAACAGTGTACAGTGTTCAAGTAACCAATTTTTCAAGAATATTTTGGCCCGTAGCATTCCAGAGAGAAGTTCTGCATTTGATACAAATAAAAACTGTTCATGGTCATAAAGGGCGATACTCAACGACTCCTTCTTCAAAAGATCTATTAGATCACGGGAGAATCTAATATAAGAAGCCTTGGGAAAATTAACTGAAATCCATCCAGGAACCAACCTCTTCAAGCGAAGATAAACGGGTACGATGACGAGTTGGGAATCCCGAGAATCGTCGGCAAGAATCGGAATTTCATACCTGCAAGAAAAATGTATCTACACTATAATCCAATCGAAGTTGAGGGGGAAAAATTGCTGCAAAAATGAATTCACAGAGTTTAAAAAAAAAGAAGCAAAAAGGACTGACAACTTGAATTTGAAACTCACACATATATGTCATCCTTTTCAGTGATGTGCGAGAGAGCATCGCGTCGTTCGAATATTTTGTGAAACCGGTGGTTATAGACGTCTGCAACTACCATCTATAAGCGAAAGGAAAGATTCAATCATGAAAAAAAGGGAATTGAAAACAAGAGCGCAAAAAAGACAGCGAATCAAAGATTCTGTAAGCAACTGGGAATGCGATTCACGGTATTTGCGATTCACTTTGGTTAATAAATTTCATCATGCGAGAACATAGAGCAGCCTATCTTTTGCGATTAAATCGGCACCTAGCTTCAGATATTATGCAGGCATGGCTGGAAGAAACGTCGGCACATTGGCATACCGTCTTTGCAAACACCTATTAGTAAATCCTGTTTTTTCACTTCCCTGAAAAGATGTCCGTTTCTTTTATCAAACTGCGGTGATTCTATCCGCATTGAATGCATGTATATTCCGAGTTAGACGAGGTCCCCGTGAAGTGCAATTTCAGCTGATACAATACCCCAATAAAACGCATATATAGCAAAAATAAGACAAGTTACGTGAAGTGGTGATGTATGTTTTCGACTCGTCATTATTATCATCACTATTATTCCTATCGGCATCATTACAAATTTTCAAATAATCTTCGTTGAAATCACAACACTGGGGATTCTTCCGAATGACGTTAACGACTTGACAAGGCGTACAATAGAATTCAATTTTCTTAGTGGTGTCGTGGCGTGGTGGTTAAGCATGCAGACTCAATGTGTCACATTCAAAACGCCATTGGTGAGGAAGGCAACGGGAAATCACCTCGTGAAATCCACTTCTCTACAAAAAACTCAGAGCCCTGTCTCTGGTTTCTGCTACACTCGAAATCGAGCATGCAACGCGTTTTACAATCTAATCTATAGCAAGCTATCTACCAAATGCATGGAAAGTGCCTTGAGGGCAAAAAACTGAATCTTTGGTGGAAGAAAGAAGAAGTTGAAGAAAGAAGAAGTGGAAGAAAGAAGAAGTGGAAGCTAAGGGGCTCCTGCACTTCCATTGAATGCCAAGTGCTCTGGTCAATTCTAGTCTAAGAACATTTAACCACAATGAACTTGTGCTACAATTGAAGAGCGTCTTGAGATATTTTCCCCAAAATCATTTTATAATGGTCAATGCTATCATATATTACTTCTAATTAATATTGTAACTGCTTTCATGCTTTGTGAATGAAATGAAAGTTTTAAAAATCCATTCACTTATGGTTAGGTTTTCCAAACGAACAATAAATACCATGATGAATAATATAATAGATAATATAATCGATAATATGACAAAGACACTAGATACATGAACCTCATTACTGTCGACAACTCAGGGGATGTGGGTTCGAATGCCACATGTATCAAAATAAACACGCTCTAAGTTAGAAAGCCAACGACCAACTACCCTTGAAAGTCCACTTCCCTCGAAAGAAATCGGAGCGGCGTCTCTTGTTTCTGCCAAGCTCGAAATCGAGTATGCTACGAAATAACTCATTGTGAGAGACGATTACCAGTCGATGATTCCTGAGGTGTAAGCCTTATGGCGCATACTTTCAGTTTTATAGCATGAAGATAGCAACAATGCCTAATCCACGAACTCTATCTTACAAATCATCATTCATCCCAAGAACATGCAACTTATGGAACGTCTTGCCTTCTTCTTGCTTTCCCGAGTCCTACAACTTGCCATCTTTCAAATCTAATGTAAATAAACTTGATCTTACCTCTCTATCCTCTTAGCTGCTCGCTTTCTTCTTTCTTCCTTTGTTGGGGCTTTGTATAGGTCACCATGGCCTTTCCTCAACATAACCCACTAAAAAAAAAAACAAAAACAAATGCAGAATGTTCAAGAACATTAAGAGGAAAAAGAAGGAAAAATTATCAAGCATAAACCTTTTTCTGATCTGCTCCGGTCAACTTTGAAACAGCTAGTGTTAGATCGCTGACAGTACCAGCTTTGGGAACGAGAACTTTCATCTAAAAGAAAGCATCAAACCATTTGAAATCATGCTTACGATACTAGTCTTCAGGAATAAATCTAAGTAAGCCACGAGACAAATGTTCTGTGAATCCACAGATTAACTAGTTGAAAAGGAATCAGTTGCATAAAGCATGCGGAAAGAGATACAAGTGTTTGCGATGTCAGGTTAACTCGGTGGGGTTGTAACCTTCCAAGTTGACCCTACAGTTAATGGTTCGAGTCGAACTTTAGCTTAACTTTCATATAGATTGAGGAGAGTCACTGGTTTCCTGTTATTCCAGACGTTGGAATCAGGATGTGAGGTCACATCGAGGGGAAGGACTTGGGACACTGCTCAGTAACCAAGACTCTCAAAAGTGTCCAAAAATCTTCCTTCGGGTGTTGGCCAGCAAGCACAAAAAAAGAAACGATACCATCATTATGTAACACAAACCGTTTGCGCAACGTGGCTTTCAAGGGGAGAATAGAGTCTCAAGACTGCAGCCTTAGATATTATCAGTATTCATTTCGTCGCAATATGGCGCTTCTTAAATATCATACACAATTGTTTCTTTGCGCCATGTTATAAAACGTCACAAGTGTATAATGGATTGGGGAAAAACGGAGTAAACTGAAGAGCTGAGAGAATTGCTGAATGTTGGAAAAAATATCGCAAACGAGATCAAACGAGAGCAAACGAGATCAAGCGAGATCAAACGAGAGCAAATGAACAGATGACGGATGACAGAAACCATTAAAATAAGCTTTCAGAATCGAAGCCATGAAAAAATGACGTCACGTGAAAGGCGTGGTGCGAGTGTGTAAAAAATGGTGCAGTGCCAATTGAGAGAGAAGGGAACTTCATGAACGCATTTATTCATACTGAAAAACGACTCTTACATTCATCGGCTTTCTTTCAGCTTCCAACGGGACAAAAATGAGACTTAGACATCGCTCTTTGGTGACGGGAAGCGGCAATGATAAATAGCAAAACGGGTCGAAAGTGACGGATACCTAGAACACGAAAACTCATGAATGATGAAACAACTCGAATCACGAATACCCCCGGGATCCCACGTAAACGTCGAATTCGTATACTTCTGAAGGGGGGGGGGATAAGTTCATTAAACATCCCTGCTCTATCCCATCACAACAAAACTCAACGTTACGGGGGCATGTTACGAATCATGCCAACTGGGTCGCAAAGAGACAGGCGATAATGCTGGTCAACAGAAAAGAAAGCTGCAGCCCCATTTGTTGAAACAGTCACGGGCTTAAATACCCATTGACATTTTCTAGGCATGAATACAATTCATTGTCAGCCAGTGGGGACTTGTTACGGGAGATTGAAGATGGCGTGCAGTGGCAAATAGGACCAGTCAGCATCAATAAACAGACGTCCGGTCGTATTTTGTAATCAAGATCGTGTTTATTCATCACAATCATCGTAAAACCCAAATGCTTCATTCTACTATTCTCCGCCTCACGATGCTATGCTATACTCGATAACAATGCCAGAGCAGATCATCTTGTTAGATTGTAAATTCCCTTCCGGCTTCACGCCAGGTGCCTATACATCCACCTGCCGGGTGGATGGATGGAGGACATTGACTGGCGAGAATAACGATTCTGCATCAACGGCAAGCTTACCTTGGAGCAGACAGGACATACAACAGTTGATTTGAATAGACCATGAAAAAGATCAACGATGATGGAGCAATTTCGTAATTGGTGATTAGACCAAGCCTCCTTTGCCAGTTCCTGGAACAAAAATACTCATGATTCCTGGAAGGAGCATTGCTAATGGCCATAGAAACGCAATAATATCAAAATCAATTGATCAAATAACTGCACTTCTATGATTACGACAAGGACTTTGATAAGTCGCTTTCAGGTTGTGTACAGCGTTGGTGTTCTTTCCAATTTGTCGAATGCCAAATGCACAATGTGAACAATACCTCATCAGGCCGACCCGCGTGGTCTGGTATTTCAACGTACGGTTTCTTTTTAACTCTGTTCAAATCTTCATGAAGACCATCCAATAAGAATGCAAGTAATTCATGAGAGTCTTGCTGTTGATAACCAGAAAACTGAGGTGCAAACCTTCCTACAGCAACCTACGGGGACAAATATCAACGTCAATCCTTCGCTTCCTACTTGCTTGCTTACTTACTTTCTTTCTTTACTTATTTCTTTCTTTCTTTCTTTCTTTCTTTACATGTTTATTTCTTTACTTATTTCTTTTTTTCTTTCGTCCATTCACTAGTTAATCCATTCGGTGATTCTTTCATTCATTCCTCACTAATATATTTTATTTCACTCATCCATTTTTTCATCCTTTCATTCATTCATTCATTCATTCATTCATTCATTCATTCATTCATTCATTCATTCAGTCAATCATTCATTCATTCATTCATTCATTCATTCATTCATCCATTCATTTATCCATTCAATCATTTACTCATGCAGGTGCTTCTGCATTCATTCACTCGTCAGTTCATCCATACATTCGCTCCATCTATAAGTTAGCTAATCAAATGCAATGTGTCATTCTTTCTTCATTTCATGCTAACCGTAAACATACCTTAAAATTTCTTGGTGATACATAGCTGTTATACCCACTCCACATTTGATGCAATAATTCTGCATACGCTTTGGCAATTTCTCCTTTCATGCCTAGCGGATTCTGAGGGTTTAATTCCTTTTTGTAATTCCCAGCTACAAGCAACAAGAAATAAAACATTTCAAAGAGATGAATTAAAGGATAACGTAACTCAGATAAACATCGCTACAGATTTCCTCAACTTAACAAGTTCTTTTTCAGTTTACCAACGACTTTTTGCGTCCAAGGGGGGAAATGGCACCTGCGTTATACACCTTAACTTTAACACATTGCAACTTTCTTCACAGTTCTTAGTCGTACCACCTTGAGTTGTATGAATGAATGCAGCATCTTCGTACTCAGCAAAGACGTAAACGTAATTGTGGATTCATTTTGCAAAATGATTAGTTTTAGCCAAAGTGACGTCACACCACACGCGTCGCGTCATGACGCTGACCATGCAAGGAGGACACAGTGTGACATCTTGCGTGCGCATAGCGTTTTTTCAGCAAAGCGTCAAGACGTGTCAAAGTTAAAAAAATCCAACTATGTCGCGACGTGACGCTTCAGAACAATGAAAAACCAGCTACGGGAAGACGAAAAAATGGCTGCCAAACTTTTGAACAAGGCCAAACTGATAGAATCTGTGAGAAGCTATCCCAATCTCACAAAGATCCCTTGCATTTTGTTGCTTCAACAAAACATGATAAGCTAACAACTGATTTTGTAGACCAAGAGCGACAAGCATGCTTTGCTTTGAAGAAGCCATTTTTCAATTTGATGCAACGCGACGCTTTCAAAGTGAATTGAGCAGAAAATTAGACGACGAGACGCGACACAACGCGTTTGGCGTGAATCAAGCTTTACAAAGTCAGTAGCTATTATAGCCAGTTGAATCAGATTCACAAACACGCTTTGACAAATATTACAAATGAATATCCATATTCCGACGGCAAACTGGCAAAAGATTTCTTCATAGCTAAAATATAATAGGCATAGAGATCCTGAGGAATAGAGAAACCCCAGTAACAGGAATCGTCCTGATGCCGTCCATGCTGTACTGATAACAAGCTGTTAGGACCGAGTCCCTTCCTTGCATCCACTTAGCCCACACGCAGGAAGTTTATTTGATTTTAATATACATCAATTATTGTTAGGATGCGTACCTTTCTACATGTCGTGAAATAATTACCGTGATGATTTGATGATCGATAGAGGCAAGAATTAAGTTATATGTTTGATTTAAGGAACATATGGTCACGGTAGTGGACCAATTGACATGTTCCATACGTTGTGATTATAAATGTGACAGTGGGAAGCTGGTAAATTTATTAGTTAGTAGGAGTTGGAGCAAGTGGTGGCGAATCTATAGCTACGAATGGAATAAGTTGGTCATGAAAGCAGCGTTCTCGCCGCGGCCCTGTTACGCAGATTTGCGATTCACCACAATGACGCAAACTAATTCTTTTAATACACGAAATATGACTTCCACGCTAATCAATTGTCAGAACCCTTCACCGACGACGACAATCCTTTCAGCCAACGTTGAGGGATTCTGCTGCAAAGCCGTCCGCGGTTGCAGCAGCAATGCAGAGTGGATGACTTACTTCAGATATGCCTCAACAGCAGCGAAAGAATGTGTGATGATGTGAAAGAGTGCTATTTAGCAACATGGCAGAAGAAGAAGAAGAAGAAGAGGGGGAAGAGGAAGAAGAAGAAGAGGAAGAGGGGGAAGAAGAAGAGGAAGAAGATGAAGAAGAAGAAGATGAAGAAGAAGAAGAGGAAGAGGGGGAAGACGAAGAAGATGAAGAAGAAGAGGAAGAAGATGAGGAAGAAGTAGAGGAAGAAGAGGAAGAATGGAATAGATGGAATACACAAATTAAGACATTTGTCCGAATTCTGCATCTTTTCGTCGTCTGTCAACAAATACTGAGTTAGGGGCACCGCTGGAAACAGTGGTCCTAACATTTGCAGTTCGCAATGAAAACAATAGCTTCATTGGAAAATAACACAGCTACAGCCAGTTTTTGATCAAGCAACATTTGTACTTGAGAATTTAAGTGATCGAAATTGCTTCATACAGAAAATGCCAATTGGGAGACTGTCAAAAAGGTTGCCCCTTACTTGTTGTACAGAAATCGCAATGACATGTTGAGGACACGGGCAGCTCTAAAACTTCTTCAGGTTGACCCCTGCCAGAAACTAACGGACAATTGCACGCTCCCTTGCTCCTAAATTGAGCTTGAGGACGCTGAGTAAAAATCAGAGAAACGCATTTCCGCGTGAAGAATAGTCATCAATCAAATACTCACCTAGAAAATACTTGGTTAATGGCGGCGTGTTGCTTAAGCATTGCAGAGATGAGTTCATGAAGCACGTATTACCAAGATTGCTAAGACCACACAACCCAGCTCGACTTGTGCTTGAGCTGCCACTGGACGTTCGCCTTCGTGAGTCATCGTTGTAAGATCCGTAAGAGGACCCGTATGAAAATCCATATGAGCTATGGATTCGAATCAAACTTTTCATTAGGTGGATGGTAAAAACCGGTTCCATATGATTATCAATGTAGCGAAAATTCTCCCTCCCCCCCCCCCAGAACTCTTTTATTTACAAAAAAAGGCCAATTAATGAATTCTTGCTGGCATGGGACCAAAAATGCACCATGAAAAGCTTTAAATCGTGTTCAATTTACAATTATCAGATATTCCGAATCAATTTCTGCTCAAAGGGTTCGAAGACACAGCTAAAGCTTTATGGAAAAGAAGATCACTAGTAGGTGGGAATCAGGGGAAGAAGGGCAGGTATTCGCTAAGAGAGAGGACGTCAAGGTAGTGTATAGAAGTTTAAAAGACGGAGACTGTTCCACCAGATGCTAGACTGAGAGAAGAAGAAATTAGCAATCTGAAATGAAGACGAAGTAGGCGAGATTGCAAGAAACACGAGAGAAAAAACCGGAAAAATATGCGAAGAGACAAAAGAAAAAACAAGGAAAGATCGAGGAAGTAGGAGCCGCAATGATTGGTTTACGGCATTTGATGTCAAAGGAAGTTCCACATGCCAGGAGTCGCATGAACAAATGAAGATTGGCACATTGTCCTTAAGGGTGAACGAAAGATCACCATTGAATTCCTGGAAGAGTTCTGCAACGCCCGGTCTTAATCCATTACGCAGACAACGTCTCGCTGCCGGTCCCCCAAGCCCGGATGATTGGGAATGGCTGGTGACGCGAAGGGCATCCTGCCGTGGAAATTCCATTCCCAACTGAACGTATTATGAATGAAACTCGTGCTAGACTTTGGGAGAAAGAAGCAGGCTTGAAGGAGCAGATGCTAGAGGCAGGGCGAGGTCGAATAGGTTTACTAGCATCAGCGATCCCACATCAGCGGGATAACTGCCCGGAGAGGAAGTGGACGAGGTGAAGTAAAGCCTGAAACTGAGATGAGATTCGCCTGACCTTGAGAAAGCTGTTGACGTTGGGGAACTTGCTGACCAGCCGACGGCGGATCCAGATGATTCCATCGGTGACGATGAAAACTGAAAGACAATAAAACGCCTTGAAAGTATTTTCTTCACACCATTTAGTTAATTTTTGGGGCAGGATAAGGGCTAGGCAAGTGCGATGGGTGTGTGTTGGGAGCAGTGTGAGGATTCGGTCATAGCTGGGGTACGGTGTGGGGTTAGTTTTAAAATTTGGGTAGGGTTAGGGTTGGGGTTAGCATGTGCAAGGGGCATGAATCGGGGTTTAGGGCTAAGGTAAGGTTAAGGGTCAGGTTAATACTACAATAAGGGTTACGGTTAGTTTCTGGGTTGGGCTAAAATCTACGCATGTGTGGGGTGTGTAGGTTACGGGTATGATTTTGTGTCTGCCTGTGCGTGCGCGCGTGTTTGTGTGCACCCGCGCACGCAGTTATAACTATTACGATCAACGATAGACTGCAAATATGCGTTAGGTTTGACTCACCCCGTAACCACTCGACATGGAGCTGGAAGAAAATTAATAAACATTAATGTTCACAGGTATTCACAACAAATACTATTGGCATCCGAAAACATCTAATCCCGGTTAATTATGCAAGTCACAGTGCCAAACCTAAGCAGGCTTACATTTGTGAGAAAAATCACAAGAGAAACATCGATACAACCCATTGGTATTCGTTCTGAGCTACTACAAATTTCATATAATTACAAGAACAAAAGTCTAGTCGAAGCTCTGCCCCTCATTGCTTCCTACAAATAGGGCGGCACCTAGCTCTCCTTTGAGCCACACAATCTCGCAAGCACAGCGAATGCAAGAGCTGGGTGGGGCTTCATTTGGTAGCAATTTGCCTTTAACTCCACCGTTCAGCTCCAATGTGCTCAGTTCTAAGAGGGCAGCAGCAAGTAGCACTCGTACCGAGTTTGGCATGACCTGACCGGGGATCACGTCCAAAAACCACCTGCACCCAACGAGTGCAATCTAACTAGGCCACGGCTCAATAGTGTCGCTTCAGGAATGCTATCAGAGGCTGGTGACTAAAAACGCAGTCTTCAAGTCAATAAATTTCATTTCAAAATCACTATTAAAAGCGAATGAATCACAACTTTGCCACAGATATGTGGGAACACTGTTCGAAAGGTGCATGAAAAAAATAAGGTAGAATACCTGGATCTTGTCTGCCTAGGCCAGGACCCATCTTCGTTCTTCTGCTCCATCACAACAACCTTTAAAACAAGGGATGCGCGTAACGGACAAGTCCAACCGGGTCGTCAAGATTGAAACAATAAGGCTGATCAGCAAAGAAGGATTTGCTGAGTCCCATACTCGATAGGAGGGTCGGGAGCACCTTATCGGGGTGGAATCATCAGGATCTGCGGCATCGTCAGGCCGGTGGCCAGGCCCTTTCCTCGCCACACATTACCCGTAGCTTCAAGCCAGGCGCCCGTTCGCTGCTGGGAGGGGGACATGGAGCACCTTATCGGGGTGGAATCATCAGGATCTGCGGCATCGTCAGGCCGGTGGCCAGGCCCTTTCCTCGCCACACATTACCCGTAGCTTCAAGCCAGGCGCCCGTTCGCTGCTGGGAGGGGGACATGGAGCACCTTATCGGGGTGGAATCATCAGGATCTGCGGCATCGTCAGGCCGGTGGCCAGGCCCTTTCCTCGCCACACATTACCCGTAGCTTCAAGCCAGGCGCCCGTTCGCTGCTGGGAGGGGGACATGGAGCACCTTATCGGGGTGGAATCATCAGGATCTGCGGCATCGTCAGGCCGGTGGCCAGGCCCTTTCCTCGCCACACATTACCCGTAGCTTCAAGCCAGGCGCCCGTTCGCTGCTGGGAGGGGGACAGGGAGCACCTTATCGGGGTGGAATCATCAGGATCCGCGGCATCGTCAGGCCGGGAGGCCAGGCCCTTTCCTCGCCGCACATTACCCGTAGCTTCAAGCCAGGCGCCCGTGACTGCTGGGAGGGGGACAGGGGGCATCTTGAAACTGGAACGAGCATGACAGTAGTAGTAAACAGGGAGCATCGGCAGGGCAAAAGTGCTCTGACCACTTTGCTCACTACCTCCCAATGACCAGTAAGCAACAGTGGATAATCGATGCATAGAAGGGCAAAGAATGGGGTACAAAGCTAAAACTGATTTGACAGGAGATGACTTTATTCGCCTGCTTCACGAGAAAATAGAAAAGCAATGATTCCAAGAAGAGAAAAACCAACCTGGCCATCGAAAAGCTGTGAATCTTGTATTGTCGAGTCAGTATCTGTTAACAGCTCATATGTGTTGCTCATATACTTGTTCCAGATTCTGATGTCTTTGTTATCTGATATTGCGAAAGCATTTCTCATGGCTTGGATGACGTCCTCTGCAATACAACAAATACAACAGCAATAGATTACAAATCAGTGGGAGTGATTAATCAGTAGGAATCACCGAGATCACTAGCAGTTGTCTGAAATTACAACACTTTCAGGTTAAAGGGTTGCTTAAGCTAATAGAGGCTGTGGATGCTCTTCAAAGAAAGTCAAAGTTAAAGAAGACCACTATTCTCCTACATGATGGGAACAAGACAAACATGACTTACAGACGATCATTTTTTTACAGATATGCATAAATGGTACATCAACAATACATACATACTACTATACAAGGATGATACCCGGGGAGCAAAATACTATGACTACCCCATGGCATGTACATACGCCAGACAATCATTCATCTCAATCTTCCTGGAATGAAACAGCCCAGAGTAGGAGTGAATGCTAGGGGGGATGCTATCCCTACTAAAGTACAATCGCAACAGAAGAACATCCAGTCACACCTCAAGCAACGAGAACAATTATGAGTCAGATCAACGGATAGGAACAACGCAAGATCAGAGACAAGCACACTCCAGCTGTAACACTCGTTGGGCTTGCACAGCCAAAAGGGCATTTTGGAAATACCATGGCAGTTAAACAAAGATGGCTGAAAAGTTTTCAGGACAAAACTGTGGCATTCACCATGTTTACACAGATGGGTGATCCAGTATAAAAAAGAAGATAGGTACCAAATTGTGGTGTGAAAAGGGCCCGAACCTTGTACTTGATAGTAACAGAGCAAGTATCTGTAGACACAATCATTCAGCATCTTAGGATCTCAGCATCTTACCTAAGCAGCTGTACACCCTTTGTTGAAAACATTGAACAAACCACTAATATACATACCTAGCGTCGCTGTCTTACTGAACTTCTTAACAACACAGTCGTCCATGTCAGAATGACGACACAACTTCAGCTTTGTCAAATAAACCTCAACTTTCAGGTCCTTCACATAGCGGCCGTGTTCCTGTATAAATCTGGGAACAGGCAAAGAGCCTTGCACCATTCCAAACCATTTTAACAATGCTTCCCAGGCTGCACTTGGCAATAGATTATAGTTTATCTCTTCCATCATGTGTTCTTTTAAGTCATCATTCACTGTGATATCTGATCAAAATGTGAGCAAATGCAATCAAAATGTGAGCAAATGCAATCAAATTTGATCAACATGTTATCAAAATGCAATCAAAATATGACAAAAAATTTTTTGAACAAAACCCATCACAAGAAAGAGAAATTAAGTTTCTCAGATGCAATACTATCAGAAGAAAAGTGGGTAGTTGTATGTAAATGTGACTGCAAATATGGTCTTCATCTTGTGCATTGTTTAAGACCTTCCTGATGTTGGGCAAATTTTCTACTACCTCTGCTAGCTGATCGGATAGCTTGCTCATCAAAAATTAATTTAAAGACAAAGATGGACTGATATTGAAGGAATAATCAATCCTACCATGAACAGAGCGTTAAGCATTAGGCCAGGTTAAAGCTTGACTTTAACTCAGCAAATTACTCATGGGATATAGAAGCACTGGGAAATTTACTGCTCAGTACAGCATATTTCAACATTCAAACACAAATATCAACACCCATATCAACATGCACTAGTGTATAGGTGCATTTCCAAATGTAGTTGGTTTTACTTTCAAAACTAGTTTCAAATGCCAATCTATAGTTTTTACCTTTGAAGAGGCCTGTGTTGTCAATGGGTCCAGGGAAAGATGTCTTTTTTCCTTTGTCTATCTGATAATAATCTAAATACCCAACGTAATGCTGCCATTGTTTGAACCATCTAGCATCAATCAAATACCTGTTTGGCAATAGTAAAACTTGTGAATCAATCTAATCGTAAGGACACATGCTCGGATAAAAGAAGTTCCCCAATGCAAAAGAGATTTAGGTTGACATCTTAACATTACTCAATAAAGGAAACATGACATGAGCCCTACGGGGCTATTGCATTCCTTCTTGTCCAATCTTCTCCACTTATAAGGTGTCCCACGTGACACTGAGTGAATGAGTCAGCATATGATCAAGGGGTGCAACGGGATTTGAACCAGTGACCACTGTGCACTATTCACTGTGTAAATTAGCTCTATATTACAACTGCTGCGTTGCACACTCAATTTCGAGCATAGCAGAAACCAGAGACAGGGCTCTGAGCTTTTCTAGGGAAGTGGCTTTTTATGAGGTGGTTTCCCGTGGCCTTCCTCACTAATGGCATTTTTATTGTCACAAATAGAGAAATGAAACTCAGGACTCCTGAGTTACAAGTCTACATACTTTGCCACTACACCACTATATTGCAACCAGTCACCTTAAATCAACTTACACATGCAAACCTTTCTGGGCTTGCTCAACTTGTGCACCATTTGCACTGAGTCTTGCATTATGCAAAGGTTGCAAATTTTCCAAATATACTTCCTTATTGATGGGCAGAGTCCTGATTGCAATGGAGAAAACTTGGCATGCAAAATACAACATAACAAGTGCAGCTAAGATAGCATGGGGTACCCTCTTAGTAATGGAATGCCATTGATACTGCATGCTACAGCAAACACCTGCACTAAATTTGAACTGAAACTATATGAAGCAGATTTTATCGATGAATTTCTTGCTGCAACATGATTGAAATCAAGGAAGACTTATCAGCATTTATATCAAACAGAGCAAATGGGATGTGCATGAAGTCTATACCCAATGCTGGTCTACAGCCCCAGTTCAAGGGACGAGTTGGAAACAGGGAGGCCATCCATCTGTGGAATGGGAAGCTGTTATGCCCGAGTCTGCAAGATGCAAATGATAACAAACGCTAATAGGGACCAGTACCCACAATTAGGTTGGATTTAAGGAAGAAACCTACACCCATTTACATTTCAACAGCGAAAGGGGATGTGAGCAATGTGATGTGAGAGAATAAACTAAGAAAAATCAGAGTGATACCTTCGTTGGATAAGGGCCAGTTTAATATGTAAGAACGAGTTGCAAAGTTAGGACATGATTAGGCCTTGTTGACTCCTTCACTTGATGTTTCAATTTGACTTAAGAGGGCACAAATGCTGTTTTATTGTGAATTTTGAGAAAAGGTTAAGTCACAAAGTCACTATGCACTTGTTTTCACCTTTGAATGGGTTTACCTACAGCTTATTGGAAACTATTATGCAACGTACGAAAGTGGAGTGAGATGTAACCATTTACAAAATCAGTTGCAATGTCAAAAGCAGTGCTTTCTTGAACAATACAAGCTGACTAAAGTTTAGAATCGAGCATACAAAAATTGATGAATAATTCCTTAATTAGTTACTAAAACAATGCTTCCCGTGACGTTATCATGATTAACATTTCACCTGTCCCTTGCCTACTTTCTTGTCTTCAATTTGTCAATTATTCTTGAAAGTTATATACATAGCTAATGTGACCTTCTGAGTGACTAAATCTTAAGAAATATTTTTGACATACCAAGTTTCTCCCTTTCTCAAATTTTCTTGCAACAGTCCTTTGATGATCCTACATTGCTCATCAATACCGGGAATATCCTCGCTTTGGCTAGGCCCATTGGCTTTACCGTCCGTTTCCATAGTTTTAGGCGTTTCTTCTGCACTAATGGTCATTTCAAGTGCATAATTCTTAAAAATGAATGCCTCAATACACTTTGTTGATTCACTTAAGCCGTGTTAGTTGACTTTGGCTATGTTAGTACTGCTGCACCATCTCTCCCTTCGCTCAGGCATCCGCGAAGGAGTGAAAACGCAGTGTGCATTGAAGGGCCTGGGAACCATTTAGTCAAATCCTTCCAGCAAATTTTGATTTCACGTAAGTCCAGTCAAAGAGAATTCTTCGTCTCTTTCAAAATGTTCTTATCCCGTTATACCTCTTCCTTAACCCCTGGTCAAACGATCCAATATTTCCCTTTGAAATTCCAGGCGTTGGAGCCTTGAGGTGCTCTTTATATAGTCAATAGACACGGAGAAGCCTTGCGTATCGAGCAGTGCCTAGGTCCCTCCTCTCAATGTGATCACACATCGGGATTCCTATGCCTGGAATTACCGAGAGCTGGCGACTCTCCTCACTCAAAGTTTAGTCGAGGGTGGATTTGAACCACTGACAATGTGATAAATAAGCAAGAGTCCACTGAGCTATCCTGACACAAAATGAGGCGTGCTCCTGCTGAGAGAAATGGCCAGTGCCCTCTTCCATTAGCATAGCTTCTCGGTGTCCTAAAATCTAACCTCGAAGCTGGGCAGCAGCCTTTGATAAATTAGATCATACTTTTTCATCGAGTCTTTCACTCAAATGTGCTCAGATCACTTTTGGCGGTGGATATCTAGGGAAACGAACGTGGAGGTTTCTGCATTAGGGGTTCAACCTCTTGTTCATCGAGTCTTTCCTTTAAATGTAGTTAAAGGGAAAATGGTTGCAGAATCGGTTACGAGCAGACAAAAATGAGTCAAGATCGCTTTGGCGGTCGACATCCAGGGACACCAACGTGGAGGTTCTGCATTGTCACCAGTAAGATAATGAACGCCGTCGATATATGTATACTGTGCAATTGGTCGGAATGTTGATTTACATGCGAAATGAAATTACAAATGGGTACGTTGCAAACTTTTTGCAAATGCTTTTAGTTGCGAAGGGGGAAATTCTGCATTCTTTTTTATTCTTGTTTCCTTCGCAGAGAAAATGCCTTGATATTTTCGTGGAGATGAAAAAATCACGGAAAAAGAGAAGAATTATCTACATGAAGCTGGGCAGAGTCAATAGAATTCAAACGACTTGTAAAACCTGGCAGGGTATGACAAAATCAAGATCCTCCAGAGTCAGTGTTTGAAGCAAAAATTTCTCAGCCTCAGCCAAATATTGGCAGTGAAATATAGCTACAAATGTCAGTTCACAGATGAAGAATTAGTTCAGCAATTGCGCCTTCATACATCGCTTGAATCTTTGTTGATCATCTTTTTTAATCCTACCTTCTCCATTATTATGTCTTAAGATTGTGCGTCTGCCTATTTGCCATCAAGCAAAATTATTGTACACCATAATCATCACAGTGGTTCCAAAGATTTGCAATTTGGATAGCTGCGCCAGCTCTGAAGACTTCAAATATTTTCTTCTGTGACGAAAGAAGTTTTAGCTTCGAGTAATTTCACGCGTTGCACATGCGGTGAAAATCAAACTTCGGCAAATGCAAGTCAGCTTGACGTTACGGTAGTGCCCGTGTTTTCTAACATACAGGCAATGTAACTGCACAAAGATAGGGGACTGTAATTGCAGAAAACACTAGTATTTTATTCGAACTCCATTCTTTTACTAAATGGCTTAAATGCTGTCAGGGATTCATGCACATAATCACACATCATGATATCGATGTCGAAAATCACTTCCGAAACCATGGCGTTGATATCCAGTGGCTGTCAAAGTTTATAGCTGCATGACAAACGATTATACTAGGTCACGCCATCAGAAACGGCACCATCAAGAAAAAAGAACGATTATCTCGAGGAAGACCACCCGACGATACCATCGTGGGAAGAAAAGTGAATATGATGGGAAACACCAATTATAGCAGAAAGGACATTCAAAGCGTCGCAGGAGATCGAGAAAGTTGGAGCTATGGGAGGAATGGTTGAACTGCTAACTGCGGATGTTACGGCGGTGATAAGAGTTGAACGATAATCTTTTATCTGTCTATCTATCTATCTATCGATCTATCTATCGATCTATCTATCTATCTATCTATCTATCTATCTATCTATCTATCTATCTATCTATCTATCTATCTATCGATCTATCTATCTATCTATCTATCTATCTATCTATCTATCTATCTATCTATCTATCTATCTATCTATCTATCTATCTATCTATCAATCAATCTATCTATCTATCTATCTATCTATCTATCAATCAATCAATCTATCTATCTATCTATCTATCTATCTATCTATCTATCTATCTATCTATCTATCTATCTTAAATGGTACACATACGAATCTCACTAAAAAGGTAACTGCTATTTAGATGGCTAACAGCAGCTAACAACAATAAGAACATAGAAGGAAAAATTCATATTATCAAGTAAATATTAGTTAATAAGGAGGAATTTCCGGGTTTGACCATTGTTTGCTTCTGGAACAAAGGATGTAATAGATGGTACGGAAGTTGATGGAGATTATAGCTAACATGTAATTAAGATGACTGGTCAATTTCAATACATTTCCACATCTCCATAAAAGAATCAGACGAGTAGCCAAAAATTCCTGTACAGCACATGGGTAGATTAACGAACTTGACTTTTCGATGATTTTTGTTAAGATTTCTAAGGAGAGGACAATGTCTATCTTTTTTGCGATGGGAGTTGCTGTTATTGAGATTGTTGTGATAACAGTAGCGATAGTGCAAATTTTCAACCAGGATGAACATTTCGACGTTACCGCTGTTTCAACGCGTGTCGTCATTCACGGAAAAAGAGAGGAAATAAGGAAGTATAGCATAAATCCAAGACGAGAAGTTGAAGTAAAATCTTGCTTAAAAGGCTGTTCGTAGGCGTTGAATGGTTGAGATTTTCGTATGTCAACAGGCAGTTCGTTGCAGGTTTCTGCTGCTGTTCACGGCTAGCCAAATAGTGGAACTGTATACGCAGCCCCAGTGATACAACCACATTAGAGGGACGAGACCACGGTATCTCATCAGCAAATTGGTATTAGCTATCTATGATTTCTACCTAGCATTCAAAGGTGAGTTTTAGGTAGCTGAGGAGGCGTGCTTATCGAAGGGTGCACTGCTCCTCCCGTGTAATGTGACGTCAATTCAACACAGTTCTGTGATTCATGAATTACTCAGTAGACTTCAGAATACTGAGAAATGTGACCAGCGACCAGTGACTTAGGCATTTCTCATAATGTTATATAGCGTCAAGATTACTATGATTCATAAATCATAAGGCAGATTTAAGGACTCTGAGAAGCTAGGCCTATCGAGCAGTGGCCTGGTCCCTCCTACTTGAACACTCCCCGTCGTGATTCCTATACTTGGAACTACAGAGAGACATCGTCTCTCTTCGAACCACTGCCCACGAAACCGATGTCCCAGCACCTTGTCGCAGAGCCATATCTTACTGTGGCGATGAAAAGACAGCCAGAAAGTAGAAGGCAATGCCGAAAAAATAATCATAATGTCAGCCATAATCAACAAAAGTACATCAGCAACAGATGAAACATTAGTCGAAGGTATTCTACGTGAACTCGGTTGTGCATAAGTATCTACATTGTATAACTTCTCTATAGCATGGTAAGTTAAAATATGGATTAAAACAAGTTAACAACTTCAAGCCTTCAAAACACAGTCTCCTATAGGAAGCACCCCTTTATTAGCGTAACCATTAAGCCACCTAAACGACAGTTAAACGAGAAGCTGAATTTTTGCTTCTCTTTTCTCCTTCATGAGCAACTATGGCACCGTTTGATAGCAACGTATTTATCAGTTAACTGAAGTTGACTCCAGTGTTTGATATGAGCGCGGAGGAGCACCTTGTCATAGGAACCATCCTGAGCGACGGCATTGTAAGGTAGGGGGGCCAGTTCCTTTACTCGAGGCACCCAATTACTGTTGAGTTGCCGGGTAGAGAGCATCCTAATGGAGGCGCAAGTGTCGCTCGCGCCAAGACGCCTGGTCCATTCGCTTCAGGCGTAAGCTGACTTCATGAGATGTAGGACGCCCAACGCTGTCCGACTGGGTTGCGTTGCAAAACCTACAATTCCATCTCAGCCCGATGGCGGTGTGACGTCTTTTGACAAGCCCTTGAGTTCAGGTTGATGGCAAGAATGCGTTCAAATCTAATTCATAAGTCAATAGATAGGAAGGGAAAATACGTATCTAAATGATGCCGAACGTTTGATAAATGTGAAAGGAAAGAGGTCAGAGAATGAGAGTTCATTTCAGACATTTTTTTGAAATTACTAGACGCAAAGAATGACAAGATATGATGGGGAAATGAGAAATGCATAGTCTGTTTTTACTGAAATTGTTACTCATTAGGTGCTAATAACAACTCTAAGAACATCTTAAGGCACAAACTTTTGGCGTCGGTGAACGAATGGGTGTGGAAAAAAATTGGCAAAACCTTCCTTTTTCAAAAAGCACGCTAAAATATTTCTTACATTGGTTTCAGTGAAGTCCTGCAAATAACGACTCCTGCCATTGCTAATCTACAACAATCTAACAATCTAAAACAAGATCACTCACAAGAGGTAGGTTAATTCAGGGCGGAAGCAGAGAAAGTCAAGAAGCAACACGTGACAAGCATCGAACAATGGCTTGTTTTCATTAGGTTTGCAGAAAGGAAGCTAGCTCCCGATCCGTGCGAAACGAAACCTGACACGCAACCAACATCCAAAGCGGATAAAACATTCTATGGATTTGTACAGACAATCATATGAGAGCAATTTTCTATTTTCTTTCGATTCCAGTATTCAGGGCGGAAGCAGCGACGGCGAGCCGCAACTCAATTGGGGCGAGCAACGAGTTCATTCTTCTTTGGTTCAAGCAGTTCCTCTACCATGCTCCCAACCAGGTGGTCCAGCGATGCCTTCACAGACTCAACGTCGACACTAGAAAGAAATTGAACATGAACATTGGTCGTTTCATTGCCGTGAGGAGATGCAGACGGGCCTAAGAGGAATTCAGCAAGTTGCTTGCATGATTCAGTCGTGCGTGACAAGACTTGCTTACTTTTGAAAGAGTCGGTCGCGAATGCTATCGCACAATCCGCTCCACCGATTTGAAGGAAGGAAACATTGCTAAACGAAGAAACTAATAGTAATTTCCATAAATCATTCATTGTGATCGTCATTTAATGATTCTCGTGAAATTTCTACTTGTCTGGAAAGCCTTATGAATATTTTTACAGCCTATCACTCGACATGACTTGAATGAGCCAGAAGCTCAGTTGGTGGGGTTTTCGGACCGCAATCTCAAAGAAAGAGCCAGGTTCGATACCGTCCCTCGCCTACTCAGCGCGTGATAGCATAGCTCGGTTACTCTGACCTAGGCTGCAATAAATATCCTTGGAACTGGTAGAAGGATAGGCGGTGCACCTCAGCAAAGAAAACTTCCCTTGCCCTTAACTCACGTTCCGTCGATACTGACATTAGATCACTCCGATCGACTCACTTTCTCCATGACTTACAAGCTCCTTCACTTCACTATAATCAAAAGGTGCACTATCTTGGTAAGCTACATTCGTCTCTCCATGTGCCTTAGTGACATCGCTATGCTTGAATTGACGGGGCAGTTTCTACCTTCCACTGCTATTCCATGATTGACTACCCCGATCCTGTACAAGAAATCTTATGTGCAACTTGGCAATGATTCCTACATGAGAAAAAGAGAGAGAGAGATAGAGAGGGATAGAGATAGAGAGAGATGCTACATAGAGAGAGAGAGAGAGAGAGAGAGAGAGAGAGACCCAGAGAGAGAGAGAGAGAGAGAGAGAGAGAGAGAGAGAGAGAGAGAGAGAGAGAGAGAGGGGGGAGATACTAATGTGAAATTGTGGAGCAGCCCACTGAAGCTCAAAGAGGCCTCCACGCCTCATTCGGTGGAATCATTTGATGCCTGGTTGAAATGCGATCACAAAGCTGATAAGTTATTAAAGCGACTCTAGCACTCATTTTCACTACGAAAAAAATCTTTCGTCATAGTGAAATCTGGACAATCGATTGTTAAGTAATCGAAATCAATCAAACTCTCTTTGCTTGTGGTCGATGGAAATCATCAACAGTAAGGACAAACCTCTCTCCTGGTTTCGCTACAATCTCCGTGTAATACTTTATCTTCGGCTCGGTGCCACTTGTTCTAATTGTAGCCGTGACGCCATTTTCGAAGGTGAAAGTTATCATTTCACTGGATGTACTGGTTGGCAAAACCTTGTATTGGACAAAATGATACATTTAGGAGATGGAATGCCAAATTGCATAATGTTGATTACGCAATTCATAATGTTAGGTTGAATATTAAAGTTTCATTGAACAAGTGATACACGGTGGATATAGATACGGCGCGAGAAGCCACGTGGTGGATTGGTCGTCTCTTTGAAAGCTGAAGGTTTAAATAATAGCTTCGCTCAAGATTATCGAGTTGTGTGCTATCAGTGACCAGTGAGAAACAAAACAGAACCAAGACTCGACGTTATTTGCAAGCGATTGATCAAATCGAGCCACCACGCCCTTTCGAATCTGAGATCAATAAACTTGATCTTATCTCTCTGTCCTCTTAGCTGCTCGCTTTCTTCTTTCTTCCTATGCTGGGGCTTTGTATAGGCCACCATAGCCTTTCCTCAACATAGCCCACTCAAAAAAAACAAAAACAAAAACGCCCAAATTGGAAATGGATTCAAAGGGTAAAACGTTTCAATACTGCATTTGCTGTCACCAATAAGGACTATGTCATCCATAGGCTTCAAACAATTACTGGCTGAATTGATTTTTATACATAGCAATGTCCTACCGGCTTCTTGTCCAACTGAGCGCTGTCATACCCACTGCCTGAGAGGTCCCGGACATGCGTGATTTTCACGTCGCCGATTTTAGTTGGATACTGCGAATAAAAGCAAAATGACGTAATGGAGGAAACAGAAGCGAGTAAAGACTTATATGAACAGTGCACGGAAAAGTGGAGAATGATCTCGTCGTACTGAAAGCTTTTCGCCTGACACTTATCACCACATGTAACGTCGTATAAAGGGCACATGGGTAACTGCATCAATCACCTATTTGAATGCGTTTGGATGCATACTCGGTCATGGTAAGTCTCAATTTGAGCTTAGCCTGGTGCTCCGTACTCTGATGAGTGTCAAACGACGTGGTTTTAAGTACGACGAAAATCTGGCCACCTTCATTTGAGTGGATACGAATTTTTGAAAATCACTTTATCTACTTATGAGAGCATCATTTGAATAGCAAAGATCTCAATAATCATATACATTTTATGCGAGGTGCAAAACCAGAAAATTGGCACGAGAAAACAAGCTATAAAGACTATAGCAACCTGTCCTGTCTCACACAAGTATCGAAGTGTTCAACGTCAGAAAATGTTCCATGGAAATGCACTCGATAAACACGGGTTCGAATCCCGTCGTTGGAACCACTAACCACAAGCCAACAGTCAACTCAGCTGCCCATCCTTCCGAGGTCGGGAAATGAGTACTCAGAAGTAACTCTGAGGGCACAAGCACTGGACACACATTGATAACAGCTAATCTAAAGCTGAAGTGTTTCATCCAGTATAAAGATTCGAAATTATTATTCGAAATTATCATTCGAAATTATTATTCGAAATTATTATTCGAAATTATTATTCGAAATTATTATTCGAAATTATTATTCGAAATTATTATTCGAAATTATTACTTTCTAATTTTCTCGAGGAAGGCCATGCCTTCTTCGTTGAAAGTCGCCATTTTGAAAGGAAAGTTATTCCTACAGCTGCAACAATATTATAAGACTCTATTGTTCTTGGATCGAAGTTGGTCGCACAACTTTCGGACAGGTGTTTCCATTGATCGCAGAGTGTCGCAGAATTTTAGTACAGCAGTTTCCATCAGTCGCAAGGTGTTGCAGAACCAAATTTCTGCGACACTCTGAGACACTTGCGATACTTTGTGATTAAATGGAAACCAGGCTAGAGGTAGCAATTACAGTAAGTCCCCGCATATAAGAAACTCAAATTTCGAATCAGGCTGTCTGGTTTCTTATGTGAGAGAAAATATTTTAAGATAAAGCTGGCTGATCTCTAATATGTCCATTAAGAATTGCTGGTTTTTAAGACATGGTGACGTAAAACTATCCCAAGAAATTAGTATGGGCGAAAAAAGAATTATGAAATATGATCTCATCCAGTATTTAAGATAATAAACAAATTAAGCAATTGAGAATTGCTTGTGGCAGGCTTCTGAAAAGCTTATTGCACACTGAGTATCTCCATTGTTCAGTATCAAATGGTCTTGGTATTCTTTAAAACTCTTTATTCCTTTCGCTCAAGCATATTTTCCACAGAGTTTAATTTCATTTGGGAGTTTAATCTTCAATTTGGCATCACTGTTGTTACCATCTGCTGAATCTCTTTTTGCTTTGTATTAATGGCCAAGATTTGAAGACTATTTTGTTAACCTAGTAACTTTCATATAAGAAACCAAAGATTATCTGAGATAAAACTGTTTACTACTGTTCAACATGTTAGTCGAATATTGGTTAAAAATTTAACTCGTAACCAAAGTTTGTTTTAACTGTTCATTATTTACAAGAAACTGAAAAAAATCCAGACTGCTTAGTTTCTTATAAAAGGGAAAACATTGTCCCTACTGGCAGGCTGCAAATTCTTACATGTCTATTGCTTACATGCAGGGACGTACTGGAATACAGCGATGTAACAAGGAAAAGCTTGATACGCAAGAGAAACATAATCAGCAAAACAATGATTTATCATGATATACATAAAAGTGTTGACGAAGCAAAAAAGCAGAAGTGAAAGCGCTTCTTCAAACGAAATTTCTGGGCATGTCTTTAGCATCTTGTTTGCTTGTTATGTTGGGGAAATGCTCCGGTGGCATACAGCAGAGCCCCAACAAACGAAGGAAGAGAAAGGCTGAGAGGAGAAGAAGATAGGACCAAGTTTGTTGGCTTTAGACACAGACGACGTAGAGCTCTTACTTTAGACTTATGATTATGTAAATATTTCACCACAGGGCTTTGATTGACGGGGCTACCGTGAATAAACTACTAATAACGAAATGAAATGAGACTTCGTAGGGTTCTCGAATGGAAACCGAAGCTAAGAGGCTCCATGGACTTTCTTTTTTTTTTAGTGGGTTATAGCCATACATAGCCATACATAGCCATACATAGCCATACATAGCCATACATAGCCATACATTGCCATACGTAGCCAAACATAGCCATACATATATTTTTTTTTAGTGGGTTATGTTAAGGAAAGGCCATGGTGGCCTATACAAAGCCCCAACAAAGGAAGAAAGAAGAAAGCGAGCAGCTAAGAGGATAGAGAGATAAGATCAAGTTTATTTACATTAGATTTGAAAGATGGCAAGTTGTAGGACTCAGGAAAGCAAGAAGAAGGCAAGACGTTCCGTAAATTGCATGTTCTTGGGATGAATGATGATTTGTGAGATAGAGTTCGTGGATTAGGCAGTGAAACTTGGAAAGGGTGTGAATGAGTTGAGCTCCTGGTGGTCCTGACACGCCTCAGAGGAACTATATTGAAAGGAGTGATGATTTGTGGGACAGGATTCTAGATTAGGTTGTAAGATTCAGAAAGGGTGTGAGCACCTCGAGCTTAAAGTGGTAACTACAAGTAGGTATAAAACAGAAAGATAAACAAAACAAAATGAAAAAAAAAGACATTACTTGAATAACGAACTTCATGAAAACTGACTAGAAATGACGAAAACAAAATCATAGCAATGTCGAAACGGAAGACTATGGATTTTAAGTATTTTTGTTTAGAAACAACTTACGAATCCATTTTCCATGGTTTTGATGCGCTTGAAAATTCGATCGATTGTTGGTTGCGAATGGCAGATGAAATACGAATTATTTGCAACATGAATCCCGTATCTGAAATCGAATGGTATGCTTATTCAGATCCAGGTTTAGAAATAGTCAGTCCGATTGAGGTTCACGAGGACAATGCGAGTGGAGGTCTGGGCTTCACATCAAGCTTAGCCATCGTAGCTTTAGGCAAACTGCTGCACAATGATCGCACTTTATGCACGTTCGGTTGCGAACTCAATCCAAAAGAGAGATTCCATCTTCGCATGCCTTAGCAAAATGTTTTCAACCACTGTGTCGCAAGATACTGCCAGGTGTGCCGTAGGAAATTATCAATTTGTGTGCCTGTGCCATCTAGCGTCTGGCAGAGTAACCATGTAACCTACTCTTCCATGCCCGTCGGTAGCAGCAGCAGGTAGCCTTGTTCTTGGAGACAAGCGAGTGGGTATTAACATGAAAAACTATAAAATAACTTTTTCTTTTCGTTTATTAGATTCTTATTCCAGACGTTATAAATTCATTCTTCAATTAAAAAACGCTTATATTAACAATATAAAAGTTATTGTTAGAAAGATTTTTTTCGCATCTTCAGTTGGTAATGTGCCGCGGGATTCTTTCAGTGAAAGGAATGTGCTTCGGCTCAAAAAAGATTGGAAAACACTGCCTTCGCACAACCAATTTATAAAGAAATGTTAATGGGAACGGCTCATAGCAACAGCTTATACCCTTAAATTCTGTAAAAATTAAGAGCTCGCAAGACAGCCTGGTTTACAATAACTTAGGTCACGTTAAGAAAACCAGATCGAATTTCCTGTATTCTAAACTTAAACTTGCAAATTTACAGCATTAATTCTAACAGACTTTTAAGTTCAGCAGGAATTGAGGGATAGCAGGCAGCTTCTATCCCTAGGAAAAGCAGCTTTTTAGATTTGAAATCCTTTTGAATTTATCTTGCTGATAGAGCATCGAGCCAAAACATTTATACCTATACCTATACTTATTATGTAAGCTGACAAAGGTAACCTGCAAAATATAGATCATTATCATTATGATTTTTATCATTTTTAGTTGCTGTAAGGCAGCCAAATACAAGTTACCTTTTCAGCGAGATTTGTATTTGCAACATTTAATGTATATAATGAAAGAATGAAGTTTGAAAGTTGTTCCTATTACCATCGTTATCTTCTGCCATTGATTTGTGAATGTCAAACGATTAGTTTCACTGTACTAAACTTAAGTAGATTTGATTACCATAGTCGAAATGAGCGTTTGGGATTTTCCACCAATAGACCTGACCTCTGACCACAGAGCCAACTGCTCCTTTTACTAATTAACTAGCTCATACGAAATAAGCAATCAACGTAAGGATTTGCAATCCTAAACTCTGCAAAAACATTTCGTTACGCGTAGCAAACAAACATTCACTACAATGGCCTTTACTTAAGTGTCCTTATCATGATGACCTTCAATACAATGACCTTCAATACAATGGAATCTACCACCATCATCTTGATTACAATAACCTTTGCTACGATGACCTCTACTGCAGTGACCTTTACAGGGTGACCTTTACTGCGGTGACCTCTGCTATACTGCCCTTTGTTATGATAAGTTACGACAGCGATAATGTCACTCACTTTTGGTACAGAGCAGCTAGGTGTGCATGAATTGTTGTGTCTTGATTGTAAAGATAGCATGCTAATTCCCCCATCACAGCGGCAGCGCAAATCCCATCCTTGTCAAGCACTTGTGCGCCGAACATGAAGCCTGCAAAAGGAAAATACTTACACTTCAATTCAGCCTGAAAGCAAAGTGTTACTTCATCTTGTACGTATTAGACATCTTCAGCGTATTAGATATCTTCAGCGTGATTTTATAACGTTAAGTGGCTGCACTGATCAGGCAGTCTCCCTGTCCTTCCTCTAAAGAAAAACGCATTTGGTGATATCCATGTCCCTTAAGAGGATAGCAGCAATAATCGCTTCAAGCTAAAGCTCCACTCCAGACAAGAACTGAGCCACTAGCCCTGCGACAGGCAATTAAAACATTTGCAACATCAAGTTATCAAATTATTCTTTTTAAAACTTTATTTTGATACATATTTAACCAAACATACATATATAGAAATCTCTCTTCTGATAGTTAATTGGTATTCGGCTGGCCTAATTACAGGAATTTTTGATAAAAAAAGAAAGAAAATGTTGAGAAAGGTATATGATTTTAACAAGAAGAATCAGAAAATCGATAAGACAATCGTGGCATTTGATTTCTTGACGAGTAGATAACTAAATAGTAAAATATTACTATTGTTAGAAATTAGATTGTTATTATAGCTATAATTGCAATTACTCGTTCATAAATGACTGGGCAGAGAAAGGAAACGATTGAAAATAACAAACCAATTGCTTCCTCGAAAGCAAACAAAACATGTTTTCCACCACTGATCAGATCCATTGATTTATTTCCCATCCATTTGAAGCCAGTCAGTGTTTCCTGATTAGGACAACAAATCCCGTGAAAAAAACGAATATGGATGAAAACCATTCACGAGCTGTTCTCGTTTCGTATTTTTTATGCTGGGAAAAGGTCCCAACGGCCCAATGGCAAATTTGACTACAATTTCCAGGAGAAACAAGAATGTGAATCTTAGCGGTTCAAGTAATAGTTTCGAAAAATTAAAACTTACTTCAACGCAAAAGCCTTCAGCTTTTGCAATGGCTTGTAATATTTTTGACGAAACCGTGCTGTGAATCATATAAACTGAATCGCCTTAAAAGAGAATAAATAAACGAATGAATGAATGAATGAAGAAATGGTTATCAATAAATCCGTTTTTAGCGATAATACGCGGTGTATTGAAAGAAAACTACTGATTTTCGGACATCAAGTTCATCTTTATTATCAAAAAATTGAAATAAACCCAGTTTCTCCTACATCGCATATTATTACTAAAAAGGGATTTAATAGGTTGAAAGGGTGAAAAATAATCTGTCTAAAGCCATTTCCCATTTTCACTGATTGCCCATTATCATTTTAGTAACTCATCTCTGTCAATTGATTAAAAGTCAGAAAATTCGTATTGCTTTGGAATTCGTGAAGCCGGTATGTCTGACATCAATCTTCTTAGTTGCTAAAATCATTCGAATACCTTTCCGAGATCCATCGTCAAGAATTGTTTCCACTTATGGTTTCCTTTCATCTAATCCCACCAAACAATTTCAACAACTGTGTACTATTAATCCAAATATAAACATGGCAGTAGGCTATCTTGAAAAAGCATTTAACGTCTCTTAGCAGCAGTAATTCAACACGCATTAGCTCATCTCGATACAAGGCTGGTGTTTCGACTGTGCATTCTATTCGAACAGTAGCATAAATCAATCTCAGACACGGGTGGCCAAAGACGTGAATTCTAATTCATATAGACGGAATGCACATTGCTGTCCTCTGCTAATCAGATGTTATGCAAGTTGAAGAAGGAATGTTGTTGACGTTAGAGTTTCACCGAAGTGCATGTATGTATCTATGGCCATGTATGTATGGTTATGTATGTATGGTTATGTATGTATGGTTATGTATGTATGGTTATCTATGTATGGCTATGTATGTATGGCTACGTATGTATGGCCATGTATGTATGGCTATGTATGTATGGCTATGTATGTATGGCTATGTATGTATGTATGTATGTATGGCTATGTATGTATGGCTATGTATGTATGGCTATGTATGTATGTATGTATGTATGTATGTATGTATGTATGTATGTATGTATGTATGTATGTATATTGAAAACACTGATCCTACTACAAGGTTTTTCACAGCGCATAAGTTAAATATGAAATTAAATTAATGAATTGAATAAGTTTATGCAATTATGCTATTCGCTCAGTGTGAGCACAATTATCTTATTTCCGGTTTTTAATCGTTTTCAAAGCGAATACGTTAATCGCTGCAGTGTGAACAAGACCTTAAAGAGACTCATATAGTTTCCTTAACAAAGATCAGCCCTTCTCCAACACTATGTTATGTGTACCCTACCTACACTTGGCTAACGTTGCTCAACCCTGGCGGAGTATCTCCTGCATGAAAGTTTTTTTGCATTGTAGTGGCTTACAGGCTGTCATCTGATACCGATCACGGACAAGATTTTGAATTCCACCAAGGTCCCAACTAAAGGCAATTTAAGGCTGGAAAGGGGCGGCTTCAGAAAAACGATTGAGTGTCCTCTGTGTTTCGTAGGAGGCGACTTAAGAGGGTTAGGCAGTCGGCGACTAAACCGGCTTTCCCACTTGGTCTCGGCTAGGTGAGGAGGATAATTTGATGCTCGATACATTGTACTAGTCTTTCTTTCCTTCCTTTCTCCTGTATATTTTGTATCTTATTGTTTTGAATAAATTTCTTTTAGATATTTGTGTATGCAAGTTGGTCTTTATAAGTATTCAAAGATACGAGCAGCAATCCAACGGTAAATAACGAATATGTATGAATACAATATGGCTAGACACCCAACAGTGCAAATACAAGAGCTGCTGATGAGCTCTAAGCGAGCCAAAGGCCATACAGATCCAGCCATGGACAAATAGCCTGTAGAAAAGGGTTGGGGGCTTTACTACAATATCGTCTCCTTGTAAATAGTACCGTGGGGAAAACAGTAAACAAAATCGACCAAAAATTGCACGATGTGCCTGCAAAAGTGTGGTGGGGCTGACGACTGGATGGTATTACAGTCAATGTCAGGGTATTACAAGGCATCTCTCGACGACGAGATCAAAAGAAATCAAAACCAACGTCGATCATTTGCTAGACCGTTGGACTAACTGCCTATGTGCTTGATGTTTATCAGGAGAGTATCAAAATGAGCAGAACAAGTCTGAAAGAAATCTCTCAAAAGTTGCTGCATTCCTCACCTGGATACAAATGAGGCATGTTTCTTTTGTGATTGAAAACTGACCACCACCCCAGCAAACATCCGATTTCATTACCAGTGAAAATCTTCCATGACCCTCTGGAATCAACAAACAAAACAATAAATAAGGCGAATCTTCATACTGGATTAAACATTTCAACTATGGATTAGCTATTATCAATGTGCGTCCAATGCTTGTGCCATCAGGGTTACTTCTGAGTACTGAGTACTAACTGCTACATGATAAATCTCAGCCTTAAATTTCATCCCAGTGAAAAACTTTTCTAATAGACCACTAATATTCCATGACTTATTTACGACTCTTATGTTTGCTTTTCTGTGTTCATACTTTGATTGATATATTCTCCTGGATCGACTGGCTCTGTAACTTAAATTACGACCTGTTTTTAAGAACCGGGTGAGGATTCCTTCTCCTCTAGAATAAAAAGGACTCCACGGTCTCCTATTTGAATTCTTTTTTTAGTGGGTTATGTTGAGGAAAGGATATGGTGGCCTATACAAAGCCCCAACAGAGGAGGAAAGAAGAACGCGAGCAGCTAAGAGCCTAATCTGATTTTTTGCTTGCCAAGATGCTGTAAACTTAGGAACCCTTCAACAGAACTGTCTGATACACTATAAAAAAGGTCCTGCTTAAAGATTCCACTATACTAATTATCGCTTGTTCAATTAGCACTGTATTGCACATTTCATTTATCTGAATGTAACAGCTTGGGGAAATCGTGTTTGACCAAGACTATGTATCTCTGTATAATTCAGCTACTGATTGAGGCACATTTAAGGACTCATACTCACGATGGCAACTTCTCAGCAATGGCGAGTCTGTCTGCATCGGGATCATTCGCAATGATGACGGTACTGCCAGTTTCCTCCGCTCGCCTAATGGACAGGTCCTGATGTGCGAAAGAACAAACACAGAACGATGAAAATGGCAAAAAAAGACGCAAAGAAAAGACATGTAGGGTGAAGCAAAGAAAATGAGGACGAAATACGCAATGGAGAATATCGGAAATTTCAGACATAATCACGTATCTGAGCAACATTGGAACCAATTATAAAACTTTGTTGCGCAACTTCTTGTCTTCCAAAGTGGTTGGGCAACAGGAAAGGGGAATCAACTAATCGTCAAATCAAAAATTGAAGTCAAGGGATGAGAATGTGGATCGCAGCTCCAAGTGCAAGCGAAAGAGTGAACTTTGAACTTTACCAGTGAACTTTTGCCCTCTTCTGGATTTGGAAATTTAACGGTTGGAAAGTCCGGATCTGGGTCTGCCTGTAGAGAAACATCGAAATAAACAAACCAAGAAACATCGAAATAAACGAACTAAGAAACATCGAAATAAACAAACTAAGAAACATCGAAATAGGCAAACTAAGAAACATCGAAATAAACAAACTAAATTTGACACCCTAGTTACCATTCAAAAACCTTAAGTGATAAAACGAGATCCAGGAGAGCGACCTGAAAGAAAGAAGGAACCCGAGAGAAAGAAGGGACCCGATAGAAATGGGACCGAATAGAAAGGGGGACCCGAGAGCAAGGAGACCCGAGAGAGGCCCAAGAAAGACCTGTGTGAGAAAAAAAGAGAAAGAGAGATCGGAGAGATTATTACTATCATTGTCATCATTATTATCAACAATTATATAGCTATAAGCTAAAATATATAGCTATAATTGCTAATTAAAGCCAACTATTCACCAAAATTAGAAACATAAGCTATAAGAAGGATATAGTTGACAACAAAAGCTTAAGCGAGGGTAAACATTTCCCATCATCTGCTGTTGCAGGCTTGGCATTTATCAAGGGAGTCTGAAATCTTCAGTTCTGGCGGTAATGTTTCCGATACTTTTTTCTCCATAAATCTGACGAGTGAGGCACGAGGGAAAGAGAGACCCGAGAGAGTGCGAGAAGAGAGAAAGAGAGAGTGAGAGAGTGCGAGAAGAGAGAAAGAGAGAGTGAGAGAGAAGAAAAAGAGAGACCCGAGAGAGTGAGAGACGAGAGAAAGAGAGAGTGAGAGAGAAGAAAAAGAGAGACCCGAGAGAGTGAGAGACAAGAGAAAGAGAGACCGGAGAGAGTGAGAGACAAGAGAAAGAGAGACCGGAGAGAGTGAGACAAAAAAGAAAGAGAGACCCGAGAGAATAAGGCGCAAGAGAAAGAGAGACCCGAGAGAGTGCGAGAGAGGGGGGATCCGTGAGAGATCATCCTATGCATTGAATCAACCGCCAATTGAAACAATTGATCAATTTCACAAATCAAGGCACTTAAAATGAACTAAAAAATGAACGAAAGATGAAATGAATAAATGACACAATGATGGCATGATAAACGTTACCTGCTCACAGACAGAAAAGAACTGCCTTAAAGAGAACGCTTTGAAGGCATTTTCGGCATAACGCTGTCCAACTCCATGCATTGCTGTGTATGTTATTTTCAAATTGCTGGTTGAGTTTTCCTCTCTGAAAAAATTTTTTCACATCAAACAGGTAAATCACTGATAAAAAATCACTGACTGTACTGCACTACCTGGTCGTTTTCCGCATCCATCCACAGCGTAGTAATGTGTCGTCAGTCAAGAGTGCAGTACATAGAATATTTCGTATAACATTTATATTACGTTAGGATATAGTTTCTTATCTTGTATGTTAATTCTACTTCATCTATTCTTGTTTTAGCAAACCATATCTCGAGTTCTCATAATCACAGAATTGTTTGTTTGTTCGCTGTGTTTTCTGCAACTAGTGAGGTTTGGGAGCGAGTTTGTACCTCTAGCCAACATTCGATGCCACAATTACAATTGCACTACATTTGCTGCTTTTCCGTGCTGTGCTATACTAGACTGGGCTATTCTGCTCTGTACTTCACTGTCAGGTAATCTACTAGATGTCACCGTACTGCATTGTTCTGGTCAAACACGAGAGGTTCTCATACCTAAAATGACAGTGTTGTTGTATGTCCTTCATGTATGACTCCTGAACTTCGCAGAGCGGATCAATGCACAGCGAACTCAATTTATGCAACTCTTCATCCCATGACGATTCCCATGGTTCCAAGTTGTCCATGATGCATTGCGAGATTCCTTTGTCGTGCGGTGATATTATCTGTAACAAAGGAGCCCTCTGTAGGCATCGGGTCTCAAATATAAATGCATACAGCAATATACAAAACCTCAGTGAATAGCCAAAATCTGCGTCTACATCAACGATGGAGCATATCAGATCATTAGCCACGACTCTTGAATTATCAGTACGAAAGGCTCAGTCCCACAGAGGGACAAAAAACCTCAAATTTGCTATGCGATTTTCAAAATGGCCAGTTGCCATAAATGGGGGGGGGGGGGGAGGGGGGCATCTGAGATTTTCGTTTGAAAATCGTGCATCATTTCTTCGATTTTTAAGTTAATTTACTGCAAACTTCAAGGTCTGAAAACGTCAATTCAGGCATGAGAAATTTTACTTCTTTTCTTCCCTTGAGGAATAATGTCCCCATCTCTACCTTATTCATATTTACACATCAACACTGACTGAAGATCTTGAAAAAAGAGAACTAAACCAGCAAGTAACCTTGATTATAGAGAACAAAGTTTTAAATCAATCCACTTTATCGCAGTGGCTTGGAATCCTTTTACAAAAGGGAAAAATATGCATGAAAAGTACCCGCGGACCGGTTGGTGTGGCGCAGGAGCTCAAATTGTAAAACATTTTGTCAGATCACAGTATGTAATCTGAGCATAACGCTTTCAGTTTATATCCCATTGCCTACAACACTTCACTGATGATGCAGGAAATACAAGATGACGTCATCACACCCGTGGCCGAGTGGTAGAATGCTCGTTATGTAGGCGGTAGATCGGGGCGCGATACCCGGTCGCGTCATAGCGAAAAACTTGAAAAACGACACATGCTATTCCCCTGCTTAGCATTCAGCACTTTGGGGAAGAGCATGGGAGTTAAACACATGGTGCTACCAGATGGCCAGTCCCAACTGTAGAATTCACTGTGCCTGCATGGTCCCAACTGTAGAATTCACTATTCACCGAAAACGCTGAGAGCAGGAACTTTGAATTTGAATTCTTGTCAAACTGATGCACGGAACGGTACAAACCAAGGAAATACAGGCTTGGTACCTATGACTTATCACACATCCTTCCTAAATGTTTTAGTCGATCATCAATTAGATGCCATCGTTTCAAGGATTAGCATTAATCAAACCCCACGTAAGCTTAACATGACAAGCACTGAGAATTTTTCTGAGCGATTTTCAATAGGAAATTTCGCAGTGCACATCATTGCGATGAATGCTTGAATTGGGGCACATTTAGGCCTACGAAATCAGGTAAAAAAGGTAAAATTACCTGCGCTCCATTTGAATAGTATACCTAAATGAAAATGTAATATTTTAGATATTAATAGCACCGAGAGATGCAGCCAAAATAGAGAAATTATGGAATCAAAGAAGTCTATTCGCGCCTCAAGCTTTGCACATGCTGATAGCGGCTTTTCTTAACTGAAATTTTCATATCTTACTGAAACAATAATAATACATACATACATACATACTTACATATATAGCCATACATACATACATACATAGTCATACATAAATACATTTTTTTTTTTAGTGGGTTATGTTGAGGAAAGGCCATGGTGACCTATACAAAGCCCCAACAAAGGAAGAAAGAAGAAAGCGAGCAGCTAAGAGGATAGAGAGATAAGATCAAGTTTATTGATCTTAGATTTGAAAGATGGCAAGTTATAGGACTCAGGAAAGCAAGAAGAAGGCAAGACGTTCCGTAAATTGCATGTTCTTGGGATGAATGATGATTTGTGAGATAGAGTTCGTGGATTAGGCAGTGAAACTTGGAAAGGGTGTGAATGAGTTGAGCTTCTAGTGGTCCTGACACGCCTCAGAGGAACTGGAATAATATCCCTGATCTCCTGAGAACAATGTCCGTTAAAGTATCTGTAAAAGATGGAAAGATCTCCAACTAAACGACGATGGGAAAGAGGTTGGAGCGATTTGGTGAGGTTAGGATTATTGATGAGACGAATGGCTTTGGACTGGACTTTGTTGAGAAGACAGAGAGTGGATTTTGGAGCACCACCCCAGACGTGGGAGCAGTACTCTAAAGAAGGACGGATTTGGGACTTGTATATAGATAGAAGGTGAGAAGATGAGAAAAACCCACGGGCTCTGGCGAGGAAACCGAGCTTTTGAGATGCATGTTTAGCAAGGGAATGGATGTGAGTTTTCCAAGTGAGATTAGATGAAAGAGAAAGACCAAGTTGTGTGAAAGAAGCTGAAGTGTCCAGTTCATCACCATTCATGAAGACAGCTGGAAAGTTTTGATTACGTTTGTGTGAAATGACAGCATGTTTCGTCTTGCTTTGGTTGAACGAAACTAGGTTGTCTTTACCCCACTTCTCAATAACTGTCAGATCATTGGAGAGAAGCGAGGCTGAAATGTTTCTGTGGAGTCATACATACATACATAGCCACACATACATACATATAGTACATACATGACCACACATTAATCCGTACATCTACTGACTGGTCAACATTCAAAGGGAAGCAGCAACAAGAAGCTTCTAATAGTAACTAAAATCAAAATAGCATTTAGGAAAATGGAAAGATGAGAACTATTAAAAATATTGCACAACACACCCTCCTACAGGAGAACAACGTGATGAAACTGCAATTGCTAATAAAGGTGTAGTCATCTTACGTAGGCCTAATTATATTCATTTCATCGGTTCATATATTCGGGAATTTCTTTGCCAACGCGCCACCACCTTAACATTGATTAATAACCATGCCTTGAGCCTCATATCTAAATTATCTACGTCACGATTCTCGTGCGATGATCCACCGCGGGCCCTGGGAGGGGCCTGAGGAAGATCAGTTGCCAGGTTAACCTGGTTTATCCTCTGTGAATAAAGTTCATCCATATAACTAATAACTAATAACTTCATATAACCATATAACTAATGTCTTTTACGCTACAAATAAGACATACTGCATCCTCCAACAAAGGAGTATCGTAGAATACAACTTATTAGGAAAATAAAACGAAATACTCGTGCCTAAAGTGGTGACCAGGACGTGATATTTTTCTCTCTTTCTCTGGGCTCCTTGAAAGCTAATTATGAAACGATTCACTCTCTAACAAAGGCAAGTCAACAAAAACGAAAAAATTATTCTCAATATGGAACTGTGGAAGCTGTTTCAAAGAAATGATAATGAGGTTGTTGACTATAGCAGCAAAATACCTTGTAACCGTTATCCTCTTTAGGATTGTGGGATGCTGTTACCATGACACCAGCAGCGCAACTGTATTTGTTTACTGAATATGGCTACGGAGAAGACTGAGTCACATTATCGTTTTGAAGAAATGTAAAATGCAATATAGGTCAAAAAGAAAATTTCAATATGCAGATTTTAACGGAGCAATTTCAGTCTAAAATGTTGACGGTAATTTAGACAAGGAATGACTTATTTGATTGATTTTATTCGATTGATTTGATTTGGTTGATTGAGCTGATTGGATTGACTGGATTGACTGGATTGACTCAACTAGAAATGATTCATCATTTGTTTACTGATCTGATCTCATCTGACTTGATCTGGTCTAATTGATTTGACAACATTTAGACAAGGCTTGATTCGCAAAATTCGATTCGATTTTCTTGATAAGGGTAGACCCTAACCCTAGCAGACCAAAGAGTAATTTCATTTAGATTTGCTTTTATAGAAGTGATCCAATTGACGAGAATAAAGACAGCAAATTTCCGGTCGTGGAAAATAATGATAGTTATAATAGATATAGCTTTTATATAGCAACGAAATGCACCAAACATTCTACATATTCTTAAGTGATATACAGCCTGTTTAAGAATGAATTCAACAAAAACCATAAATCCATGATAACAGGTAGCAAGTTCCAGAGAGATAATGCATTTAACAATATGCTGAGTTAATTTTTAAGGTAAATCCGAATCATTTATTGAGAAAAACCATCGTAAATGCCCATTTTCACTGCAAAATGTGCTTGAAATTCGTTGTGAAATCACAGCATATATGATTCTCGCTTCAAAAACCGACCAGTTCACCTACTCAATACTTTTGTCTTTTCGAATTTACTGCTGCCAAATTATGGTAGAGTAACCGTAAGTTAGTGGTAACGTGGCGTAGTGGTTAAGCATGCGGACTCACAACGCAGGGGTTGTCAGTTCGATTCCTCCATGCATCACTTTCAAGACGCCATTGGCGAGGAAGGCAACGAGAAACCACCCCATGAATTCAATTTCGCTGGAAAAAGCCCAGAGCCCGGTCTCTGGTTTCTGCGACACTCGAAATCGAGAATGCTAAACGCCATTGGTGAGGAAGGCAAAGGGAAACTATCTCACGTATTCGACTTCCCTAGAAAAAACTCAGAGCCCTGTCTCTGGTTTCTGCTACGCTCGAAATCGAGTATGCAACGCAGTTTTTTCGTAACCTTATGTTATTGACGTCTAAACCTTTACGCCCAGTTTAATTCATTAAGCTTAATACAGAGGTGTATTTTTGAGTAATACTCTTACAAAGTATGAAATATATAAACCAAAAATGCGAGAATTGGTTTCGAAAACTGATCATTCATTGATTAATCCTATAAAGATGATTAATGGATGCCTTTATTTAAAAAGGGAATTATGTCTTGAACCCACAAACGATGATTTGCACTAAGTATAAATTTGTATGATGCATGTTAAAAAATTGCTCACCACAAACGGTGTTGGGACTATATCAGCGAAAAGAAAAACTTTGATTTCCTGGCTGAGGAAGACAGCAGCAGACAATCTTGCGAATCTAAAATGAAAAGAGGGCATGAAAATTTTGTTCCTATTACAAAGATTCAAATTATGGAAATTCTTGTCGGGATATTTTCACGGGGCCTGAAAATCTTGTTCGAATTAGCAAAAGTTCAAATTACAAGAGAAAAAATAAATAAAAAAAAACCACGTCGCATACTCGATTTCGAGCGTAGCAGAAACCAGAGATAGGGCTCTGAGATTTTTCTAGGGAAGTGGAATTCATGAGGTAGTTTCCCGTTGCCTTCCTCACCAATGGCGTTTTAAAAGTGACACATGGAGGAATCGAACTGACAACCCCTGTGTTGTTAGCCCGCATTTTAACCACTACGCCACGGCACTCTACTTAATTAAATAGAGTTGAATGTAAATCGTTCCGAATCTCATAATGTCGATATCAGCTAAAAAGGGAGGGATTTTATATGATTTCATATGTGCTAGTCAAGGGAAGCTCCGTGAATCATAAAGAATTCCAACATTTCTGTATTCTGTGGAAAAATTTTCCCCGAGTTTTTGGTCAATGTTTATCGGGCAATGGTTGATGTTGTGTAGACGAGCAGAGCATTGATCGACGTTCTTCGCGAAAAAGCTCCCCTCATTCTACCATTCTCGATACTTCTTAAGGGGCTTTTATCGAATGACTTTTCAGGGTGCATACCTGTGGCTGCCATGCCTTGCATCGTGACCAATCACTATTCCCTGGGTATGGATGCTTGGGAATTCCTTCATCAAATATTTGCATAGTCCCTGGAAAGCAGACGTGAAACTTCAATTATCTGATTTTGGGAAACGCAACTTCAGCAAACACATTGAAGCTTGAGCAATGACAAGCACGTCATCTTTCACATTTTCTTTTAGCAATTCATACTTGGATTAAACACAAACAGTGTAAACACGGATGGGAAGGACACATTTGAAGCATTAATGATAATAGGTGGACAATAAGAAGAACAGAGTGGACACCAGGGCAATGGCCAAGGAACAGAGGACGACCAAAAACTCGCTGGTGAGATTATCTCAACCACTGTGTCGGGCCTACATGGCGGCGTCTTGCTTAAGACCGGCGCCAGTGGAAGGAATCCAGGGAGGGTACCTCTGACTGGAGTGAAGCAAGCCCTGGATGATGATGATGATGATGATGATGATGATGATGATGATGATGATGATGATGACGACGACGACGAAGATATAAGCAAGGAAAACCTAAGCATCCGAAGACAGTACATCGCACAAGACCTAAACGTCGTGGTTAAGCGAGCATTTCTACTCTGGCTAGAATCACTCTCAAAAATAGCAATCATAACTATTCATTCGACTTCCAGAAAAACCTCTGATAAACCTTTTCTTTTGATTTCAAACATACTGACAAAAGCACTTTTAGTATTTAAAAGGCTTAGGCTGCATAAACATTTATATTATTATTATTACTATGATTATTACAAAAATACAAAAATCTCGAAATAAGTTTTAAGCCTAAATATAAACAAGTGAAATTCATCAATATCGTTATAAGCACGCTCGGTGCCTTTGACAGTTTCTCCGTGGACTTCTTAGAAATGCTTAAAGATTTACAATTTGACCAAACTTGCAGGCACTACGTAGTTAAGAAGATAGTTGCCATTGCAATGAGGACTTCTTGCTGCGTCTTCTGCCGAAGGAATAAGGACTGGGACGATCCCGAACTGATGAAATTTTGAAAGTTTTCGTTCTTTTCTAGCAGCTTCTTTTTCCTTTGCATTTCTCGTTTATTATTGTTCAAGTAATCAATTGTAAACTACCTATTTAGAGAGGTTTGCAGCTGTGTGTTTGCATATATTACAAGAAATGAAGTTCGAAAGAAAATTGAGTATGCAACATATAACAGGTCCCATCAATTGCAGGAAAGACACACAGTTACCTGCTCCTATTGCAGATGGGATTTACAAAAGCCTTTCAATTTCAAAACGGAAACCAAAAATCCAAGTGATGCAACCAAAGGATGGTAAAACTGGGTGATGTAATTACCAACAAAGACGAAATTTTGAGGTAGGTTGAATAGCAACAACTTTGTTTGCGCCTTCTACCTATGATCCGAATGTAGATCTTAGGACACTGAGAAGCTATGTCAAGCAGTGTACTGGTTCTTTTCTCATAATGTGACGTCATTTCAAGATTTCTATGATTCATGAATCATAAGGTAGATATTAGGCTACTGAGAAGCCATGCTTAACATTAACAGTGCTCATCAAACAGTGTCCTGGTCTTTACTCATTATGCGACCATATCTTATGACTTCAACATCCTAAATGAAAATGCGAGCTATGGATTGCCTCCGATTACATACGTGATAATCGATTCAAGATCAATACGGCTAGCTCTCTGTCTCGGACCTACAGCCTACCATGGCTGTACACCACGCCAACCAAAACATACAAGGAAGAATACAGCACAAGAATTGATGACAACTCAGCTCAATGAATTCTTCCGATCAGAACAATTTTCGCCAAATGCGGCGCTTGGACGTCTTACTTGGGATGGCTGTAAAAGCGACTCAAGAATATTTGGCATGTACCTGTGACGTTTGGATAATAGTGAGGTCATTCATGCATGCGAATCCGGCTCCGAGTGACGACCTCAGACCTGATGAGTGAAAATCATTGTCAATACAAATGAGGAATGAAAACAACTGAAAACCAGTTGCCCAATTCGAAAGAGACATGTGTTCACTTGGAAACTATTTCAAACGAGATAGAAGAGGACAGTAGCCAAATCAGATGCTCATGCAGCTGTCTTGTTCGGCTAATCAAGCAGAAACGAGGCCTATCGCCTTCTTCTCAACCAGCTTATGTTTGCGAAATTTCTTTGAATAATGGTTCTTTCAGTTATGAGCCGGGAAACATTTCTATCGAGTACTACTGCTGTCTTATCAATTCAGTCCTTTATCCTCGTCGGCAGTGACACCCTTTCATTCTCACTATACGGGGGGGTTCAATCTGCTACGGTGCACCTAACAGTGGCCACCAATTGCTCCCATCTGATTTAGGTTGTGCAGATCCGATCATTCAAATGGGGCTACTGATACCTTGAGTTCGCAAAGAGTGATTATTGTAAGGCATTTGATGACAAATAGGCGCTGGTGCCACCAATTTCTGCATATTATGCTGAATTCGCAAAGAGTTTTGAGAATGTTCTTGGATATCGCAGCTTTATGATGAAATTTGTAATCACGATGACGACGAATTGAGACCTCTTGTTGCCTTTCAGTGTTTCATGACAAGAGATGGTGTAATTCACTGTGTGGCTAAGACTTAGGCGGGGAAGTAATTAAACGTTGACCATAACGGGTCCCAAAAACTAAGACATTATATGGTGACTATTTCTTTTGAAAATATTCAATGGCCTCAAAATTTCCAAGGAATAAAAAATTAAAAAAATTTTTTTAGTATGTCCCATATTCTAAGTATTGCCTGCACATCTGTGTAATGATCTCTTTTGGATGATCTTCCATGATAGGCCATGCCTGGTTGTTAATCTGACTAAGGCCACGAGGCTTCTGTGGGTGCTTAGAATAGATCCACACATTTTTACAAATTACATATTTACCATTATGGCAACACACATTGTCCCAAATACTAATTGGGAACAAGAAAAGCTCAATAAGCCCACAATGCACAATCTATGCGCTTTGTCAAAAGGATTAGTAAATTTTTCGAGAATATTTTACAAATCTCTGAAAATTAATCCCAAAGATCTCTTTTAAGCAGAGAACTCTTGTTATGGTTTAGCTATGGATAAGAGAATCTCACCTAATGGAACTTTGTGGCTCTTAGTCTAAAAGCATGCAATAAATAATTTGTGTATGCCATACCAGCTGTCCCAAATTCCATTCTTTTTCCCAGAATTTTGGCCAGACTTGCGTAGTCACCATTCTTGAGCAATCCTTGCACTTGTGCTGAGGTTTGTGGATTCTGTTCAAGCAATATAAATTCTTCAACAAAATTACGCCAATCTACACTAGCGAATGGAATATAAAAAAAGTGATTGAAAACAATAAAATACAAAAAGCAGAGGAAAGAAACGGAGAAGCAACTTTTGCTACAAGCGCAAAATTTTCACATACAACTTTGATTCCTATAGGATTTGGACAATTGCCACAAGTACAAAAGGTGCCATTGTGAAATGGCTATGCGTGCAAACTCATAACACAGCGGTTTTCAGTTTGATTCCTCCGCATGTCGCAAATAGAAAAACATCATTGGTGAGGAAGGCAATGGGAAACTACCTCGCAAATTCCACTTCCCTAGAAAAACTCAGAGCCCTGTCTCTAGTTTCAACTGTATTGGAATAGAATATGCAATGCAGGTGATAAAAGTCACCAATTACCATCCACCGCAGACTTAAATCATAAAATCATCAATTTCCAGTTCATCCTTTTCCTCTGAATTAGTTGATTTTTAAACTTCTTCCAATTTATTTCTATTCACTCTTACATTCATGTGTAAACACAATATATTGATGGGCACGTTACAAGCCTGAAAAAATGATATAAGACAATACAAGGCAAGACCTATTTAAAAACTTGACTGGACTTGTCTTGTCTTCTCTTCTGTGTCTCTCATGCTCATTTTTTCTTTCTAAATCATCAGTTTCACATAATATACATATTAACCTCACTCATCCTTGTATACAATCTACACTTCAAAATGTCACTGTCAGTAGAAGAAGATTTGATTCTCAGACTTCTGTCACTACTACAAAAATACAACTTTCACCAAGGTAGCTTTGTGAATTAACTTTTAAGAGGCAAAATATTCCCAAGAATCAGGATTCAGAGCAACAGTTAGCTGTTTCCCTTTAAAGACTTCCCCAACATAATTAACTAGCAAAAATGGTAGGATATGAGGCTAGTCATCCCTTGGTTGTGATTGAAACAATGCACCACCTCAGCAAATACATTTTCCCTTGCTGTCCATTTGCAAAAAAGTTTTAGCCACCCAAATCTGACGTGTCCCTCATTGCTACTCAAATTTCATGGCTGAATGAGAGCTAACATTGAGGGATTGTCCATTTAAAGGTCAACAACAGAGCACTCAAAAAGTATACTAAAGATTCAGAGAATTCGCTTTGTGGGTAATGCAAGAACAAAAATTCTTCCAATAAATGAATGGCAGACCTATCAAGTTGCTTCAATACCAACATAATTTACATAGAAGAGCACTGAAGATGAGAAATTTGGCTTCCTTAGAGTGACTGAGTGAAACAGGTGCATTCTTCTTTCAAATGCTCTACCTAGGAGCTTAAGGTAGATCTTGGAACGCTACAGTTCCTTTGTCCCTCCTAAAATGTCTCCGTCATGTTTAGATTCTGATGACTGATAAATCTTATGGAATATTGACTGATGACCACTGAGAAGTTATGCTTGTGGAGCAGTGCCTTGGTCCATCTTCCTGGTGTGAGCATGCTGCAGGATTCCTAAAGGCTTTCAATCACAGAGAGCTGACAACTCTCTTCTCTCTCGTTGAAACTCAATCAAAGCATGGACCAGCTGTCTGCATCCTGACATTGAAGTAGTGGTATGCTGTTAAAGTGCACAGCAGAGTGGAATACTATAAGAGCTGTGCAGTTTTGAACTGCATCACTGAAGCCAGACTCTTAATAAAGTAGCAAAATGGTCAAATACACTACAATCTTAAACAAAAAGACATAACCCAACAGTAAATCTAGCAAGCTTGTGGAATACCGTCTACAAACAATGCCATAATGCTATGAATGAGCTGGTATTTCTCATTGCATTTTCGCGAGTAAAATTACAAAGCACTTTTATAAACATGAAAGAGCCTTGATAAGCCTTCTCAATGTTTATCAATTTTAGGGACTACACTTGCTCTCCCACCATTCAAAATACAACTTTTTTAAATTAATTGCTTTTAGCCTGGATAAACTTATCCACTGCATATATCTCAATTCTTTTTGTAGTGGGGCTGAAATTTGTAAACTTTCCCAAAGAAGGTGCAAATAAGCACAATATTTAAGTAAGGTTTCCCTTAATAATGCTATTCTTGGGACAGTAACTTTAGAAAGGCCAAGGTATCTTTTAATTAGAGATCAGAAAATGTAGCATGTCTTCAGTTTTTTAAAGAATTTACAGAAAATCAAAGTAACTAATAAAAATCAATTTTCACCAACATATATGCATATCTTATGATATTCTAAGATCACTGAAGGAAATTATCCGACAACACTTCTTGGGTTTTGCAAACTGCTCAGACAGACATTCCCACATAAAAGCCTAGCACCCTTGTAGCAAACTTAAAGTGTAAGTTCCATCACATTTGAAACATAACTCCTCTTGCTCCAGCCGTACATGGGAAAGCAATAGCACTGCAACTACATCTACACTGCCTGTTGATTCAGGTTTTGGTAATGCAGAACTGCAATTTGTTAACATTCGTCACAAAATTCTTAATCAAAACGTTTGTTGACGTGGATTTCCGCAAAAATGAATTGCAGAAACTAGCAAGTTCATTTTTATTGGAAATACAATGGCTCTGACTATTCCAGGTAGATGGGGCGGTTGTGAAAGAAGAGATGTGTTAAATAAACAAGGTGCGTCAACTGCTACTTTTTGCACGAATTGCTGTTTGTTTTTATACATTGGCCTTGAATTCGTAGCGGGAAGCTAAGAAAACTCGCGAAAAACTCTTGATTTTCTACTCCAGACGCTGGAGACCGCAACCAGGATACGACCAGGTCCGCTGTCTACACGATAGCGACTTGGAAGATATTGTTTATCAAACCTTCACCGACCTTCGAAAGAAGAGCGTGGAGATTTCTTTATGCAAAAGTGTTTGAAGGCTATTTCGTTCGGAAAAAAGCACGGAAAAATTTTCTCAATCTAAATAGCGTCATTCCAGCATAGTTACTACGATTTATATTTAATTAGCCGATAAATTCAAACGAGAGGGTGCCAACCAAAGAGTTTATCAAAAGCAAAGAATAAAATCACCTTATCCCAAAGCAGCCATTCATTAATTCTTGCATCTAAATCTGCATCTCCTGACTGCACAGTCGCCAGTAAACTCTTGATATCTTCACTTTCCATTGTTACCTGATCTTTCTTCCTTCCACCATAAATATATGACTCAGCTTGCTGCCAACACACTTCATCTAACGTCCACTCGATACGAGGCAAAATATCAAATCGAGGCTGTGCTGTATGGACCGCGTACTTTTGAAAAGAGATTGCAACCGGACCAAAAGTCCACTCTCACCCAAATACTCAATCACCAACCCTACCCCCCCCCCCCCCCAAAAGCTGAGACCCACGGCCAATCTAAATGCACTGAATCGGGTGGCAGAGCTTGCTAGGCTCATGTGTTAGAAGCAGGGATGTCGCGGGAACCTTTTTGTCGGGGGGGGGGGGGGGGTGCAAGGTTGAATTTACCTGAATTTCAAGGTTCAATTCTTTAAAATTTACCTGATTTTACGATGAAATAACCCACTTTTACCTGAATCTTAACTCGCTCCAAAAGCTGGGGGTGTCGCACCCTCACCCCCCTCGCCCCCGGTCGCTACGTCCCTGAATGAAAGCCAAGGTAGTAGCAAAAGCAAAAGAAATTCGGCTATCAGCAACCCCTCCCTCACTAACTCTTATTCTTATAACATAAAGACAGTAATATTTAAAGGAAAAGTAATATGTCTAAATCAGCAGAGATGTAATCATAATTCTCAAAGACAAATGGTGCGGCACAATTTAGTGATAAATCTATTAACACAACAGGTGGAAAAATAAAGACATGGCTGGGCAGAATCAGCATTTCAAACAGAGTTCAGTGTCCTTCGATTTTTTGAGGGGAATTGGTTCTTATGATATTTTCCAGTTGCTCTCCTCGCCGATAAAGCATTTGCTTTGAACAGTGCAGGATTCTAACCCACAGCTGTTGCGTTAGCAGGCAAGGAGCTTAACACGTAAACTGCGAAGGGCTATCCACAACACTGCGACATAAAGCAAACAAATATGAAGATATCAAGAATTTTTGCGATTGCACTGGTAATAATTAGATGCGCTCTCTCATTAAGATGGTCTCCCCTAATTAAGATTGTCTCTAAAAACCCGTTAAATATTTTCATACATGATAAAATAGCAGCAAACAGTAATAAGACGAAAAGATGCATATCAAACAGAGCCACTTTTCATTTTGTCGCTGGTGACCCAGTTGTCTCAGGAAGCCGTTTGCTTCCCCCACCAGAAATTACATACATTGACACTTTGCTAGACTAGCTAGGGAATAAAAACATTTTTCTCTTTTTTTCTTTTTTAGTAAATCATATAAGGGGGAGATCGTGGTAGCCTATACAAAGCCTAAAAATCGAAGACAGGCATCCAGTAGTTAACATTTTCCCCGGTGCATAGGACTGCTGTCGGTACGAGCTTGGTCACCTAATCATGCGTCACTCCACTAGTCATCAATATTTCTTAAAAGATGGCCTGACATAACGTAGCAAATCAAATTGAAATAGCCTTTTAGTGACAAATTTCCAGACAACATCATCTACAAAAAGAGGCACCAATGAAAGTTCAAGAAAGCAAGCTGCTGTCGAGAAGGGACGTTCAAGGAAGGAGGGAAGATACACTCAGCTCGCCTAATCCCGATGGCAAATGAAGTTTGGGTAACTGCACAGTGGGAGCAACTAGACACCTCAAAGTAATTAGCAAATCACAACAGAATAGAAATAATGCGAATAACCTAATTGATTGATTAATTACTGCAAGTCCCAATTAAACCTTACGTCATTTCAAATCATTGAATGATATGTTTTCAGCTTCTTCATCACTTGATAGTCAGCGCTAAAAATTAAATGCTTCTTGTCAGATTGTAGGGAAGGTACAGAAGCTAACGATATCTAGCGACGCATCTCTCAGACATCTAATGGTATATCCGAATCTAGAAATATCTGATGATATAATGACATTCAATGTAAAATCTTACGAAGACAAACAATCTACTTGAATACTGTACAAGGACGATACCACGGAGGGCAAGATACCATGACAACTCCACATCCATTAACATAGAAAACTCTTAACTGAACAAAATAAGATGTACTGTACAGCTACAATATATACACACAAATGATCGATTACTGACAAATACTTAGGTTCGTTTTATTCCATGTTTTAGGCTAACTTAAGGTAATCAAGTAATGGACACTTGTTACCGTTGCAAATCACATCACGAAAGCGTAATCCCTTGAATTACATTCTGCATTCTATGCAACTGAGTTGCCGTTGCCAACGCTAAAATTGCCATTAAAATGATAAACAATGCTGAACAGATCGTATTGAAAGAAATCTGTACTTTTTCGCATGGAAACAACACTGAAACAGATGTTGAAAATATTTTTTACACATTGGGTTGTGATGTAGGCAGCAATCGTGAATACAGTTAAGCCTTGTTTCCATAGAGCTGCATTTTTCGCTTGAGCGGAAAACGCTGGTGAGATTTTTACGCTTGAGCGCAAATTGATTCCCATGTGACTGCATTTTTGCGCGGAGGTCTGTTTGAAGATTAACATGGCTGCGATTAAGTGGAGGCTAACACTCCTCCTGAATTCGAAATTTATTAGACACTTGTTACTGTTGCAAATCCCATGACAAAAGCGTAATCCCTTGAATGACATTCTGCATTCTATGCAACTGCGTTGAGAACATGTATAGAGAACTCTTAACTGAACAAAAATTAGACATATTTTACTGCTACAAAAAATACACATTAATAACTAAAAAATACTTTGGTTCGATTCATATTGGCTTGGAGGCTATCTTAGGGCAATCGCGTCTTAGGGGTCTTTTGACAAGAAGAGACAACTGTCATTAAAACAGGTTTGTGCCTAATGAGCCTGCAATCCAATGTGAAACAAATCAACAAATTAAGAAAAGAAACGACCTTAGTTAGAAAATAATAATCTTGCTTTAAAACTTTAGTTCTTGGAATATTTACTAACATACAACTGCAAAGTCTCAAAATAGGTAGTTTGCAATCGACAACAATGATTTGTGTTAAAAACTCCATTTTTATATATGAGCTTAACACATAAATACAAATCTTTCTAGCAATTTATAATTCTTATTCGGCTGGCCTAATTGAAGGTATTTCTAGCGAAAAAACCGGAGCAAGGTAAATGACTTTAATTAAAAGAGCTAAAGGATGAAAGAAAACTACTAGTGGGATGGCAGGTATGGGTTACGGTAAAAATAATAATAACTACAATAGTAATAAATATTTATACAGGGTAAATACCTTATCAGTAAATAAAGCACTGTTATCAACAAAAGCCCTGAGAAAATTGAACTGAGAATTAGAATTGAAAAAGCACACAGCAGTAAAAAGAATCGAAAGTCAATTAACCTTCACGACATGGGCACGTGTTCGCCACTGTCACCAGCCTTTTTAATCTTGCTGAAGGAGTTTACGTACGCGAAGTTGGACGACAAACACATCAAAACATGAACCTGCAAAGGGAGAAAGCAAAGGTGGCTAACTCGCGACCGGATAGGATTTCAGGACGCCGTGTTTATCGAGCCGTTCGAGCCGTGTCTTGCTTCTCGTTTCCACGCATCGGGATTTCTAGGCATTGCAGAGAGCTAGCGACTCTCTTCAATCCAATTGACAGCTGGATTAGAAGCTAGCTCAAAGCTAGGAATCATGGGGCTAGGGGACAGCAAGAGGAAAGCCCAGCAAATTGCTGAATATCCATAAATTCTCAACGTCATAGAGTCTCCCCTTTGATTGATAAATGAGGGAAATCTTGACATGACGTCACATTATCAGAAAGATCAGGTCACTGCTAGATGAACCATGAATCTTCTTCATAGTGTCATAAAATATAACTTCAAAATGCTAAGTGTAGTGATTTTTTCATATTATTCTGCCTAGATGTCAAAGGCAGACATTTGGACATTTGAAAATTTTTTGCTTATCGAGCACTGTCCAGATCCTTCCTCTCGATGTGACCACACCTCGTGATCCATACGCCTGGAATTACAGAGAGCTTGCGACTCTCATCACTCTAAGCGAAAGTTTAGCTGAGGTGGGGCTCGAATCACTGACCATAGGATCACTACGCAAGAGTTTACTATAGGGAATTTTTATAAGTAATGTTGAGCAGAGTCTGATTTAGTTAGGGTTGGCCTCTTCTAGCATTTGGCATCAATGGCTGACCCAAAAGAAGACAGTGGGGATAGGAATTTTCTTGGCAATCAACTCCCGATTCGCATGGCACTCGTTGCTTGGTTAAACAACTTTTCTACGATTGAGACTCTACTTCAGTGTATGGAGCATAGAAATCAACAGCTTCATCTACAGGCTAACCCCGAAGAGTGTGTCATCGGTGTGGACTGTCAAGTATCAAGTCCATATCTTCTTGACACCGATGTGGGACTTCGTGATCGGATGCTCTTCCTGCTACAAAAGTCTTATGGTTGCCGTTGACAACATGCAGAGAATACGCTGGTCCAAATCCATGTAGGTACAAATCCACGCTAGCCTACACCGGCAACTATACGGAGTTGCATGCAACCTCTAGACAAAGATTCCTAGATTTGAACAAAAACGTAGAAGTTCGGTTGATTATCATACCGTTCCTAGTGCAGCAACGAAGCAACCGGCAAGCGCGATGAGGAGCGGGACACCAGCATCTTTCACCTGAAATCAACATATCAAAATCATTTAACGGCTCGGATTTGCCCTTAACAAACAACTACACCGCATGTGACATTGACTGCGTGATGTCACTACAAAGACATTCTGCATCTGTCTGTTTCAAATCTAAAATCAATAAACTTAATCTTATCTCTCTATCCTCTTAGCAGCTCGCTTTCCTCTTTCTTCCTATGTTGGGGCTTTGTATAGGCCACCATAGCCTTTCCTCAACATAGCCCACTAAAAAGAAAGAAAAAAAAGCTTAAGATTCACGTGCGCCTGAAATTGAGATTCTCAACTTGAATCATGAACTATTGGCCAAGAGAGGCATTCACCTGGCGTAAAGCTGCAGGAAAATTCGTTGAGGAGAAGAACTGAATATGTTACCTAAACATGGTGTTCTCAGGGCTGCACCCCTGAAGAGGTGCTCCTTACTTCAACTCATTCACACCCTTTCCTAGTTTCACTGCCTAATCCACGAACTCTATCTCACAAATCATCATTCATCCCAAGAACATCCAATTTATGGAACGTCTTGCCTTCTTCTTGCTTTCCTGAGTCCTACAACTTGCCATCTTTCAAATCTAAGATCAATAAACTTGATCTGATCTCTCTCTCCTCTTAGCCTTTCGCTTTCTTCTTTCTTCCTTTGTTGGGGCTTTGTATAGGTCACCATGACGTTTCCTCAACATAACCCACTAAAATAAAAAAAAAAAAAAAAAAAATGCTGGCTTCGAGTATAGGACTTAAACTTATTGTTACCACTTTCAAGAGCATTTATAAATAGGAACATATTTTTGGAACACGAATTTCATGAGCTAAGTCTGTACACTGAGAAATGACGCTCAAATCTCTTCCATCTTTTCCCTGTTTCATTTTCCTGTTCACTTCTTCTCGTCAATTGAATCAAATGTGTACTGTGCTTCCTAACCTTCTCTAAAGGGTTAGCAACGTTCTTGACTAAACACAAAATCTATTGACCCTCGATCCTTCTCCCTATGTTTGGGTAGAGAATTGAATACAGAAAAGTTTATAGATCTGAATTTTGTACATACATTGGAACAGAACGCCTTCAAGTCGTCCGAGCAAATGTTGGCGTTTATGGTATTGTTCTTGGCGTGTTTTAAAAATGGTCCCAATCCTAAAGGTTGGAGATAAAAATCATGATCATCATCATCATATTATCATTATCTATATCATCACCAATATCATCACCACTATCATCACCACTTTCATCATCACCTTCGTCATCACCATCATCACCATCATCACCATCATCATTTCATCATCATCATCATCATCACCATCATCATCATCATCATCATCATCATCATCACCATCATCACCATCATCATTTCATCATCATCATCATCACCATCATCACCATCATCATTTCATCATCATCACCATCATCACCATCATCATTTCATCATCATCATCATCATCATCATCATTTCATCATCATCATCATCATCATCATCATCATCATCATCATCATCATCATCATCATCATCATCATCATCATCATCATCATCATCATCATCATCATCATCATCATCATCATCACAGTCATCATCATCGTCATTCTCACAGTTATCGTAATCATCATCATCATCATCATCATCATCATCATCATCATCATCTTCATCACTGTTGGAATCTTAGCCTTCGAAGTGGCCTCCTGAGCGCCATTCTGCAGACGTCACGCTGTCTTCCATCTCCTTCGATCCATCCTTCTCGCCATTTGAGCACCGCTCAGTTCTCCATTAATTGAATTTAAAAACATGATTTGCGTTTTGACCAAGCACCTAGAGCTGATATGAAACCAGCATGAGCTATAAAGTGGCTCATGGACGGAGATGAAAAGGGAGACAGAACGGAACTGCTATGACCATTGGAGTTGCTGCTGTCACACATTGGGATGGATGGCGAACCACGACCACCCACCGACACCACAATGTAACGGGGCAGCCATGGATGGGGAGACCAAGGACCTCTCTTCTAGATGAGAGCATACCAAGTGAAGCATTGCGAAATTGCCTGTCCTTCATCTGCCAGTACATTTCGGTCGCTTTGTCGTCAATGAATGACACAAGTTAGGGCGCATATCCTCAAAAATTTCACTTTTTACAAAGAAGTACAGTTACTGTAATGTGCGGCAGAAACTTTGACTACACATGTCAGGCACGAAGACGTCTTCCATATGCGCAACCTCCGAAGAATCAAAGGCATGTCCTGAAAGGATCATGCTACCAACGGAGAGGTTCTGGCCCGCGCTGGCAGCCAGTCAATGCGTCGCATCCTGAAAACCCGCATACTGATATGGCTAGGACAGCTTAATCGGTTGGAAAATGGACGGCTACAGAAAGACATGCTCTACGGGGAACTGAGAAGTGGGGCCAGACAAAGGAGAAGGCCCACGCTCCGGTCCAAAGACCGCGCCAAAATGGATCTCAAAGAAATGGCCATCACCAAGGACTGGACAGCACTGTACAGGAATGGCTTCGGACCACACGGGGTGGAGAGCTGCTCTCAAAGACGGCGGGGAGAATCGGGAAGAACGTTATCTTGACAGACAAAGGAGAACACGGCGCCGAAACTGTGACGCTACATGACTTGACATCCGTTACGCTGCATGTAAAATCTGGCACAGATTGCAGCTAATGATAATTTTATTCTAGCATATAATAACATAGTAATGATAATATAACGAATCTTTAAACAAGATATATAGACAGGATATAAATTTCAACAAAGTTTTCAAATTCAATTTTCAGCTCAATTCATTCAAATCAAAATCCCGTCTCATATGATCCAAATGCTATGAGGCTACAATGCTTAAAGGGCCTATCAAGTGAAAAACTTTTATTTTCGAATTAGATTCCGTCGAGTGTCATGATTTCGAATTTGCAATATTTTTCTGATATCTCGTACCGTCTTGATTTTTTAAGAGTTCAAGGTTTGTTTTCGAGTTCAGAATTTGCTCAAGAAAAATTCTCAGAAAATTGCTCAGTGACATCAAAATGACGTAAAAAGTAGCCCGGTCATTCGCTTTTCTCACGAGAATTTATCGGATTATGAAAAAATGGTGGACTCAATATCCAATACACGGACACCTCCTTCAATTGCCAGTCGCTCAAAATACCGAGATACAATTCTCGTAATTTGTCGTGATATCCTTTGGAACATCACAAAGTAGGATTCGTGTTTTCATTATTTCTTGTTTTCTTTCCGTGAATTCTGACACTCATAACACGAAAATGGCTCATGATATATGGAAAATAACCGCTGATTTGATATCAGGACACTTGATTTCAACTTATTCTAAAATAAATATTTTTCACAGGAGTGGCCCTTAAACATCCGGCTAGATGAATTTCCATTTAAAAAGAAAAAATAACACTGCATCAGATGGATAAAAAGTCCTTACCAAGGTCATAAAGGTTGATGCACTTAGGAGCTATGTCGCAAATTGCATTCAACATGATCTGCAGCAATACAGGTATCATCATGCCAATTGACAATAATGACCAAGCCAAGTACAACAGGTATTCGATTATCATAAGCTGCAAAGAATTTGCCATATTCATTAAGTATCTCTTGCTGGACAATTGCGCGATATATTGGCGGCAAAGCTCAAAACATTGAAGAAAACTGACTTATTTTGAAATGGCTCAGTCCCATTGTGGTCACCAATTAAATGAGCTTATCTAACGTGCAGACTCACTAATATTAAGAAATTTCTTCCAACAGCCAACAACATGAAGCTGAAAATCGGCAGAGGAACCAGTTTTGTGTTACGCAGTACATGTAACTTGCAGTTATATTCTAAAAATAATTCTTAAATGCAACTAATTCTCAGCACAAAATTCAAACAGAAAACTATCAGACAAATAAATCACCAGACGGGTGTAAATGCACAAAATTGAAATGGAACTCAATTTCCCTAAAGTGATGTATGAAGTACAAAGTAATAGTTGGACATATGAAATTGGTAAAATTATTATCTTATCGTTTATTTTAACACTTTAATTCGCAAGTCCACATCAGTCAACTTGAGACTGACATATTATCAACCTGCACTGTTGAATAAAGAATGAAATGAAATGAAAATGACATGAGGTCACTACAAACTCAAAGTTTTTTGATTTATTAATTTTAACTAGTTCAGAATATCCCTGACTTTTTAGGCCCTCAAAGATCAAAGCTGGAGCCCTCATTACAAGGAAACCTCACAAAAAGAAATGGGAAGAAGATGCACCAAAAAGTTATCTTAATTTCAAGAAGAAAGATTATGTTCAAAAATATTCTTATTGAAATCTACCTTTGAAATAATAGTCCTTGCAGATGGCTTTACATGTGCATATTCATGATCACATTAAGAAAAAAGGCGAAGATTACACTATGTAATGGGCATACATCTAGAAGAATGAGAAGGTGTAGCATGTGAACTTACAACGGAGCTGAAAAACTTTCCGCAGAACTTTGACTTCCAGCCACTATAAACATTTTTCCTTGTATCGCCACTTGTGCAGCAAGCAAACAGGAGAACGATTATCCCAAGCAATATGGCTGCACCAATAACTACTCCACCAACTGTGTAACCAAAATCTAAACTAAACAAATTTACATTAAGTGTTAGTGATTACAATAATATACGAAAATTAGATATGATGGCAGAGAGAAGTCATTGCTAACCTTAACACATTGAGTTGTTGATCTGGGGTGAGTTAAGGAAAATTTCTATATAGTGACTAGCTTTCTCAATTTCTACAACAAGGTGAAAGGATAGAATGAACCTCTAAAAAATCTACAGCAACTTACTTCAAAAGTGGTCTATGAAGACGAGAGACAAGAGAACCAAATTTTAAGGTTCTGTGATACACTTTAGCAAATTAATTGGAGGTGAAAAGATAAAATTCAGATACTTGTCTTGAGGGATCCACTGCATTCAAGTTGATATGGGTCTATCTTTAAGGCTGGGTAATTTTTTCAGGGCCTTTCCAGTTTGTTACATTGGGGAAGACCTTGGCAGCCTATATCAATGCCTCAACAAAGCAAAAAAGTGCAAGGTTAAAAGTAGGGGCAAGTAAAATCAAGTTGGTTGATTTAGCATTTTAATTAAGACTAGTTATATGACTCTAGGCAGGAAGAGTGACATGAATGACTTGAAGCTAAATTTGCCAACAATACCCTCGTTTTTCCTCTCAATGCCACCATACATTGTGACTCATTTGCCCGGAACTACAGATAGCTAGCCAAGTTAAGCTCAAGATCTGGCTTGAGCCCCTGAGTTTGAAAGTTGGGAGCAAGTGCTCTACAATTGACCCATCCTTACTTTCTGCATGATTCTAGAATATTTTTGGCAAGACTGAGACCCATTGGGGCCTTTAATCAAGATGTACAGTACTTACGCTCCTTTGATGTTTGCCATTTTATCAATAGGTTTAAGGGCAGCTATGAACCCACCAACAAATAACATCATTCCACATATTGCCACAAAAAGTCCGACTGCTGTTCCATAGGGCATCCTTGATAAACAAGAGCAGCAGCAACTGCCAAAGCGGCTACAGCATTCACCGCAACCTATAAAATTATGATAACCATGATATCATAACTGTTTGGTCACCAACTAAAAAAAAAACCTTGCATGACGACCAGAGCTAAAGTCAGATAAATGACAGTCGTAATTGTTGTTGAAAGGAATTCAATGTTAATCTATGCTGGATACAATCAATTTATCAAACAATCAATCAATCTGGTACTTATCTGTGGCTTCCAGTGTAGCACCAGCATAAAATCAATGGAACCATTCCTTGAGTTTTGCATATCTTAAAAGTTTCCCCACTAAAGATCATATAATTTTTTTTTTTTTTTTTTAGTGGGTTATGTTGAGGAAAGGCCATGGTGACCTATACAAAGCCCCAACAAAGGAAGAAAGAAGAAAGTGAGCAGCTAAGAGGATAGAGAGGTAAGATCAAGTTTATTTACATTAGATTTGAAAGATGGCAAGTTGTAGGACTCAGGAAAGCAAGAAGAAGGCAAGACGTTCCATAATTGATGTACCTTGGCAAAGACTTGAAGACATGCAGTTTAGCATACCCACTAGTCTGATGTAGCAATTCATAATTCAGTGCCCTTTCATATTTCCTTATTCTTCCACAAATCAATGATAATTAAGGATAACACTCAATAAATAGGACAATGCACAACATTCCTTTTGGGTTCATAAAGTTTGGGCCAACTTTGGTATTTCATACAAGGTACTAGATAACAGAAGCAACCTAGGTGTCAGGATAGCTCAGTGGTAAGACTCTTGCGCATTGATCCTATGGTCAGTGGTTCGAGTCCCAGCTCAACTAAACTTTCACTTAGAGTGAGGAGAGTCGCCAGCTCTCTGGAATTCCAGGCGTAGGAATGATGAGGTGTGGTCACATCGAGAGGAAGGACCTGGACACTGCTCGATAAGCAAAAAGCTTCTCAGTGTCCAAATTGCTACCTTTGACTTCTAGGTAGAATCACGTGTTGCAAAAAAAAAAGAAGAAGCAACCTCATTGAGGAAGAAGCACGTCCCAAGTGGGCACATGGATCTGTTTTCACATGAAAGTGAAAATAATGACAGGTGTCCAAATTTGCTAACTTTATCAAACTTCATGTGACTCCAAACACCTTGGTAATAGTCTCCACACTTACTATTAACCAAAAGCTCATGTATAATTATTATTACTATCATTTTTATCATTATTTTTCAACGCTTGAATAAACCATCACTGATAGCAACATCTAAGAACCATCAGAATCACATGAATTGCAATCCAAATGCCTAGCCATTAGCATCCAGTGTCGTTTCAGCTCTTTGATGTGTTGCTTAAAACTTTTAGATATCCTTTGTTTTCTGCTATTATACTAGTTTTCTGCTGTAAAACTAACTGTCACTGCTTCAAATTTCATGTAGCTGACCCCAACGGGAAAGATTATACTTTTCCGATTATACGAATTATACGATATTGAAGGTTATACGATATTGAAGGTTATACGATATTGAAGAAGAAGATTATACTTTTCTGCTGATTAAGAGCCGGCATCGATCAGAAACCATGATGTTGTTGATCGCCAAATGGGCGCGGTCATACATACTTCAGCAGTGACATTGTGGACGGTTCTGCCATTCCTCGACCAAACCGATTCGAACATTTGTTATCAATCGCCCCCTGGCCCATAGGACGATCTGTACTGTACGTTGCATAACAACCTCGTGCAAACCATCATTTTGTGCATGATTTAGTTTTAGGCCGGACGACAACTTATCAATCTATGTAAAAGCCTTGTCAACAAATGGTGCAGTGCAACTCGATCTTACTCCCACGAGACCTGTGATTGCCTGCGCATGGCAGTGAAAGTGAAAACCACCGAAATATACCTACTCATATTGGCTGAATTGATGCCAGATGTGTGCAACTTTCTTGTCCAGGTAAACAATCGAGTGGCAGACAGTAAACTCACTTCCCTTCTACTTCACCTAGGTGATAGGTAACACTGAATGCGCCTCCGTTCGATCGAATTTTCAGGTAAATAATTACTCTAGTAAAGTCCCCGAATGTGAGTAGATCTAAGCTTTTGTCCAGTTTCACGATTTCTGAATTATTCATTTAGATTGAATTGGCCTGATAGAAGTAAAACAATTAAGGCACCGGCAGTCTTACGACAAACCATTATGACTTATCTGATTGTTTTGCATTGACAAATTTTATCGCCGTCGAGCAAGTAAGTGCATTCAACTCGATATATTGCCAAAGGCAGGTAGCTCTCCCATTTTTCTACCGAGCACCCGAATGTAGATTTTTCAAAACGCTGACAATGAATGCTTCATGAGCAGTTTTTTGGTCCCTTCTCCAATTCTGACAAATGAAATAATAAATAAAAGACAACACATCTTGATTACAGCCAGCGACTATCTTCAATCCGTAGCAAATGATATGATATGTATCAACTTGTTATGTCGTTTGAGGGATAAGTGGTGCCGTGGTGTAGTGGTTAAGTGTGTGGACTCTTAATACAGGGGTGCTGAGTTCGAATCCTACACGTGTTACAATAAAAATATCATTGGCGAGGAAGGCTACGGGAAACCACCTCATGAACTCCACTTCCATAGAAACAACTCAGAGCCCTGTCTCTGGTTTCTGCTACGCTCGAAATTGAGTATGCAATGCAGTTGGAGGAATAAGGGTTTCCTATGGTACAATACAGCAGATGAGTGAATAGTCAGTGGCTGAGATATGAATGGAGCGTGATTTCAAGATTTGCAAGGGGTCTGCTGAAATTACCAGGCCTATGAGTGAATTCTTGCTTTGAGATATCCTAGTTCTCTCCTTTATGGTCTGTTTCAGATTATATCTTCTTATAATAGCATCCAGGGACATTGTCTGGGGGCAATCTATTCACACCCTTTCCAAGTTTCACTGCCTACGTCACGAACTCTACCTCACAAATCATCATTCATCCCAAGAACATGCAATTTATGGAGCGCCTTGCCTTCTCCTGGCTTTCCTGAGTCCTAGAACTTGCCATCTTTCAAATCTAAGATCAATAAATTTGACCTAATATCTCTCCTCTTAGCTGTTCGCTTCCTTCTATCTATCTTTGTTGGGGCTTTTATAGGCCACCATAGGCTTTCCTCAACATAACCCACTAAAAAAATCTGTTCTCTTTAGATAACAGTTGGAATCTCCTAATAAGACGAAATCCTTTATCATTTTAGCTTATGCTCCAGTTAATTCAAATACCCCCTGGCCGTCATCAGTGGTCAACCCATCCTCAGAGAGTTATGGAGGATTCTACTTGTTCTTCCTCTTAATCTGAACAAACTTCTGCTTCCTTCTTCTTCAATAAACTTGATCTGACCTCTCTTTCCTGCTAGCCTTTCGCATTCTTCTTCCTTCCTCTGTTGGGGCTTTGTATAGGTCACCATGGCCTTTCCCCAACATAACTCACTAAAAGAAAATTGTCCATCTCTAAATCTCTAATTTCCATTATCGTGATAAACTTTCCGTCAAATTCAAGTTGTTCGTATTGATTTTCTACGTTCTCCTTGCACGATTTCCATTCGATTTCATTTTTCACCTTGACATGATGTTTGATTGCACTAACAACCGCTATTTTGCATTTTATGGGCAGTTTTGAATTCCTCTCTTCGCTACGCCACCAGATTAGACAAGCGAGGGCTCGAAGTAAAGAATGAAACTAGGACTACTATGAACGGGTCGAATTCGGTAGACAAGAACGAAGAACGGGAAGACAAATGCACAAGTATAAAGAAGTGCTAAAGAAATATTAAATCATACATTATATTTGCAAGTAAGATATCAAGAGCACAATCAAAGTCATCTAACGATTAGAATGATGCACCATCTCGTTGAAATTTCCCTTAGCTGCTATCGTCAATCATTATTTTCAACCGGCTATTCAATGTTCATTCCCTCGTGTTCAGGAAAGGAACTCTTCGTTGACATGGCCCATAACGAGGCCATGATTACGAAGCACTTTCTGCTGGTGCCTCAGATCTTTCTGTGATGCAGCTAAACTTCCACTTTTTGCCATTGAGCCTTTAAGCCCCCCTCTTCCTCGCTGCCTCAAATGCTCTTCCCTCTCACGTCTTTTCGCATCTTCCATATAACGTTTTTCCTCTCTCAATTGCTCTTCTTCTTGTAATCTTAGCCTTTCTTCCTCCTCCTGCAAACATCAGTGAAATTAAGATAAACATAGGACATAAACACATGCAGGTTTAAACATTCTTTTTAGTGAGTTATGTTGGGGAAAGGCCACGGTGGTCTTTACAAAGCTCCCACAAAAGAATAAAGAAGAAACGAAAGGCTAAGAGGAGAGAGAGATCAGATCAAGTTTATTGATCTTAGATTTGAAAGATGGCAAATTGTAGGATTGAGTGAGTTATGTTGAGGAAGGGCCACGTTGGCCTATACAGAGCACCAACAAAGGAAGAAGGAAGAAAGCGAAAGGCTAAGAGGAGAGAGGGATCAGATCAAGTTTATTGATCTTGGATTTGAAAGAGGGAAGTTGTAAGGTTCAGGAAAGCAAGAGGAAAGCAAGAGGAAGGCAAGACGCTCCATAAGTTGCATGTTCTAGAGATGAATTATGATTTGTGAGATAAACGTGGGACATAGACATTGGAGTTGGCGTATGCGTGCTAACGTTTACAGATTCATTGTTTGGTAAAAGCTCTCGTGCCATATGGCAACGCTCAAAGAAAGGAAGAAAGATGAATACTAAGAGGAGAGGAGGATAAGTTCAAGTTGATTGATTTTAGATTTTAAAGAGCAAAAGTGGCAGGATTCTGGCAAGGTGGAAGTTCTTCGAATAATAGCTGACTCAATAGCTTCGGTTGTGAGTCGCCCTCGCATCGCTAGAACACCTAAAGCTGTTAAGACAATGCGCTCGCAAGCATAGGCAACCCTAGAGATTCATGCAAATAAGATGGCTTGCATTTTAATCAAGCGAAAAATGATTAAGCGGAAAACGAATCATAAATGAATTTTAACTTTAGTGGATGATCCATGGGTGAAGTGCTACCGTTCTTTCTCTCACTATGTAATTGGTAGGGAAAGAGATGCTTGCTTTACTTTTGGTAGAGAATCTAAATCAATCATTCTACCGGTCCTTTACTCACCATTCTGACGCGGATTCTCACAAGGGCCTCTTGTTTTCGATCGATCACTCGCTGGCGACGTAAAGCTTCCCAATGGTAAGCAGCCATGTTGGCGTGTTCAAAAATGGTGAGATTGGTGAGCTGCTTGCAAGTCTAACTGCGACGGTATTGGTTGCTCGAAGATTCGCAAGAAAGAATACTATAGTACACTCACGCTGATGTGACGTCACTTAATGAGAATCATTATGACGTTAAACCATTTAAGCTCCCACAAGCGCTTGATACTGATTTCCCAAGAGGATCCTTCCTCTCCGATTCCCTTTCCTTTCCAAATGATTAGGAGGAACAAAACACTTCGAAACTCCTTCGAGATCAAGTCTTCTGAAAATAGTTTAAGTTCCAAATCAATGCAAATCTTCTCCTTCATCTTATACTGGTGTGGAGATTTGCCTTGATTTCTTCTTCACCTCTTTCTTCCACTTGCATGTGTCCGAGGCGTTCTCCTTCGTTACCCTGCCTCTTTCGTGTCCTCTCTAAAGCAGTCCATCCATCGTCTGTTCGGGCTCCCAATCTCTCTTGCGTTTTCTTCCGTTATATGCAACATCCTATTCTTAATTTAGTCTTCACCCCCTTGTGGCACGTCTCTCCGTGCTACCTTTCAGAACTATTTCATTCGCACCTTTCTCAACTTTTCATTCAGTTTTCCACCTTTAGTGTCTCTCGTACAACTTTTTCCTCTACCCCGTCTAACAGGATTCTTTTCTATGCTAAGCCTCAGCATCCTCCTCTTGGCCCCTTCCATCTTCTTTTCCTGCATTTTGACGTCGGCAATGGCTTCCATTCCATAGAGGACAGCCGGCCTCATGATCGCCTTGTACCTTCTTCCCTTGACTTCCATCGGGGTATTTTGTCACATATCAACCTTTTGATCTCATAGTAATTTACCTAACCTACCTCAGTCCTTTTGGCCACTTCTCTCGTCGAACATCTCGTATGTTCCACTGTTAATCCTTGAGCTCCAGTACCCGCTCCAGTACCTCTCATTGCATCTGCATCTCCCTTGCAGCGCCTTGTTGACTCATACACATGTACTTGGTCATCTGTCTGCTCACCCTCGGTCCCCCTTTCCTCCATCGCTCCTCTCCAGGACTTCTAAATGTTGCTCCAAGGCTCCGTAAGTTTCTCCGCACAGGGCAATCTCGTCCCAGAATACCATGCCCTATGGTGCCTTCTTCTGCAGCTTTCCTGTTAGGCTGTCGATCACCATTGCAAACAGGAAAGGGCTGAGCGCAGAGCCCTGGTGCAACCCTACTTTGACAGAGAAGTCTTTTGGTCGTGTCTGCAGCGCTCCTCACTCTCATCTTGCAGTTTTGACATGTCTTGGATCAGTCTGGTGTATTTTCCCCTATCTCCTTCAGTCTTCGGCAGTTCCATAGCTCCTGCCTTGGTACTCTATCACAATCCTTCTCCAACTCAACGAAGATGATGTGCAAGTCTTTCCTCTTTCTCTGAAATTCTCCATCAGCTGCCGCAGCTTGCATCTGGCATCATTCCAAATTGTTGGTCTGAATACTTGCTTTCTTAGTCTCATCTTAATCACTCGTTCCTCACCACTTCAGTTTGCGCGCCATCAGCTTAATGTCCGGTAGTTCCCACAGTCAAGAACATCCTTATAGATTTGTACAAGAGTGCTTTCTCCCCACTCCTCCGGCATCCTCTCTGTTTCCATTATCCTAGTAAAAATGTTGAGTAGTATTTCTACTCTTTCATCTCCTATCACTCTCCAGGCATCCATCCAGGTGCCACTTGGTCATGTTACCTTCCTGATCTCCACCCTTCTCCATGCAGTCACCGCGTCTCCTCTCTCCATCGATGCCACTTGCCTTTCCACTCCTCGCGCAATCACTCTGTCAGTTCTCTCATTCTCTACATTCACTAGCTGCTCGAAAAACGTGCTCCACCTTGTCTTCACCTCTTCTTCCTCTGTCAGAACTGTGCCTCAATAGCAAAAAATCCCACTTCTCAATAACTATCAGATCAGTGGTGAGAAGGGATGCTGAGATGTTTCTATGGAGAGGGATGCCACCTTGGGTATAGTCGTGTGTGTTGAACGAAAAAGAAGAGCTTAGGAAGGCATCATCAACAAAGGAGTGAATGCTAAAAGGTGTAGACAAAATCAGATAATTTACAAAAAGAATGAAGAGTATAGGAAAGATGACAGACCCCTGGGGTACACCAGCATTTATCGTGTTCGGAAGAAGACCAAACAAGGAAGGCGTAAGACAGAAGATCACCAGTAGATCCGGCTGTTCGGAAACCACACTGGTGAGTAAAAAGAAAATTGTTTGTTTCAAGGAAGGTAAGGAGTTTTTTTGGAGATTATGGTCTCCATTGTTTAAGAGATGAGTGAAGTGATTACACATGATTTCTGAATGTAAGAGCCCTTGCGAAGTTATCATCATATAAGTACATTTATTGCTTTGGCACAGTTGTGATTCCGCTTCAAAAAATTACGGGTCCTGGGGTGAAGAATACGATGCATTGCTTCTTAGATCTGGAAAGATGCACCAGAAAATCGAGCAAATGGTGGAAATTATGTGGGCAAAAATTTAGGATTTCGTCTCACTCTCGTTCGCTTGTCCAAATTATAACGGCTTAGGAATCGAAATTAAAGGCGTTGGGGGGGGGTCGCATCCTACACGATTCACAATAAAAACACAAGGAATAAGAGACCTCCCCATAAAAACTTCTGTTCCTATAGGAAATCTCTTAGCCATGCAATTGCCTTTTTCACCCGCCCTCAACATCGTGTCTAGTATGCAGTTTCGGATGGGCAAACTTCCCTAACTTGCATTGCTTCAGCACCCCCCTTCCTTGAATTGTTCTGTGTTGAATTTCTTGTAGTAATGATTGACAGAATGCGGACTCACAACACAGGGGTTGTCAGTTCGATTTCGCCGTGTCACTTTTAAAACGCCATTGGCAAGGAAGGCAAAGGTAAACCCCCTCACAAATTCAATTTCCCTAGGAAAAACTCAGCGCCCTGTCTCTGGTTTTTGCTACGCTTGAAATCGAGTATGCAATGCAGTTTTTTTGTTAGTGACAGAATGGCGTACTAAGCTTCAAAATAAACGATAAATGATAGGCCATTCAGCAACTACTGATTGTGAAAATTAAACAACAAAGTTGATAAAAGGTGACCCTAATTAAATTTTCGATAGCATAACATCATTTACCTGTCTTCGGAGTTGATTCAAAATCGCTTCTTGCCGCCGTGCGTTAACTCTTGCCTTTCTCTTCGCTTCCTCATGATAAGCAATATGAGTGCAGGTAGGCATATCTGTGGGGAAAATGGCTTAGGCCGATGAAAATATTGGTGGAATCCAGTAAAGACAATCTAGTAGCTTCCACAGTGACGCTTTTTGTAGTTGACTCCACTCGATAGAACTATAATATCTGTCCTTACTCGTTTCAGCTCAAAATATTGTCAAATCTGTTAGGAGCTGAGTCGATCATCCGCAATTTTTAGCTTACACTGATTTGTTTGGTGTCTCGACTACCTTGTTGCTATACTAACCAACAATGGGTTGATTGTCGAAGAGTACAATTGCTATTGTTAATTGTCTTGCTGTTTTGTGTCTGGAGGCTGGAAATCACTCGCAAGAGAAAACATTCTGGCCTGTTTCAAGAAACAAGTTTTTGCAGACGGCAAAAGACAAGGGCTGCTCACAACTCAATTAAAAATTAGTTTTGAACCGATCTGAGCTGGACTGGACTCGTTCGGAACTGATCACAAATCCCAAAGCTGTAACACGATGACGCACTTTTCGGAACTCAAAATTTTCTGCGCAAAACGTCTGGTAGGCTGTATCCCTCACGTGAAATGTATTTAATTCCACAATGACAAAATCGCTTTTCAATAGATACTACCACTATCGACTTCTAGATGAACTGTTACTCTATGTAATTTACTTTAACTTCTGCAATCTATTGGAAATTTTTCTCGAGTCGATTCGTTAACCGTTAGTCTGTTTAATCCTTCCGGCTAGTCCTTTTCTTTTGACTTGTGTTCACATTTCCAAGTACAAACACAAACTCGTGCATCACGTAATTGCAGAGCAACAACAACACGAAAACGAAAATAGCAATGAAACAAAGGGAATGAAGACCTTTGTTGAGTGTCATAGTTGTCAAGGTGGTTTGTTCACGATCATGCAGCAGTGTCGAATCAAAAATTGACATTGATGCAAAGCTATCATGTTTTCAACTTTGGTGGCTTCAAGATTTACTCATTCTCGTCAAACGGCTTTTTCTCAAATGGAGTAGGTATAGATATGGAGTTTCTTCTTCTTGCTGAGAGCTGTTCATAAGAAATGTGTGCTCAGAGATGATCGTATATAGCATGACTTAAAAATATCTTTAAATGTAGCCCCTTAACTTGAAAAATGATACATGCTTTTTTAAATCTCTTGGATAATCTATAGGCATCATTGCAGGGTTTAGATAGCAATGATGGAAAATCTAAATTTCACAAGTTGCTACTGAATAATTGTATAATATGATTGTATAGTGGTTAAGGGCGCGGACTCACGACACAGGGATTGTCAGTTCGATTCCTCCATGTGTCACTATTAAAACCCCATTGGCGAGGAAGGCAACGGGAGACTGCCTCATGAATTCCACTTCCCTAGAAAAAACTCAGAGCCCTGTCTCTGGTTTCTGCTACGCTCGAAATCGAGTGTGCGATGCAGTCTCTTACCAAACGGTATTGACAGAAAGCAACATATTTCATGCATCTGGAAGTGAATATAAAAAGGGAAATGAACCAAATCCTAGCATGAGTAAAAAGAGCATTACTTGGAACATGCCAAAAGAGGAGAGGGTGAGAGATCTAAAAGGTTAAACGCAAAACTTGATGAATGCAGGAGGGAAGAGATGTGGACCCAGGTCAGTACGAGAGATTATTAGCAGGGCACCCTAATTCTTTTCAATTGACTTCAAATTTATGGGCCCCAATAACAACGGGTCCCCGGTTCCCCGGGTCAGTGCCCCCTCTGCCCCCCAACCTCTCCCAGGACTCGCGGCACCGTCCACGCAGGATTCAAAACCTGACAAAAATCATTTCAAAGATTTCGTTGTCTTAAAAAGGTGCAGGATCGCAACGAAGAGAAGGTTCAAAGCAACTTTGTTTCAATTTGAACTGTGTGAACTCTCTGCTTTGAATGTTGATAACGCTCAAGAGGATTTATTATCTTATGACAGCTATCTTTTGTCGGTCAAAGTTGATTTAGACGACAGCTTTTAATAAGATTGATGACGAATCTATCGATTAGTTCCGGAAATAATTACGTCAGGTTTTCTCCCTGAAAGACATGACCAATAACCAGTTCTTAATTTAATGTTGACATGAGTCGTTGAGAATAACGTAGGCAACGAAGGCTACACGGTTTTCGGAGTAATTTTTTAAGGGAAGTGCTTTTAGAAATAGGCATGAGTTCAAGCGACATAGAAAATCAATGGTCTTGTGTGAAATGCACCTTACACAACAGCCCTCATATTTCAGTATGTGAACTCTGTGAGACTGTTAGACCCGAAGCAAAGCTTAGGCCCATTGCAAGGGAAGATTTACCAACAAACTCATCATCGACGCAAAGGGAATTAAATGGCAACACAGTGGTACGAAGAGCAGTTGAAAACGGAGAAGAAAACAGCCCAACAATCGTTCAAGACAATGAAGTTGCATGTAGAGGATCCATTTTATCCCGGTTAGTGGAGAAGGACAGTCATACCCTACGAGAAGGTGGCGTAAAGGAACTAGGTTTGTGCGAAACCGTTTCCGCTTTTCATCTTTTCATGTGTTGTATTTGCTCAATTTATACCTGCTTTTATAGAGTTAGACCAATTCTTTGATCTACAACGCCTTTCCAAAGAGTTTCTGTATTGATTCCGCTGTTTTTTAGCATTTAACGGTTGCCATTCTAGATGAGATAAATATTTTCTGAGTTCGAGTCGAGCAGACATGAAGGCAGATCTGCTGCCGCTGTTGTGCTTTGATTCAATTCGATAAAAGTTGCCAATGAGAAAGGTGCTTTGTTTAGCAGTTTGAATAGATCGTGTCTGTGAACCTGCAATCAATTAACTTCTTACCCTTCTCTTCCTTCCCAGAATCTTACAGCTTGTCTTCTTTGAAATCTAAAATAAACAAACTGGAGCTTATCTCCCACTTCTCGTTGACTTTATCTTTCCTCTTTTGCTGCAACCTTGCGAAATGGCTTTTCCCTGACAGAACGAACTGAAAAAGAGGAAATGCTATTTAGCGCATCTTCGGACATTGGTTTTAGGGATTATACTTTGAAAGGTTTAATGCAGGGCCTCTTTTGTCACTTGTGGGTGACTTGCCCCAATAGGCCCATACCCGCCCCATTGGTCAGGGCGATATACATATATTGATACTTTTCCCCACTAGTCAGGGCTCCTATTGTTTGTAATCTATGCCCTAAATAAAAACGGTTGTCTTTCACTTTAGTAACATATTCTTTGGTACGACTGCTAACGCAGACAGTGCAAATTTTGTTTGGTATATATGTTTGCTATTTGCACGAGTATGGGCCCCTAATTACGTGTTTCCTCACCAGTCAAGATTTCTAAAAAGAGGCCCTGGTTTTAAGACTTCTGTGATACTGTTCTTAGTAAGAATGTCAGTAATAAGAGGCCATTGTTGGTAATAATGACGCTTTTTGATGCTAGGAAGAGGAACTAACTTGAAGACTCAACCTTGCTCTTCACATCTTGGTGCCAAAATAGATGCATGAAAGAAAGTAATTTCATTATACAAATACCCGTAACCTATTCATTCAGAATTTCACATCAAAGGGCGCAGTTCCAATTGTTACTTATTCAGTATCAGATGTGAAACACCCCATTCAAATGCACAGCATTCCCGATTTTGAGCCCAGCATAAACTGAGACAGGCCTCAGTTTTTTATTTCTATGAGTTACTTTTCAACTTACCTCATGAAAACTGTTTTATAGAATCCATTAGCATTTCTGATTCCAAGCTTAGCAGAGACCTGGGAAAGGATTCTGCCTTTTTCTGGGGGAGTTAATTTTAACTGAGGTGGTTTCTTCCTGCCTTCTCATGACTGTATTTTTTGTAGAATTTGGTAGCATACTTGATTTCAAGATCAGATGAGACCAGAGCAGTGCTCCAAGTTTAATTTTTATCCACAGAACATGAATCTATTTATTGACTACCACTTCAACTTAAATTATTTATGTTTAAAATCTAGTTCATATGAAGTAAGTAATTAAAAACCTATTTTTCTTATTTTCATGTTGTTCAGGGACCTTTTGGCAATGCACTTTTTGTACGTTACAAAATTCTGTAGAAAATATGTCCTGTGAGGTATGCAAGGGACCAAAGCCAGATAAGAAACACAGACCACAACGTCCACCACCTCCAAGAGTGAAAGATGAGGCTAAAAGGACCCAAGATGCTCCCAAGTTGCTGCGACAAACAAGCACAAAAGTTGAAGCTAGAAGGGAAGATGATGAAATCAAAGCTCTTAAAAGATGGAATGACATTATAGCTATCTGCAAAGAAGTTGGTCTCTAGATCTTTCATAGCTTTTCATAAGACTTTTATCAGCCAATTAGAATTCAAGAAAACCGCAAATTTTACAATTTAAATCAAGCATGATTAAATACAGCTGCTACATGTTGATAAAAGAATGCAACATGTAGCAGTGATTCAACAAATTATTGTAAGTTTAGCAGAATCATTTATTCATTAGGATTTATCATATGACCGTTATGTTGTGGTTTTGCAACACATAAAGATTGAATATGAAGGCCTCGGAGCACCTTTTTAAAGAGTTGTTACTCTAATATAGGAACTATGTTGGCCCGGAGACTCTATCTACTTAGTTTTACAGTGGGACCATAGCCTGTTAACTTAATAGGATTTCAATAACCTCAGATTTTGCTTTTCAGGCCAATGTTCCTTTTGTTGATGATTCATTTTTGCCAAATGTTAAGTCACTGGGAAGGAGCTCTGCAAAGGTTAAGCAGTGGAGACGGCCACACGATATCAAGACTGACAATGGAGTTCCTTGGGTTGTGTTTAGAAACCCAAGGCCTTCTGATATTATACAAGGAATCTTGGGCAATTGTTGGTAGGACTTTCCTAGAAAAAGTTTTTTATCTAGTTTCATTCTGATAAACATTTCAATGTGAAGGGAAAAATATATTCAAAGACGGCAAGGCAATAATGGAAGCAGCACTTTACTCTGGGTGGGAACATTATAGGTTCTGGCAGAAGACAAATCACCATGAAGTCTTTGACAGCTAATACCTGGCATCCAATACTACTACTTCTTCAAGCAGTAAAACTTTGCAGTATTATAATTTTTTATGCTCTAATAGGAGAGTGAGTTGGCATTATCGTTGAAGCATATGTCTGCTTTCATGCCCCTTCATGCATATTTCTCATCATCATCTCTTGCCCTCTCCTCCTGTTAGCAACAGAGTACATGGGATAAAGCTCAGATAAAAGCTTGGGGCAAAGCTAGGTGTAAATTACAGCAAAGGAACTGGGAAACCAGTGAATGTCAGCTAGTTGCATTTGGAGCAAACTTTGATAGACTGATTTACTTGCTTATTTTTTAATTGCTCAAAAATAGGCCATAAAAGCCAATAAAGCTGTAACGAGTTACATGGAAGAAACAGCCTGTAGACAGCATTTTAAAACTAGCTGTTAAAGTTACACAAAAATGAGATATTTTCATAAAATGGCATACAGTTGTATACATCAATGCTTTGTTCTTGTGACGAATACACACCAGTCTATTGGAAAGCTGCGCTACTTTTGCTTCACTTAAAGCTCACATTTTATGTGCCTTTTCTTCAAGGTTGCTTAGTGCACTTGCTGTTATTGCAGAAAGACCAGATTTGTTGGAGAAAGTAATGGTGACCAGAGAAGTAAGAACATAATAATTTTCTAATTCGAAATTCATTTATGACCTATTAAATGTCAAGTGGGTGGTTGGGGTAAGATATCAAGGAGGCTTAAGCATAACATCAATAGGTCCCCCATTCCAATAGGATTCAACGAAATTTCTAGGAAACTTAGCATGCGATTCAAATTTCTGCCCTCTTTCTCCAATTACTCTCTGGGTGGTAGCATAGATAGAATTTTTTACCCATTCCCTAGAAGTCTGGTTAGCATCATGCTTAGAGCATGGCTACTGCACAGGAAGTCCCAGCTCGGAGGCAAACGCATGCATGTTTCTGTCCCACCCTCTGTTGGCCCACTCATCAACAAATGGGTACCCGATGCAAAAGGTAGGTGTTAAGTGCAACAAGGTATTACCTCTCTGAATTGCTGCTTCCTTACTGTCCTTGGGTATGGGGAACTCATCTTTTCTCTTTATCCAGTATCCAAAGTAACCTAAAGATGAATTGATGGGAAATCATTTTAACGCCACCATTGCATTTGTCTCTATCAGATATGCAGAGAAGGTGCTTACCAAGTGCGTCTATGCAAGGGTGGTAGATGGAAAGTGGTCTTGGTTGATGACTTACTTCCTTGTGATGCTAAAGGAAATCTTGCCTATTCACAGGTGAAATTAAAGTTTTCTCTGTCTGTTTGATAATCAAAAATATTCTTACAGCAGACATTTGTGTGGAAGGTATTTTTTACGTTGTATGGATACGTCGACTTTTTGGATCAACCAGAGTGATTCTATTTTTTTTATTTCCCACGCATTGGCAAAAAGCGTGTCAGTCTGCTAGCATAACTTCTGAATCATCAAAAGTATAATTCCTTGATTTGACTAACTCTTGTTATCTCAAACGCCATGTTGAAACAGAGACCTCCATAGGATGAGCCTCCCGTCTGTGTAGCACATTGCGTCCGAAGTCTGTCTTTGAAGGAGGCTTAACTGTTTATAATCACCGTTATTCCCATTGAAATAGAACTGAAATAGAAGCAAGCGTAGATCCATTATCAACAATTGTTTTATCGTCAAAGTAAGCCAAGATAGCCTTAACCAAGTTAAGACCCGATAAGCTTCAGTTTCACTCTGATACGTCAGCAAGCAAAGGCTAGTCATATTGCATTCGTGGTTATTCTGTCGTGCTGTTTATTGGAAATGCATTGTATGGGAATGAAACCTGCTTGCTAGACCAGTTTTTCAAACGTACGTTTAGATCTGTGAGCTGTAGCATTCACAGGGTGCAGCAGTCCCGTGGTTGACCTTGTTTGAGAAGGGAGACCAATCATCTTGAGACTGGCTGTTCTGCAAGTGGGACTCTTCTTTCACAAGAATATTTAGGATATGGCTATAGTAGTTCACGGGAACTCGGCGATCTTTCTCGTCCAGTTTGTTAAGTTTGTGAAGGATAGGTAATTTAGATTTCACATGTAGAGAGCTGAATGCCATAAAACCAACTATCAATAGGGGCTACGCCCTCCCTCACATGCGTAGTGCTGTCACGTTTAAGGAGAAGGACCAAGAGCATGCCATATCGTGGCAGTTTGTTTCCAACTTTTTTTTTACCTCAAAACGCCTACTTCTTAAACTTGTAAAACGATTAATAATAGAGTTAACATCGCTATCACCGATGGTCGATATCTAAATAGCTTTTGTAAGTTTTCCGCCTTAGAATTCACTCTCCATTCCTTTATGAAATTGGTCCAATTAGCATGGCCGTTATGAATCCTATCTTTAGAGAGGGCGAACCACGGCCCTTAACTCCCCCTCTAGCTTCGACGTAATGGTTCTGTGTATATCTTTGAAGGCCAGCCGAAATCAACTGTGGGTGCCGTTGATTGAGAAAGCTGTTGCAACACTGTATGGATCTTACGAGTCGCTTGTGGCCGGTAGAGCCATTGAAGGACTGGAATTGCTGACAGGGTGCCCATGCGAAAGTGTCATGCTCAAAGGTGAGATTTTTATCAGTTTGCTTGACGCAGCAAACTAGAACATAGAAACAAATCTTTCGTGAAAATATAACAGATTTTATCTTTATCACATCACCAAACAAAGTACAAAGTGCACGTGCAAATCTCCATTAACAGAAATATGCGGCAAACATGCGAGCACATGAAAACTTCAAATAACCTTCCTTGTTTTGCAGTCAGGCCGGGTGAAGCTGCAGATGGGCCTATTGACTCGGATTTAGTTTGGGCAAGGCTTCTTAGCTCAAACGATGCTGGGCAAGTGAATTCATCTCAGTTTTTGGTTTTTTTTTACACTTTATCTACGTCATCGTTGCACGAATTTGCAAATTTTTCAGATCAGTTCTCTTTACAAAAGGACGAGCTGTTTTTTGTGTATTATGCTTATTCGGCATCTTTATTAGATGGTATTTGGATGTTATTCATATACTTTTCAGTTCCACATAATCATTCTCAGAATTCTGAAAAGGGTTCTTGTCCGACTTCAATCAATATCTAGAGACTCATTTCTTCCTTGCCTTTGTTTTAACAGTTGAGAAATTTTTCATAATTCTGTGAATCCATATCGAATTGCTTTTATTAATGCTGCAATTTTTGGTAAAGAGAAGTCGATGGTAGCCGAAGGCCATGATGCTCCAGACGATGTCTTTTAAGATATTTCATAGTGTACAGTGAGAACCCCTGATGACGTATTAGCATTGAAAGCAGGAGGATAAAATGTTCTGTCACCGAAGAATCCTGGCCCTTGTAACGCAGACTTTCGTGTGACTTTCCTTATTGAATTCTATTTTACAGTTTCATCATGGGTGCTTCGTGCGGTGGCGATGTGGATGATGAGATGTTGTTCGAGTCCTACAAAGCAGTTGGTCTTCAAGGACAGCACGCATACTCAGTGCTTGACGTAAAAGCCGTTGGCCAAAACAGGTGTGATTATGTATTGATATCATGCCTATTTCGATAGAATGTCTCGGTTCTACTCCATTTCCTTTGCTACGCCCTGCCCTGCTCTGATCTGCTCCACTCTGCTCTAATTTTCTCTGCATTGCTTTGCTTTCTGAGGCACTGTTCTCCGCTGCTCACCCCTGCATTCCCACCTGATGCTCAAAACGATAATGACAGCAATTTTCATAATGATATTGATACTGGGTATATTTTGTCAGTGCTCCGAGTACCCTTGTCAGTTATGGCCTAATCTCCAATACTCTGCACTTCTCTGTTCTACTTCACACATGCTTCCTCCCCTCTGCTTTACAGTATTTTCTAACATTTAGCGTTTCGTGTTTTTGATGATTTCCAGATTGATACAATTACGCAATCCATGGGGTCGTTGTTCCTGGACTGGCGCGTGGTCTGACCAATCAAGCGAGTGGACGCCGCAGCTGCGAGCCACTCTGATGGCACATGGCGCAGAGGAAGGCGTCTTTTGGATATCCCTTGAAGACATGATGGAGTAAGTTGAATTTCATTTTGTAACCGACGAGCTGCTAAATTTGACGCAGTCCTTTTTGCTTAGCGCGTGCGATCGCACCCGCACACGCCTGCACGCGCGTAAGTTAAATTGCGCCTGCTTTTCATCACACGCGCAAACTGGTGTATTGGCAGTTTTCTGTTAACATCAATATCCCATGCTCTCATGCTTATTTATTCTTTTACATTGTTACTTGATTAGCACCTTTGACCACAATATGATTTATCAAATTTTCGGAAGTGATGCTCGGCTTTTTTCTGAATGCTCCGTTCAACTTAGGCTGCATTTACACTGTACCAGATCACTTTTTGATCCGCTACAAAAGTGTTACGGATCAGCTATGCGTTTACACTAGATAAAGCGAGCCGGTACAAATTTGTACCTGCTAGGAAAGAGGAACAGTTCTGTACCTGCACTGCTCTGAAACTGTACCGGTACAGTGCAAGCGCTAGGGAAAAGGAACATTTTTGTATCGGATCAAAAGTGATCCAGTACAGTGTAAAGGCAGCCTAAAACAGTACTACGGCACAAAAGTGTTACGGATCAGCCATGCGTTTACGCTAGATAAAGCGATGCGGTACAAATTTGTACCTACTCGGAAAGAGGAACAGTTTTGTACCTGCACTGCTCCGAAACTGTACCGGTACAGTGTAAACGTGAGGGAAGAGGAATGCTTTTGTATTGGATCAAAAGTGATCCGGTACAGTGAAAATGCAGCTTTAGGGCTTGTCTTTCAGCTAAGCTGCCATTAGCATGTTAATTGCGATATATGATTTCCTGTCACAATGGAATTGTTCCCTGAAAGCAAGTGGCTGTTGGAAACAATTTTTGTCTGCTTTTGTGACTCTGGAGAGTGACGAGGACTTTTGAAAGATGGCTGCTAAGAGCAACAAAATTGAGTTATCTACTTTTCAAAAGTACGATAAGTCGGAGGTAGCTGGTTACAAAACAGTAGATGACAATGAAAAAACGTTTGTTAATTTTATTTGGTGTATGCACAAATAAACTATCATTGCCTATCCAACATTGATTGAATTGAGTTTTGCTCTGGCACGAATTCGAGCGGATTTTATCTTTCTTGCTCCTTTTACCAATTTTATCTGGCTCACACTTCAAGTTTTCTTACAAGTGCGATCGCACGCGCAAATTTATTTACATGTGCGATTTGCTGCACATCGCACGCGCTCACGAAAAGGACTGATGACTTGTTCGTCAACTTAACATGAACTTCACCCTCAAGATGCGTTTCGTGCCATCAAACGTCGCTCAGATTTCAGTAAAAATTCACTCTCGCTCAAGTGTCTCAAAGTCCGACTCACATCATTGGCCTTTTCTTAGGGAGGAGGCGATCCCTTTGGCCACCTCTGGCATTTTTCCTTTTATAACGAAGTCTTCACCTTTCTCCTCAAATTCTTTGTACCATCTTCTCAACAGATACTTCGACTGCGTAGATGTTTGCAAAGTGCGTCCTTTGTGGACGGAAGTTCGTCAGCAGGGGAAATTCGCGTATGGCCACGAAGATTACGGCACCGTTAGCATTCTCCACGTGTTTAGTCCAACCGATGTTGATTTCAGCCTGTTTCAAACTTCGGATAGGTATGCATGCGTCGATCTTTCTAATATGGTTCCAGATCTTCCTCACTTTGATTCAAGTTGAAGAAGCCGCTCCTCTTTATGTAAGCCAGGTGCGTTGTCTCCCGTCGCTAGAACCCCAATGGGGCGGCTAGTAAAGATCTTCATTCGTCATATGCCCATAGTGTACTGTGCTACTTGTATACCAAAAGTGTTTCCCTCGTTTTGGTGATGCCAGATACTTTCACAGCAAGTTGTAAGAGTACTTATGGGCCTTAATTCGAAACAGGTCCTTCCCCTTTCTGGGTACCCTTTCCTTTGTCTGGCCACCTAGCAGTAAGCTGGCTCATTGCTTAAAGATAGGGATTAATTGCGGCAGGGGAAGGAGCTTGCCACCCAACCTCACGGTACCCTTGCTCATGATGGTACCTCATGAGACGAGGAATAGGAATGAGAGAAGCCCAGGAATCAGCGACCAGTGCATTTGCAGTAGCTAGGCGTTGATCAGGTGTAGATATCTTGTCATAATTCATAGCTTTTGCTCTGTGATGGGTTTCAGCGGAAAAGCGTTCAGCACACAGCTTTTTGTTGACATTTTCAGGGGCGTGAATGGGATGTCGGCATCGCTTCTTGATATTATGGTGGGGGTATTCCGAACAGTAGAAGGTGCCACTCAACCGAAGCCGCAGAGTTATGTTGCGCACAGCCCCCGGAAAATCAGGCAATCAGTCGGATGCAATGTTTTTCTCGAAGCAGGAGCTTATCTCATTGGTACGTCTATGCTATTTGTCAAATTGAAGCTTCCTTCCAACATCATGCTATGTGATGTGTAGTGTGGCATCGATTGTTCCCTCACACAACCTTCTTTCTACACCGCTGTGTACTCATGATAGCTAGCTGCATAGCCTACTCTGTTTCGAAGCCAGAAACAATATTCCGAGTTGTTTCTAAGAAAGTAGTTTCAACGAGATGGTTACTCCTTGCCTTCCTCGCCGATGATATTTTTATTGAAATATAACGAAGCCGACAAGAACAAAGACCCTTGCAAGAAAAAGATTCTTCTCTACTATATTCAATTTCGACAACTAAAAACTATCCTAGCTCGTTATGCCAATCGCACTCGGCAATCCTTCCTCTCAATTTTCACTGTTCTCTCCCTCTCTCGCCTCTCTCTAAACACAATACAAGCATGCAGTAGCAATGACATTCCTCTCCATAGCCTCGTCCTGCTATAATCTTCTTTATATGACGTTACGTAAGTTTTAAGGCATAGCAGACTGAGAGTGTAGCTACAACGAATTATAATGCTCCGAGTCTATTCCTAAGGAAGTTGGTTTTTGTGAGGAGGTTTCCGTTGTCTTTTTCACGGATAGCTTTTTTGCTGCGGCCCGTGCACGATGGGGACCTGCAACTCATCACATAATCATTACCCTACCAATAGTAACAATTGCGATGATCATTATAATGTTAACTGTGATAGAGACAATAACAACTAAGCTATCCCTTTTACAAACACCATGCTCAAGTGTCGCATAAGCAGTAATGCTATCTGCGCCTGATCTGTTTCAACAAGAAGCAAGCAAAAACCGATTGATTTTTTCGTCTGAGTTCAATTCAGATCGAATTCTTCCATCTCAACATTATTGTTTTCAAAGGTACGGTGTCGCGAGATCGTTATAGATTGTTTGGATGGTCATTGTAAATTGCCTGTTTTTGTCATTCTGTCCGCTTTAATTTCAGTACCATCGGCTTTCAATCATTGGCATACAACGCACACGGCGCCTCCGCCATACATTCTGACCGTTCATAGTTCTCAACCAGTGTTCATGGAGCAAGTGTCTTCTCCTATGCACACGCAGGCCGATGCATTGTATCTGCTATGCAGGAAGCTTGGCAAACGACATGAGGTATGTTCTTCACAGTCAAACACACGTAGCCCTTGGCTTTAAAACAGGGTCCATGTTTTCACCTTTGGTTGATATTTGAAGCTTTTTTTGGTCTTTCGAATTTAGTTAATATGGAACAACTTGCAAGCACAGAAACGTCTGAAAGGCCTCGAGAGTTACGATTTTTGTTTTTCATTAGTTGGTCACTTGCGAACCCTGCGAATGCCGGCCCCGACCGGGAAGCTTGCTCCATCATTCTTCTATCCATCTAGTACTTTCATTCCATGTTCAAATCATTTATGGAGGGGGGGGGCCCTTCACCAAGAATGCTGGTGTTCAAGGGTCCCTCCGTCCATGATACAATAACAATGTAGAAAGAACAGGTAAAAACCCAAGTAAAAATATTTCTTGTGAAAACAAAATTACAACCTTTAAAACTAGAAGAAAATAGAAATGAATGATAAGTAGATATTACTAGATATTTGACTGTCTGAAGGTGATCAGGGAAGCTGCTTGCTTGCAATTGGCTGAGAGGCTGTTGCGAAGTTTCCAACCTCTAAACGGAAAATGTTTCTTGCCGTTTTCTGTTCTTTTTTGGTAACACGAGATCTGTTGATGTATCGCGTGGTCTATATGAAGTAATTTGCGCATATGTGAATATGCCTTAGAGACAAATGATAAATAAAATCAGCGAGAGTGCGCAATAGTAGAACTAGAGCGATTGATAGGATAGCAAGAGAGAAATACCTTTTATCATATGTGTATGTTTAGCTGAAGATTGTGCAACACGAAACCCAGAGTTCTAAACTAGTACTGGTTTTTCTCTCTCGTTATTCTATGAAATGATTTGTGAATCTTCTCAAACAGACTGCGTAAATATGGAGCGGCAAGGCTCATTTATACTGTAGGGAGATTCACTTGCAGCCCCTGAACGCAAAAATTGATGTGTATATACGCACAACGAAGCCCGAATAGTCACTGTTCAATATTTTCTCCTATTGACTAAGGATCCCAACAAAAAACAGAATAAATCTATTCACCTACATGTCGACATCAACTCAAGCTTGGGTCGTCTAGGCTGATTGCGGAATTTTGACGCGTTTTCTTCTGTCATTCTCGATTTGCTCGTAACAACTGCCAACTCACTCACCAACTCCGTTCGTATGATGATTTATAGAGCTCCCAAGGAAACTGGGTACAAGAACACGCGGACAACACACGGGAAAAGCATACAAACAAACCGAAACGCCCGCTTAACATCACGTTCCGGGGTCTCGTGGGTCTCCAAGACTTCCTTTGAGATTTTCAATAAACACCACGTTTTATTGTGTTTGATCATGCTTCAAAAAGAGTTAGAGAAGTTCGGTGGTGTTGCACTGGGAAGCTGGGTTGTGAGATGGTAAAATTGGTAGACCAGTGAACTTGCTTAAGCGTCATTTGTGAAAACGGGGAGCCAAACTGAAGTTCTTACAGTGCGACACGTTTTGCAGGAAAAAGTCTTGCAAATATTTGTTCCCTTAATTTGTTCATGGAAGCCTTTATTTCTTGTTTTTGGTTAGGTTGCGGTCCAGCTCGATCGATCGCGTAACACGGACAGTGCATTAGCAGTGCCATTCCCAAGCCCGAGTAAAAAATACGGGGTGTGGCAACAAGGACATACACTCGTAAAATTGGGGCTTCCCCATGTCAGACTACAATATGGGTGCTCACCGGGACCTAACTTAAGTTTTCGTCATGGCAGAAGAGGGGAATAGAAGATAGATTAACACAGATTCTTGTAGCACTTCGAAAAAGATATGTTTTGAATTTTCAAAGTTCCATGTTATTTTCAGTGTTCGTTATGATTGGATGCCTTATTACATGCTTCATAGACAAATTAGTCTGAGCTTTCATGAGGACTTATGGATTTACGTGGCATTCAAAAACGTGCGTCATAGCGGTGTTTAACTCCAATTTTCATACGTCATTTGATTCCTCACCCTAGGGAATACCCGGCGTTACCTGTTATTACATCTCAAAAGGCCTGTCTGGCCTGCTAATGGCAGCTGAAAATCGAAGGAGCGACATGTTTCTACACTTAGACTGCAACTGCACGCAAAGCTTCAATGTCGTGTCAAGTAGAGGAAGCCTAGAAATGCATGACGTGATACCACCCCTGCACAGGTGAGTTGCACTCTCCATATCTGCTCTATTCAGTGTAGCATGGACAAGCTTTTAATTTTCATGCTGCGATTTCAAAGCTGTTCGAAACATCTTTCATGAAGATGGACGTCAGAATGGCCTAGCGTTGCTTTTTTAATAAATTCCTATCGGTCGGTATTTTGCGTTGGATCCAGAGCTTCTCGTTTGCGTAGAGTGAAGATAGCCGCTAGCTGTCTGTATTTCCTGACGCACGAGAGACAAGGTGTATTCACGTTGGAAGGATGAATAAAGGCACTTTTAGATAAGATTGCCCTCTCAGTGTCCTAGACTCTACATTGCGATGTACGAACCATAACAATCTTGAGAGGACATCGCATTTTGAGACAGGACCGAGACACTGTTCGATCAGCATAGCTTCTCTTGAAACAACACTAGAAAAGTCATGCCTACCTCCATTGTGACCTTAGTTCTCTGTTTTATGAATTCTTCTGCATCTATACATCTCATGTTTTTACGCTGATCTTAATTGGTACACTGCCTCTGTTACAGGCAAATAGCCATTCTTCTGACGCAACTGGAGGCAACGGAAGGGTACTCTGTCTCTCACAAGTTGAAATTTCGCACTGCTGGAGATAATGGACAAGGATCCAAGACTCCTGTTCACAGACCACCCATAACACCCGATTTGAAGGCCCTCCATGATGTTCTACCGTTGTGAATGTCAATTGATATTCGCATGTTTGTAACGTGCTAACTAATTTTACGCTTAACCAGAAATCGCAAAGGGACCTTTGCATAAGCCGATTCGTCCTAGGAACCTTACGTCAGCCTGTTTTGTACAAGACAGCAGATCGCAGTACACACCCCACTCTTTTTTCACACGAGTTCATAAAAAAGCAAGTTGAAATTCCGAGGAACTGCAATGCAATTCCAATTCTGGCTAAAATTCAACGACTATAAGATCCAATCTTCAGTTTCCCATGCAAAAGCAAGAATGAAACGCACCAAAACTGAAAAACCGAAATTTGTTTGCCATGCTGAATTTCATCCGTCATCAGCTATCTTCATATAGTTTAATATCTTTTATTCAGCAAAGTTTTGTATATCAATTTCGGCTTTTAACTTTCTGTCACCCACTATGCTCATCCATTATCAAAATGATAATCCCCACCGATCTTTAAAAAGCCAGATAGAGGTCTCACTGTCCGCGCAATTCAAGGTCTTGGCATTTTAGTTCCCAATCAAAAGCCTAAATATTTCTAATATAACAACTTCCCTTTTTATTTGCCTTATTTATCTGACGAATTTAAGTGTATTTTCACACTTAAATGACCCCATGCAGAATTCTCACAAGGAATGTTCTTCACCATGATATCTTCAAGCCTGTATTGATCTCAATTTTTCCTGTATTAAGAAAATCACCCCCATTCAAACATTCGTGTAAAACTATTTCACGCTATTCAGTTGATGATAGATTGCTATTTAGCTAGGCGTATTTGGTTTATTTATCTATTCATTTCTAAAACATTTACAGACACATTCTTTGAAAAAAATTTCACTTTCGACTAGCAAAATCTTATTGCGTACACATTCCGTAACAGTAAGGCCATTCTCAACGGGTACTTACAATGAATCGGCACAGCTTCATGCATTACTTCTAGAGGTCTTTCCGACCTACAATTTATATCTTATTTTCTAGATTTAATTCGGCAGTAATGACAGGACATTCGCACCCTAATGATTTTTAAACTATATTAGTTTCCAAGGAAAGAAAAGAGATGAACATTATATTTATTTAATAGTTAATTGATCCATATTAGTAGCAGTATGTGGTTAAAGGGCATGTCTCGAGATACGCTAGTTCACATTTCTGGATGCCATCTGTCGGTGCACCCAGCAGAAATAGGTGTCAGAATAGCTCGATGGTAAGATTCTCGCGCATTGATCCTATGGTCCGTGGTTCGAGCCCCCCTCAACTAAACTTTCACTTAGAGTGAGGAGAGTCGCCAGCTATCTGTAATATCCAGGCGTAGGAATCACGAGTTGTGGTCGCATCTAGAGGAAGGACCTGGACACTGCTCGATAAGCAACAAGCTTCTCAGTGTCGAAATGTCTTCCTCTGACATCTAAGTAGAATCATATGCATAAAAATGAAGACATGGGTACGCGGCGCAAAGCTAGGTACGAGGCGTGTTGATGGTAGAAATCAGCCACCCTTCCTCGCAATCCCGTTTCTCAGGATACTGCCTCTCAAGGAAGATGCCCCATGGCGTCCATTTTAAGTATGCAACTTGACCCCAAATATGACCGACTTCGAGCTTTTTGTAAATATGAGTTAAACTGTATTTAAACAGAGATTGGTATGGAAACGTGTTGATTATCGGCTACAAATACCTAAATGGAATAGGTAGCAACATTTTACCCTTACGTCTAATTTTGTTTGTAATTATATTATGATATTTATTTTCAATTAATGGTCTTGTGAATTGTGAAACTCGGTTGTCTTTCTTGCAGTCCTCTGCACATGTTTTGTACCTCAAATTATTTTCAAGATTATTTTGAGATGCAAAGACGAGTTGAAAACCTCCAGAATTCTGGAAAGTTTTCCACCAACGATAAACTTTTGGGCCCGTTGATTCCGTTCTTGGAAGACGCAGCTTTACGTTGTAATTCATGATTACGACAACGACGAATAACGAAATCTTCTGGACATTCAGTGTGTCATGACGGTTGATCGTCATGAAACACTGAACATAAAAAAGGTGTCTCTATTCATCGTCGACTCAATTAAAAATCTTTGCGGAGTTGATGGTGCGTGTGGCCCTCAATCTTGGCAAAAAAACTGTGCTGGGTTAGCGCAAACGCGACGTGGAGAGTCTCAATATTGCTCGATTGATAGCGATGCGATCCACAACCTAGTGTCTTGTTCAAAGACCCACTGAGAGCATTTGGCAGTGAACATGTGTTGGCGCTCATTCGATGATGAACGAGAAAGAAAGATCTTTGATCGAGATGCCATTTAAGCCACCAAGTCAAAGTAGATGCCAAAAATGAAACGGAGTATTTTGCTTGATTTCTGCTTCATATATGACATTAAATAAACTTTAACTTGAGAGGGCCCAGATGTGTTTCTTAATGTAAGATTGTTTGAATAGCTCACGAGTCAGTGTCCATGAAGAAGTAATTTCCACTGCGCTTCTGATCAGCATCCTGCAAGAGGGAAAGGAAGGCAAAACCGAAATTGTTAAAGCAGCAGAAAATCTGGCAAAAATGTGTTGAAGTGCAAGGAGAAAGCAAAATTAAGGAACACGGGCGAGAATATGGCAAGACAAAGGAACAACTGTCACCTTTACTGAATGGAGTTTGTTAATTCTTGGTCTAAAATTAGTCGGATCTCTTCTGAATGTGATTTCAAGCGACTTCAAGAACTTGTTCATACCAGTGAGCAAAGATTGTGGACTGCAATGAGCAAAAGACAAAAGCTGGTTAAGGAGTCTCGCAGCATGAAAAAGACATGAGCAGTCCTGCTTGACTTTGATGATGACAATGAATAAAACATGGACGGGCCCAGGAATGGGAGGCAATTCAACATGGCGGATTCGTTGACTGGTCAGAGCTTCTGGGAATGTGTACAGAGCAGCATAAAAAACAGTCACCAGCTTTCGCAATTAATCTAAGTGTGTGTCAATCATTAAGAGTTCTTCAAAGCCATGTTGCTCTAATCTCAGCCTGGTGTGAGCAGGAATTCAGACTTATACTGTGAAGATTACGATACGTATTCAAGATACGAAGCCGCATTGTGGGTCTCGAGTTTGACTTCAGAATGGTACCCAGTTATATCTCCTCTCCTCCTGCCAAATCCCTTTTAAAAAATGATTGTCTCATTGAGGACATGGGTAGCTGGCATGGCGACAGGATCGGAATCAATAATATTCGATGAACTGGAAATGAATTCAATGTCTAGATGTCAGCGAATATATTCCCACTAAGGCATTTCAAACTGTATCGAAAGAGAAGCGACACAACGGACTGTAGAAGGGTTTCTTTACATGATTCTACCTTGATGTTAAAGGTAGACGTTTGGACACTGAGAGGCTTTGCTTATCGAGCAGTATCTAGGTCCTTCCTCTCGATGTGACCACACTTCGTCATTCTTACGCCTGGATTTTTACGCCTGGAATTACAGAGAGCTTGCGACTCTCCTCCTCGCTCTAAGTAAAACTTTAGCTGTGGGTGGATTCGAACCACCGAGCTATCCTGTAGAAGAGTAGCACAAGTTAACGACAGAACATTGACAGAAGCAAAAAAACGCATGAAGGCAGAAGTGTTGTGTATACTGCTGAACGAGGATAGCTATACATACGTATTTGCCAGTGTATTGACAGAGGGCTCTCCTTCGAATACAACCACACGATCAGCTAAATACGTGGCCATTATGAAATCGTGCTCAACAACAAAAGCCGTTTTCTTCGCATGCAAGATGAACCTTGAATGGAGAAAGATGACTGGTGAGAACGATTCATTAGACATTAACGGGGAGGAGACTTGGGTACGGGTGAGGTTCACATTTGACTAAAAACCTAGTTTCTCAGTTCATCTTAGCAGATCTGAACCGAGGAGGGAAGCAAACTCCTTCACTGATTTTCTACCATGCTAATCATGCTGGAAATTTTTAAAGAGACACTCAGACCTATTTTATCCTTGTACCTTGAAAAATTTTGTCCTAAGTCTTTCCCTATCTTATATTTTCAATTACATAAGTAAACTATCTTGCAAAATTAGCCTTTAGTAAGCACGTTTTTAGCTACGACTCTTCTATGCTTAGAGTAAACAAACAAAAAATGATAAGAGTAATAAAAATGGACGCATAAACCTTTCAATAAAATTCCAGTTTAATTACGATTACAAAACTCTGTCTGCATCAGATGATATTGTCTGGGTGATATCACCCCAAAGACATCACGGCAGGAAAAAGCAGAGCTTCGACTTTTACAAATCAATTGAGAGAACAGAATTCGCCTCAAGATTCTCTGCTACTAAGATGTTGTATAAATTCATACATGTAAGATTCTCGAAGCTTATCCCAGCTATTCGGACCAATTGCTTGTCACCCATCCCTTGGAAGCAACACGATTCTTGGAACGGTAGATGCGCAATGCAAACCGGGGCGACCCTATCCTCACTGGTCCTATTAAAGCGGCGTATGGACCTGAAGAATTACGCCCAGTGCCACGAGAACTCTGGAATCAGGTGGCGGCAAGTTGCAGCAAGGACAGAACAAACGCCTTGGAGCCAAGCGGAACGAACGAAGAACATTTAAAAGAGTTCCATCAAAAACTCCATTCCGGGTTATCACTGTAGAGCCACGACTTTTTATAATAAAAAGTATGGTATATCCTTTCTTCTGTCCATCTTTCTGAGCTTTTTTAGGAATTGGGATTTATGAGGTGGTTCCCCCTTGTCTTTCTCGCCAAATTGGTTTCATTGTAACACGCGTAAAATTCAAACTCCAACCCCCAAGCGTTCTCAGTCCGCAGGTTGAAAGACTGAGTCACGGCACCGCTCAAGCAGTCGTAGGTAGAAAGCAAACGATCAAAAGTTAAATGATCACCTCTTGATAACTTTTGCTGCGTGTAGACGTTGCTCAGAATCCAAATAAGCTGACGGTTCGTCAATAAGATAAATGTCTGCTGGCTAAAACAAAATAACTTTGCAGGGTCAGCTCACTGGCAAAATGCACACACAAGTCACTGCCAAAGAAGCCGAGCTTAAAACTGAACGAGTTATGGTGCACGGACGGGTCTGTACCGTGCTTAGTCAGGGATACAAAACGAGTAGCCTGAGGCATACCCTTGTAGCGACCTCAGCTTTCTCGTCCTCATATATCCTATATATACTGCCGTTGCCGCCCTGCTAAACTGCCTACTTCTAAAAACCATTCTCAAGCCATTTCCTGCCCTACTGCTCATCAAAGTTTTACCCATTCATCTACTTTCGTCATCTCATGGGCATAACTTTCTTCGCATCCTAAATATACCTTTGGATGTCAGGTAAAATACCCAGCTACGATACGTGGTACAATAGAGACGTCCCTAAGAAACTCTTAAGATACTACTGAGATTTCATGGTTATTGAGGTCAGACTTTGCCACAGGGTGATACTGCCGAAGAGGCATCGTCTTGAGCTAAGGGAAGTTGCGAGTTCAGGTTGCGAGTTATTTTTCTCCTGTCTTTAATACTCTAGCTTAAGGCTTGGTAATAATACATCTTGGGCGGAAAGACAAACTTTGATTTGATTTTACTTTAAACTCTTTATGCGCAGTAGCCATGTCAATCTAAGGACTTATGCAAAGTTGGCCGTGCTAGAATGTTACAATGATTAAACAATTACATCGAACAGAAAAGAATAAAAACTAAAACAATCTAATTCCAGGAGCAAATCAAATCAAAATCAATACTAATAACAATAATAAATTTTTTATTCAAGGTTGGCGTGCCTAATAAGTTAGAGGCTAATCAATGCCAGCCATGTTGAGACAATATTATCAACGAACAAAACGGAATAAAACGAAGAACATAAATCCATCTAAATAAAACCTAAATTTGCAATTAAAAACTCCTAAATAATCTGCAGGCGTATGTGAAACTCCAAGCCTTAATGTCCTCTTTAAAATGTCTTACAAATTGGGACTTATTTTTTTCCAGCATGACAGATCAAAATCAAATCACGCAGGACTCAGGCAGGTGCTCCGAGAGCCGGAGAAATAGCGGAGCTAGAAAGAAACCCAAGTGCACCCAAACAGGCTTCCAACCACCAGATTATGCTACCAAAACGACTGAACAGTTGTAAGCAGAGATAAGAGGGCATGTAGAAACGAGACAGGTGAAGCTTGAATTAAGCACAGTAGGCCCGTACAGTTTATCAGTATGCGAATTAACCTATTGAAGACCCGAACACGATGAAATAATGAGCCGACCAGTAAGATCGACCATACTTCTCTTGCAGATTGAAGTTCTGGTACAAATGCATCAGAGAAAATACATCGGACTACCAGGATCGCTTGGAAAACTGAGTCACCCTATTTGTTGGTAAAATCTGACAAATAGTAAAAATATTACCTTTCCAAGGCAAAGTGTTAAAGCGACTCTCTGCAGCTCACCACCAGAAAGATTCTGAACCTGTTTTGAGGAAGAATTAGAAAAATAATTTTTATGATTTAAGATAGCGATTTGAAAGGTAGGTTGATGGAAAAGTGTGAATATAAGTCGTGCACTCTGAGAAGGAAATATGTGTTTTTTAACCTTTTCAAAAACTTGAAATTCTCTTGTTTCAAATATGAATTTTACAAACATGGAACTTTGAAATAATATGGCAAGCATTACCTAACATATATGATCAAAGCTATAATAAAATGCAACATAGTATTCTTGCGTTTCCTTCTTAAAAGTAAATATGAACTAGTTTTCGATACAAAAATTCAACGAATGCTTAGATAGCATATTTTCTTTAATAAAAGCCACCCTTAAATAAAAGCCACCCTTGAATACATGCCACCCTTGAATACAAGCCGCACTTTGCGATGAAAAAATCACAAATAGAAGTCGCGTATTTCTTTCCTCGTATCAATATGGTTTCTACTTCACCTTCCTCTGCGTTGCAACCAAAACAATAAAAGCGGCCGTTGGATACAAGCCGTCTTTTGATATATGAAATACTTGTTCCTTACTCAAAAAGATAGAAGCCGCGGCCTCTATTCAAGAAAATACGGTATCTGGAAGGGTTAAAGCGGCGAGAACATAGCCCAGTGGGCAAGGGGCCTGCTTAGAGTGGAAGTGAGAAGAGCCCCATCTCCAACTTAACGCGCACCCAAGAGTGAGGAGGGCTGATTGCCATCTGTAATTCCCAGCTAGGAATCACATAGCGTGGTCACATCGAGTGGAAGGCATGGGACACTGCTTGATAAGCAAGGTTTCTCAGCGTACAAAATCTATTACCGGATTGTGGGTAGAAAGCATACAAAAAGAGTAAAAAATTACGAAGCTTATTCGTCACGATCAACGGAGATATCAGCGAAACATTCTGCGTACCTCCTGGTCAAAAATACTTTCGATTTGTAGCGGCTTGATGACGTCGGCAATAAATTGCGGGTGAATGTAAGAATCTCTGATCTTCGCATGCAGCAACATTCTCACAGTTCCTTGGGCCTTTGGACTGATCTTCTGTGGTTTGTAGCTAATATTCAACTGCGGCACGGCAACTGTATAGAACGATGATAGAAATCAATGCGGACGGATATATTTGCGGTTTAAACTATTGGCTTCATACTTTCCCTTCATAATCTTTGTACGGGTTCAATATGACATCGTACTGAAGAACGATTCACAAACGACCTTGATAACAATGTAGAAACCAATGACGAGAGTTCATTTGAATAACAACTATAAATATCGAAATACAGCAAAATAACTCAAAGAACAGAAAATTAAATTTTAGTGGAAATACCATTGTCAGTTGATTGCATTTCGTTTCGCTTTGAGTGAATGCTTTGCAAGTTGGGAATGTATTGATGCTTTAGCCGTGGTGCCGAGATTGCTCTATTTAAACCTTATGCAAACCCCTAGCAGTCAAACGAACTCTTTATTAACCCAAGGTTCAGTCGTTTGGTCCTCCTTTGGCTACAAACAGACTTGGATGCGGCACAGCGCTACACGGAGAGGACTGTATGAGGATGGGCTAAGCTTGACAGATGGCGATTATGATAACGATGGTGATGAAGATGATGATGGTGATGATGATAATGATGGTGATGAAGATGATGATAATGATGATGGTAATGATGGTGATGAAGATGATGATGGTGATGAAGATGATGATAATGATGATGATAATGACGGTGATGAAGATGATGATGGTGATGAAGATGATGATGGTGATGATGATAATGACGGTGATGAAGATGATGATAATGATGATGGTAATGATAACGATGATAATAATGAAGATTATGATGATGGTGATGAAGATGATGATAATAATAATGATGATGGTAATGATAACTATGATAATAATGAAGATAATGATGATGGTTATGATGATGCTAATGATGATGATAATGGGGACAATGCAGAAGCCTCCACGTTGGTGTCGGGATATCGACCGCTAAAAGTGATCTCGACTCATTTTTGTCGGCTCATAACCGATTCTGCAACCACTTTCCCTCAAAGCACATTTGAGGGAGTGACTCGATGAAAACAAATGATGATAATGATTACGATTATGGTGGTGGTGATGATGATAAGAATAATAACAATAATGATGATGAAGATGAAGGGTACTCTGCTTCTCTTGAGTAAGCGGCGTCGTATTCATTGTGGCTTCAACGCGCACTAACATAGAGGGCTACAGCTGACTACAATGGCACATGGCTACAGCTTGAACGTTCAAACGTATAGCTCTGAGGTGTCCTAAAACCTACCCTTGCTCGTCTATATCAATAAGATAAGAAAGAGATCTTCTTACTTAAGCACTTATGCTCTTCAACAGGTGAAGACAAATCAGGAGAGAAAAAGGAAGGGGACAAGCACTAAGAATTCTTGACCTACCTTTGCTGTCAGGTGAAAGAATACCAGCGAGCATTCGAATAAATGTCGTTTTTCCAGTGCCTAAATTGGAAATACAGAAGCTAGTCAATGCGTCTCAGTTAAAAACCAATGCAGTTGCAATAAATATATCTATATATATCTATATATATACATATATATATAAATAAATGTAGATCTAGATGTCAAAGGTAGACATTTGGATACTGAGAAGCTACTCGCTTTTCAAGCAGTGCCCAGTTCCTTCCTCTCGATATCATCACGCCTCAGGATTCCTATGCCTGGACTTACAGAGAGCTGGCGACTCTCTTCATTCTAAGTAAAAACTTAGATATATATAAATATAGATGAGGGTTGATTCGAACTGTTGATCAGAGGATCAATGCGTAAGAATCTCAACACTGAGCTATCCCGGCCCCCTACGAAAAGCTGAGGACAAATCACGGCATGGAAAGGAACTAGGTATCCAAACTTGCAATGCCGTGGCTTAGGGTGATCATCTCTACCGAGCGGCTCCCCAGCATTCGCATGGAGTATGGGTTTCAACTTTACTTTGCTTCATGACAGATACATGCGAAACACTTTGTGTGGTATGCATTCGAGCAACAGGACGCTGATACTCGTTGCATATAGGGTGCACCCAGTAGGCAACGTGTAGACATGTAATTGCAAGGCATACCACACGAATTCAGCAGTACTACTATGAATAATGACGGCATCAAATAGTATTTTCAAGAAACACTACCGTTTTCACCAAGCAATACAATGATTTCAGAATCCGTGAATTCCCCTTCATTGACCGTCAGATTGAAGCTTTCTATGAAAAAACGATAATTTTGTAATTAAATATTGCAAGAAAACTTGAAAATATGTGAATGACACACCACTCTTTTCTTCTGATTAAAGCAATTGATCGCTAAATTTTGGGAGCAAATCATGAATCAGTGCCCACAACCAGGGGAAATTTCAGGTTGGGAATTTACTTGTACAGCTAATTCAACGATCTTGTACTGGTGCCTCGTGTGAGACAGGAGACCGTAGGAACATGCTCTCTTCCAAAATATTTGCAAAATTCATTCAATGATGGCGCGAGAAAAGATATGGGGAATACAAATTTTTGATCAGTTTTAGTGAAACTGGTTGTAGAGAGTGGAGCTTTTATAAATGTTTCACTAGTGGCTACATTCCGTTATAGTTCTTCACCAATATTAGTGTCAAAATTACGATATTCTCCTTCACTTCTCAGCCCCCCCCCCCCCCCCCCCATTAAAAAATCCGGCAAATGCCACTGTTGATTACGTAAACAAAAGCAATACTAGATAAACCCTCAACTCGTCAGTTTCCAGGATGAATTAATGCTACGTCTCGGAGGGCGTACAATGTAAGCTTGCTGGTTCATGACCAGAAATCATTGACAGGCAGTCTCAACTACACAGAGACTGCTGATGAAGCGAATACCACGCCCCGCTGGAAGCGAAGCTATACGCGTGAGAGAAAATGAAGACGAGATGTAAGGTCAGGTGACGAAATCTGCTCACTCAGATTCTTTGTCATGTTCGGGTACTTGTATCTTCTCATTCTCTTCATCTCTTCTTCCTGGAAAAATTCGCAAACAGTTATCTCTTTGCTTATTCAACGAAAAGTGAAACGAAACAAAGGCTCAACTTAATGAATTAATTAATTAACTTAACTTGTGATGCCCGTCTATCAGAATCGCCCTTCAGTTCTCACCAAAGCTAGCAAAGGTCGGGATTCAGAGACAAAATGGCTGCCTCGCAGAATGAAACTCTCGCGTACAACTAAAGGAGGACTTCAGTTGATTCGTAAGATTGCTTTCCTGGCCAGTTCCAGTATCTCTTTCATACACGCTCACATGCTCGTAAAATCTCACACAACAGCATAATTTTCATGACTGAAGTAGTTGATCAAAATTGTAGCAGCAGAAGCAGAACATGCAGCACAAGTGGATTTACAAGACGACACCAAAGGGGGCATGGAAGTGTATCACAGCCCTACGACCATTCATAACGGATACACAAAATCAAAATGGAGCTGTAACGCAATGGTGGAATGAGCGGAATCATAGTCCTGGGGTTGTGTGTTTGAAACATACAGAGCTCGCAATAGAATCACCATCGGCGAGGAAGAAAATAGAAAGCCACCACAAGAAATTTACAACCAAAGAAGAAAACTCGAAGCACTGTCTCTGGTTTCTGCTAAGCTCGGGACCGACATTGCTGAGCAGTTTATACACAAATTAGTATCTTAACAACATGTGCACGATCGTCGAACCAAAGAGAGGGGGGAGGGGAGGGGAGGAAGGGAGAAAAGGGGAACAATATACAGTCCTCTTTTACCAATTATTCTAAACGCTTGGTGGTGGCCTTGGTGTGTTTTGGCGCGGCAGCGGGAATTTCCGCAGATGATACAAATTAAAACTGCTCATGAGCATAAAAGACGATATTGAGCGACTACTTTTTCAAAAGATCCATCATATCATGGGACAACAATGTAAAGAATTCACACTAGAAAGAAGACCCCATCTGTTTGCATCACAAGTAGCAGGAAATAGTCCCAGTCATACACTGTCTTAAGGACACGCAACAACTCATTTATACAACTGATCCTGATTTTCCCTCGTCAGTTGGCAACATTGCTGACAGAAATTCAAACGAAATACACAAAACGAAAAGCTGACCTCCGCTGTCTCCGACACCTTGAATGTTAGTGAGGCTTCTCTGAAGCGCAAATTCTCCGTGGGAACAAATCCATCCAAAAATATATTTATACCTAAAACGGAAATTTGAATGGAATACGATTGCCACTTGCTTATCTGATATACAAATGGAGTGTTTATCACCGACAAGATAGAATTAGAAACCATTTTAGCGACAATACGCTTTGATACCATTACAATCGCTTGTGAAAAAATTGTTCAAACTCGCGAATATCGTTTGATCAATTAGAAAATGTGCATCATTCCAAAATTCATTGGCATGACTCGCCAGGGGGGTATCGAACCATGATCTACTGCACAAAAAGCGAGAATCATGCCCCCGTGCCGTGTACACAATTGGTACAAATGCGAAAAAATGGCGCAGTTCTTGTATCTGAATAGCAACTGTGCAAATAGCTGCTCATTTCCATTTCATTTCATAAAAATCTTGACGTCGAAAACGCAGACGATGTCGGGCCAAAGCTTTGCAAGCTATCACTACATTTACCCCTAGAAGATAAATCAGCTGGATTGCTCAGAACGGTTTAGATTTAAGTGACAGAGAAACGTTGAGTGGCAGCCTACCTTCCCTGACGGAGAATGGCATAGTGACGACGCCATAGACACCAGGTGTGCCGTACAAACAGCATATGAAGTCTGATAGGTAATCCAAAACGCTAAGATCGTGCTCAACAACAATGATATACCTGTGAAAATATACAAGATCAAAGATATCATAAACGCTATGTTCCGTTGGGTGGTGATAGAGAGAAATGACGAATTTAAAAGATTTTTGCTGGAAAAATACTGAACATTACGGCAATAAATCAATAGCAGTGAATTGTTGAGAAAGCAATATCGAAATGATAAATCAATAAAAGTGAATACTTTATACATTGAAACAAGTGTGGTTAATTGATGTACACTGATTACGTACCAGGGTTGAGAACATAAAACGAGATTGGTTCGTAATTGGTCATTTATACCTTGCATTCAAATATTTACGTAACAATGGATAAAGAAACAGCCAAACGAGAAAGTTTCAGAGGGAGATCCAACAGTGAGGTACTCAGGTGTGTGTGTGTGTGTGTGTGTGTGTGTGTGTGTGTGTGTGTGTGTGTGTATGTATGTGTGTGTATCTGTATTTTTCTGTGTGTGTGTGTCTGTGTGTGTGTGTTTTGTGTGTTGTATGCGTGTGTTCGTGTGTCTGTGGTGTGTGTGTGTGTCTGGTGTGTGTGTGTGTGTGTGTGTGTGTGTGTGTGTGTGTGTGTGTGTGTGTGTGTGTGTGTGTGTGTGTGTGTGTGTGTGTGTGTGTGTGTGACATGCAAGATCTTTAAAAGCATAAAAACTGAAACATGTGATACTCACTTGTCGGAGCTAATAAGGCTTCTAATGGCAAGAGCAGCTTTCAACCTTTGTTTGACATCCAAATAACTTGAAGGTTCATCAAACATGTAACTAGAGAAAAATAAAAGGAACTCGTTCTTCAAGTCCATTCACGGCCTGGCTTGGGTGCAGACTCATCTTTCTCAAGAGACAGACGGATGCGAACGAAACAGTCTGAACTTCTTTCTTTTACTGAATTATGTTGAGGAAAGGCCATGTCGTCCTATACAAAGCCCCCAATCGAGGAAGAAAGAAGGGGAAGGTTAAGAGGGAGAATCAAGTTTATTGATCTTAGATTTGAAAGATAGCAAATTGTAGGATTTAGGAAAGTAAGAAGAAGGCAAGCCGTTCCATAAATTGCATGTTCTTGGGATGAACGACGATTTGTGGGGTAGAGTTCATGGATTAGGCAGTGAAACTTGGAAAGGGTGTGAATGAGTTGAGCTTCTGGTGGTCCTGACACGCCTCAGAGGAACTATACTGAAAGGAGCGATGATTGGTGGGACAGGATTCTAGATTAGGTTGTAAGATTCAGAAAGGGTGTGAGCACCTCGAGCTTAAAGTGGTAACTACAAGTAAATATAAAACAGAAACATAAATCAAAAAAATGAAAATTGATATCTTCATGGATATCTTTAAACATCATCTTTGGAGAAACGCGAAACTGACTCCAAAACAGACAGTTGTATATTTTTAAGAAACTAAGGCACTTACACATCTGCTTGCTGTATGCAGACGACAGCACACGCAAACCGCTGCAGCTCTCCTCCAGATAACTCATCAACGTTTCGATCCCGAACGGTGTTTAAATCTACAACGTAACAGCACTTGCATTCAATAACAAAGTATGAAAGTATGACATGGAGGGAAGGTTACGGTGGTAACAATGCTGGGGGTTCTGACGGAAACAGTGCCGACAAATAACTAATAAACGAATAACTAATACATCATTGATCAAAAGAAGCAAAGATCATGCAATTCAATTATTTCTCTTCGAAATTGTTTTAAATAAGGGCTGTTTGCCACGCATTTCTCACATAACGATCTATGACAGAAATAAGCATTTAATTGCTCCCATGTTAAATGACGGGCTGTATCAGCTTATCTTCGTCTAGTGTCTACCCATCGTTACTGCAAGATTCCATATGCGTTTTCGATCTTTGTCTCACTATTATTGTCACCATCATTATCATTGCAACTATTACTAATTTTTCCTTGCTATTATCAATACTATAATCAATAATGTTACAAAGAAACAAGAATCGGATTAACCCAGAACCACTCCGCTTTTTACTAACCGCGTTTATAACCTAAAAAGTCAAGTACAATGGAAGTATTTTCAACCCCATTGCTTTCTCTCTCACTTTAGTCAAAAGTTGAATTTTTTTATCAATGACATGCCATACTCTGCCCACGAAAACATCTAAAGAGCGTGGAAATACAAGCAAAGAACAATCGCGTTTTCCAATGTCCTTTTCCCATTGTTGTTGCAGCCACAATGCAAAGCATCAACCCACATGTTGGGGAACATTGTTTAAACAGGCGCATGCTATCCTTCAGGTTTCAACGTGTCTACATCGAACGTCATCGATCTGTAAGAATCGGCCTGTTTGCAAGGAACATATCTCTTTAGCAAAGAACCGTGGGTTTTCTTACGGGCAAGGAGATAATACTGCGTTCTTGGCGATCCAAGCAATTAGCATAAGAAATCAAACAGGGCAAGGTCAGGTCAGGTCAGGTCAGGTCAGGTCAGGTCAGGTCAGGTCAGGTCAGGTCATGATAGGTCACACCCGTAGCCTGGCGGCCGTTCCAATTCTCTCCGTCCTCCGTACTCCGCACGCAGACCTCTACCGGCTTATCGAAACAGAAGACCGAGCCACTAAGAAAAGCACAAAGAGCATAAAATTGAAACAAGAAACGGAAAGGAGAATCAGTAAACAGAAACACATAAAACCCAAATCTAATACCAAAAAGTCTGCAAACTTCTTCCTGGGCATTCCTTTCATCCTTTTTATCCAAGAGAGTCTGCACACTGCCCTAGGGAATTAATCTCAGGTTAGTCCTCAAGTCTCAGGCAAAATTTACAATTAAGAAATGGTTCTAAACAGCGAAAAAGCTGGCAATCTGCTAGCTAGAGTCAAGAAGAAATTACAGATCATGGAACAAGAACTTAGGAGAATAAGAATGCTACTGGAGATCGCTTTTTCATTTCATTAACTGAAAATGCCAATATAGACAGGTATTCAAATGCATACTTTTAACAACTTTCAAATTTGCATCATGAGGCCTGGAGCATCCCGCTGGAAAATCTTTTAAACTTTCGAAGTTGACCATTGGAAATGTCTTCCCATAGACAATTGACATCAAAGTGTCGCTGTGGTAGCAGCAAAAATATCCAAAAAGCAAACATTTGACCCCGTTCGTAGAGAAATTGCAGAAAAATAAATTATTGCAAATTTCTACTTGATGTGTGTATGAACTTACATGGACAGCTTTGGGAATTTGATCAACATACTGCGGCTTAATGATGGCCTAAAAAAGAAAGATTATAAATATTACGTGGATAATGCTTGAAAAAATGGGGCTATGGAATGCTTAAGAATTGACTAACCACACGACTGAGGCCTTGTTTCTTTGGACACTGCATGTGGAAGGACAATAGCTTAGAGGAGGGCCTGATGGTAGGCATAACCAGTGGCGAAAGAAGAGGTCGCCAGAGGAAACGCTTGATGGACTGCATACTGGCGGACGCCGGCATCAGCCCTCGCGGAAGCTGCGGCCCTGTGCAGAAATTGTGACTCATAGAGACGGTTTATTCACAGATTCATCAGAAGTCAGTAACCACTTGATGGCACATAGAGAGAAAAACATGGAGTGGGATGAAAATCTTCTTGCTTACTTTCAGGTCATCTTCTAACACTTTGGTAAAGTAATTTTGCAGCTCAGACCCCCTGAAATACTGCAGAATTTCTGACCAATCTGGCTGGTCCTAGAAATAACAAGAGAGTACTGAAATCAAAAGAAAAGTTTTTGTGACCAGCAGAAAATTGAGGCGAAAATAAAACATGCTATGTAAAGAGAAAAAAGCCAAACAAAGAACTACAAACACAACCATTGTAACAAAACATCATCACAGCACAAGCACCAGAATGAACAATTGTGGTTTTGAGTGGCTTTTGTACATCAATCCTAAATTTTTAACCTCTTAATTAAGCTGAGTTGCATGAAATATTGCCAAAATTTCCATATAAGATGAAAAGAAGGAAAAGCTTATGATCAGAGACAATGTCCAGGGATTTAAAAAACCAATTGACTGCCAAAATTTTCAAGATTCTGAATCCTATTACAGACAATGATAATACAAAATAGTTTTTACCATCCACAGTGATAATATACTATATCACTTACACTAAATCTGCCAAGGTTTGGCTTTAACTTTCCAGCTAAAATCTTCAAAGCGGTTGACTTGCCAATACCATTTGTACCAACAAGCCCAAGAACTTCACCGGGTCTTGGTGTAGGAAGCCTGTGAAATAGATACTTGCGGTTGCAATTATGTGTAACCAAGAAAACTCTAATTGCAACATCAAATGCTGCTAACCTAGAGAAAAACAGAGAGGGGGACAAGGAGCGAAGGAGTGAGAAACTTTATGTGGTATCATTCTGCAGAGCATGGGTAATACTGAGGATTTTTGGTGAATTATGTTAGGGTAAGGCCATGGGGGCTTACACAAGGGCAAAAAAATGGAAGAAAGAAGAAATTTATAGGCTAACAGGGGAGAGAGGTCAGATCAAGTTAGTTGATCTTAGATTTTAACGAAAACACAAGTTGTTGGGTTTGGGAAGGGAAGAAGGCAAGATGTTATATCAATTGCCTGTTCCTGGGCTGATAATTTGTGGAATATAATTTGTGGATTAGGTAGTTAATAGCTTGATGGGAACACTGAGAAGATACCTGAAGATGCTTTGTAAAAGGTGATACGAAGCGCAGCCGTCATCAATTCATTATTTTCCATAACTGTTCATTGGGAGCTACTTATATTCTTCAGTGATAATGTTGGGGAAGGGCTCTGCTGGACGATGTTACAACAAAGCCACAAAAAGGATATAGGCAAGAGGAGTGGGGGAGATCGAATTAGGTTCATTGACTTTGAATTTGAAAGAGATAAAGTTGAAAGTTACATGGATTGCAAGTTCTTGGAATCAATGACGATCTGTTGGAAAGAGTTCATGGCTTGGGTACTGAAATCTGGAGGGATACCAAACAACTTATATCCAACATCAGCTTATTGCTTGATAAGGGATGATCAACATAATAACTCTTTAATTGAATTCCTGGAGATCAGACATTTTGAATGAAAACTGAAGGGATACCTATGCAATTTAAAAGAATTAGCTCCGTATCTGTGCGTTGTATCTTTCTCTAAATTGCTCGGCAAGTTGATGATAGTGATAGCTTCAAACGGACATTTCTGCGATGATCAAAATAAGAAATCAATGGTAAATAGCCTGCAATCTTCAAAATCTTAAATTTTGAAATGACTGTCAAAATGAATTATGCATGAAAATTAAGACTGCTTAATTGATTTCTTGTGATCAATCAAGACCCATCAGCAACTGCTACTTCATGCGTTGGTCTTGCTTCCATTCAAAACAACATATTTGATTTTTCAGCTTAGCAGAAACTTGATAATGGCTCATAGCCTTTTTCTAGAGGGGGGCAGATTTGTTCAAAGAACTACAAAGCATGCCTGATTTTTCGCTTAGCAAAAACCAGAGACAAGGCTTAGCTGAGGATAACTTTCACTTAAGAGTTAGACAAGTTGCTAGCTCCATACAATTCCAGGCATAGGAGTTCCAGGTCGAGTGGTTTAGGTGCCTTGTTTTGAATCATGCGAGGTCTCCTTGCACGGGTTTGCATCCCCGTCGTTGGAGCAACTAACCACAAGCCAACAGTCAACTCAGCTATCCATCCTTCCGAGGTCAGTAAATGAGTACTCAGAAGTAACTCTGAGGGCACAAGCACTGGACACACATTGATAACAGCTAGCTAAAGTTGAAATGTTTCATCCAGTATAAAGATTCAAAATGTATTTATTTAAGAGAAAGGATGACAACACTGATTTCTAAGCAAAACTTCTCACAGTTTTCAATCAGCACCTGAATACTACATGGAACATAAAGAGGCTTGAAAACAACTTTTGGATCAATGTTCAACAGTAAACAATTTGCCCTTCCTTCTTCAATTGAAATACCTGTGCTGAGAAAGATGCAAAGAGCAAAGGTAAAGACATCTGGATGTGAACTTTGTCAACAACTTTTGCAACAATACCTTGATGCAAATACCACATCCAATACACAGTGTTTCTGATATGAAAGCCATCTTTGATGTTGGCATAACTTCGATGCAAAGTTTCCCTAAGGAAGAAGAATTACAAGTTAAAAAAACCAAAAAATTATGTACTAAGTCAATGGCATGAATTTTACACACTAGAGTGTTTTCATAGACTGGTAATAAAAAGAAACTATTAAAGGGACAATGGTACATATGACAGAAATATACAAATACCTCATCTGAATTCACTGCAACATTTGACTGTCACAACAGACTCAGAGAATATCTTACCATGAGTTGGCCCTTCGTGGCTTTCCTCATCTTACCAATGGGGTTTTTGTGATACATGAAGGGTTACAAATCACAACCCCAAAATTATTAGCCTGCATGCCGAGCTAGAAAACTATTGGCCTATTTGAATTCAACCTGTGGCATACGCTAAACTTGAGATCCAGTCTTCATCACAGTTTTCAGACAACGGCCAATCAAGAGGGCTTTGTTGAGATCACAACAACAAAATACATATGAAAAAAACATTTAAATGCTTCGAAATGGGCAGGTCAGTCTGACGAAAATCTTCGAGATAGGTATGTTTGCTTAATTCTACAGTTTTTTAATCTTCTGAGGTTTTGATTTAAAACTTTCTTTTTCTCGACTTGATGAGTAGAACAGCCTCATTCTGTAATTTTTTCCACTTTAACCTTCTCAGCACTTAACTGTTCCAGCACCGTCACGAATGAGATGATGCTTTTATAGAATATATTTTCGGTATATGCCTATTCCAAGTTATATCGAGCTGTCTATAAAAACAAGATAATAACACACGATTTTAACCAATACTTTTCCAATACATTCCGTTGTGTTGAGTTAGTTGAGAGGAGACACAGAAAATACGCCTGTACTATAAGCCAACAATTCTCAATCTTCCTTTACGCCCTTGAGCCCGTCTAATTTATACCTTTAAGTTGTTTACGCCAAAGCACCCATGACGAAAGTCCCTTGGGTATGTAAATATAAAATATCAATTTGAAAGTATAACACAACACGTTGTAGTCAGAGCACATCTTACTCTGTTTTGCTAAGTCAGACTTCTGAATATTTCATTGTTCTTTGGTTTAGCTAAATACATTAATGCAACGACCATACACAGAATGGCCTAGCCAACAAACTTTTCCCTCACCTTGTCTTACAACGGGACATGATTTCTTGCACTCTTGTCGGCATCTTTTTGGCTTACAACGATCCGGGTTGATGATGGCGATACGAGTTAACTTATCTTGGGTTGAATTTTGGTTGAACATTTTGAATCGGAGCTGAAATGATGTTCATAAAATGGAAAACAGCAGCCTACCCCTCGCCAAAGGAAGGCCATGTGAAAAGAAATCAATATGGACGACGTCAAGTACTTCATGTCAAAGATGGCTTTGGTCATAGGGCAGCCAAATGGAAAGGATGGAAATTAGTCAACAACAAAATTGCAAAAAATATGAAAACTTTTTGAAATAATTCATAATTGATCTTTGAAGTTAAGCCTATATTTTAGAGGAAGAGAAGTTCAAACCCTAGCGAAAAATTGCAGAGAAAATGAAGAAATCTATACTATTTGAGCTTTTTACAGCTTTCTTACATGAGATAGGATGGCTGAGGGTGATTATGCTGCTTGACCACATACTCTACTTCACTTTTTCAACTATTGAGAGAGCTTCTCTTTTGAGCAATTCCTTGGATACAGTCGGTTCATTTGTATCGTCGTTGCATTTCTTCCCAAATGTCATGATTGTTAGTCGTTCCGTGGGATAATTCTTGTCATTTCGGTGCAACTGTTTAGATAAGATTTTAACACCAAAAAAGTATAAGGACATTTTTCCCCTTGAGATATCACGCCAGAGCTTTGAATAGTTCTTCCTGCCAAAAACACTGCTTGAAGACTAGCAGGATTCGAATAAAAACATAAAGGGCAGAACGCCTAACCAAAATTCTACTCTTTGTCAGCCATTTAATTTCAGCCTGTGCAGTAGTTTTGTGAGGGGAGTGCACTTCGTTGCATTAATTTTCTGCAGCTTTTATCTTTGTTGTTTGCATGTGTAGTTGTGCCAAGCATTTCTTGGAAGTTTGGCTCATTAGATTTTATACAGAACTCTCATTTTGCTGATCAATGAATGATACTGGTAGCCCTGTGGATTGAAACAAGTACTTCATGCTTGCCATGCATTACATAATTATACTGGCCTAAAGATGGCTTGCCATGCCTCTCTGTACCTGGCACCCAAACGGCTAAATTTGCAGTCATTTGCTCATATATACACAAAATTGAAAGCATTTCGCATGTGCTATTCATCTGGAGGTGATGATTTTTCAAGTGATGAGAAAAAGGACGCAAAAAGAGTACCAATCCCTGGCACATTTGACGGTGGCAAGGAGCCACCGTTCATTTTTGCAGACGAACGGTTGGGCATGAGTAGAGAGTTAGTTGAACGACCATTCATATTCAGTGCATCGAGGAAGAAGAAAAGGAAGAAGAAGAAGCAGAGAAGCACCAAAGCAAGAGAATATGTAGCAAATTTGTCCTGTAACCTAATGCAAATTGAAAATGATTCCGCATCCGTTGTTCAAGCTATAGAAATTTTTAATTCAATTCCATCCGGTGAAAGAAAATCTACAAATCAAGCTTCAATAAGAAGGAAGGAAATCTCTACTTCTTCTTTGATCAATGAACTGAGAAAAAGCAAGCCCCATATTCTGGGACTGGAAGGAGAGGAATTGAAAAGCCGTTACAATTACCTCTGCAGTCTAGGCATAGAGAGAATCAATGCATTGCAGATAGCCATTAGCTTCCCAAGTTTCCTAACACTTCAGAACAGCAATGTTGGCAGTCTTGTTAAGCTGTTTTCAAGTTATAAAATAGATCTGGCCAAAGTCTTTTTCAATTTTCCATATGCTTTTGGTTTGCCGTACAACGAAGTGGTGAAGAAGCTAGATCATTTAGGATCCATCGGCCTCAAGAAGAAAGACGTTTCTGCATTGGTTAATAATAACCCAAATGTTATTTGCTTTGAAATCAACGAATCTGGTAAGGCTGCTCTGAAATTTGCAACGGGCTGTAGTGGGTGGACAAATTTAACGTCAAAAAGCAGCTTTATTGAAGGCTTGATCAGAACAGCCACCCAGGAGCAGTGCTCAAAATATGAATTTAATGATAATTTCACGTCAGTAGCAGAATTTCTCACAGAGTTGCAAATACCTATGAATGACATATTTCGAAAGGATCCTACCTTTTTTAGTTATGACAAGGAGAAGCTACTAGAAGTTGTGCACTATCTGGGTGGCTCGCCATTTTTTTTTGATGGAGTTGCTGTTGGAGAATTTATACAAAAATACCCAGATGTTTTTCTTCAGTTTGGTCGCAAGGAAGTGAAAGATCAAATAAACCATGTTTGGAAGGAGCTAGATGAAGAGGCCGATTTGTATGAAATTCTACAAACAAGTCCAAGGATGCTCACTGAATCTTATTGCCTCCTTGACCGAATTGACTTGTTTAAACACTGGTCATTCAAAACTGGCCATATCATCTATCTAATGAAGAAATTTCCAATACTTTTCATCGAAAACAGAGTGGTGGAGAATTTAGAGGATCGACTTCAGTTCTTGCTAGGCAGTGGGGATATATCTGTACAAGACATTATGAAATTTCCATTTTGTCTTCAACTCCGAATAGTATTGATTCGATGCAAGGTTGGCTTCATCAGAAGGAAAGACCCTGATATTTTTAAAAGTACCGGACTGAAAGAGATCTTTACATCCAAACTGGAAAACTTTGCTGTAGATATTTGCTCTGCAAGTCTGACAGAGTTTCATGAATTCATGAAAAGTAACTTCTCTCCTTCTGACCAGGAGTGGATATTGAGAAAAGGTAAACCACGAGAGATAGAGGCACTAAAAGAGTCATTCTAAGCCATTTATTGGTAGTTTTATGAGATCCACAGATGGATAGAAATCAAGCGATATATGTACAGATAGTTATTCAAATGTAGCCCTGGAATGTTTATTAGTTGGGAGTAGAAACTCAACATTAATTTCCTTTGACCCTTCCATAGTATTCTTCAAGATCTTGAGTATTAGCAAAACTGAGAATGATTCCCAGATGTGTAAATTTTTGTTGAAAAGCAAGGTTTTGGTCAAAAATTGAGAGGAAGATGGGTACTATTCAAGGGATTTTTGTAGTTTGTTATCCACTGAGTTAGAATCAATAGGTGTTTTAAACCAAAGAAGCAAATAATTTGACTCATGAAAATAGGAAATGAAAGCCATTTGTGAATTTTTGAATGAGGAATCATTGGAGTTGGGAATCATCAAAATCACGAATCATAGCGGTGGAGAGTAATTGATACCTCAAGTATCTCCAGAAGCTTGACCTGCCTAATCCATGAATGCTATCCCACAAGTCATCATTCACCCCAAAAACCCGAAATTTATCAAACGTCTTGCCTTCTTCCCTTCTTGAATCCTACAACTTGTATTCTTACAAATCCAGTATCAAGAAGATTGATCTGATCTCCCTCTGCTCGTATCCGTTCAAATTTTTTCCTTTGCTGGCGCTTTGTTGTAGTCTGCCAGCTCTTTCCTCGTATTAAAAAAAAGCAAAAAAAGTTGAGGAATCAGAAATGGAAATCTGAGTAAGAGTGATTGGAATGAAGAACTAGTAAGACTCTTATATCATAGGACACTATTGATAACAGTGCATTATTGCACTGATAGATAAATCTTGTATAACAATTATATTTATCATTCGTTATTATTGCTATTGTTATTATAGGATTAACTTAAAAACGCCATTTGTGAGCAAGTCAGTGGGAAACCACTTCATAAAATCCACTTCCCTGAAAAAAGCTTAGAGCCCTGTCTCTGGCTTCTGCTACGCTCGAAATCGAGTAGGCAATGTAGTTATATGCACAGAAATATCAAATTATAGGAATCACAAATCATATATATAATGAATCACATATTTTAAGAATCAGAAGAGCCAAGGATTGTGGGAAAGTTGAAGCAGAATTATGACTTATTTCCGGAAAGTCTCCCCACGATGTCAGTAATTGAACCTACTGATACCTAGACGCGCACAAGTCGTAATTGCATGCAGCGTCCTGGTCAGTGCATTTGAACATTCCAAGGAATATTTCTCTTCGTGTCCTTAAAAAAGCTGTTGTCAGATCGTACGCGTCTGTCTGAATCCGCGCATTTCCATCTTTTCATTCGCTACTGACAACGTGACGAAGACTTCCAAGAAATGAATTTGGATTTCAAGCACAGCTTGTGATGTTGCGTCAGCCAAAAGTGATAAGCTCAGGTATAAAAACATTACTCAGACAGCGTGTTGGGCAAGACACTGCAGAGAGGAATTCCGAACAGGTAAGTTTAGCATGCATATCTTATTCTTGACATTGTACCTCTGTTTTCCTTACGATTCTTTTTTATTGTGATTCAAGATTCTTAACTTCTACCCGATTTTCATTTACTGTCGGCCCTGTTGTACAAATTGAACATTATTACAGGTTACCAATTTAAACATTAGCTAATGTTATTATTATCATTAAGGAGGATTTTGATAAGCGTAGCCACCTTGCTGGAGGAGAGACGCCTTGTAAGAGCCAACACCGAATTTTCATGAGCAAGATAACTTTACATTTTACGATGAAATGCACTAAAATGTTTACATCAATGTATGAGTTTATTCAAAGCTCTTTTTATATCGATATCCTTGTTGGGTAACACCAGGGATACTCAGGTCTTCTAACCATCTATGTAGTTAAAGCATGGCGAAAACGTTTTCAAAAATCATTTGAGAAGTGAGTTGGGTGTGTTTTTGACTGACCAGAGTTTCACTCAGCTAACCCAACTTATGCGAAATGTTGTTTAAAATGAGGAAAGTTTTGCTATCGGATTGTGTATTCAAATTGAATTATTGCATCACTCTTGGCACGACAGGGGAGCAAAGAGGAATTCGAAAACGAGGCTCCCAATACGCTCGTGTTCTTTTGGCCTAGGCCAATCGCCGTCTCGAGTTAATGAAGGTCATCTTGAAACTTGTACAAAATCTCACTCAGTCCGCACCAGCAGCAAAATTCGCATTAAGAAACCATTTTTTTAAATTACCAGTCACCCATAGAATTCAATCTATATTTGCAGCTCATCTATCGTCACTTACGGCAGCGAGAATGTCCGAAGGCAGTACCATAGACGTGAAACGTTTCAGTGACAGTGCCGGAAAATCGGTATTCATATTCGTATCTTTTACTAAAGCAGATTATTTTTGCGGTCTTTATTCGATACATGCCATACGTAAGCGGAAATCCCAATGCAGGGCAACCTCCATGAAGGGAAACAATGCATCAGTATTTTCATCCAACGATTCATTACCACTCCTGTCGCCTAAAAAAGCAACAGCCTATTTCGAATCTGTGTGAAGAACCAATTGACATCTCCCACAAAAGGAACAATTGATCCATACTCATAATATTTAGCTTGATCAAGGACAAAGTTTCAGCATTATTGCCATTATTATGATAATAATAATTATTTGTCTTATTAGTACTATGCACATATAACATGTTGCATTTTTTCTGGGTAGGATTGTGTAAGGCTTGTGTTCAGACAACGATGCAAACAATGGTATAGATTTATTGGGTTTGTTAAGAAATTAGCCTAGTATTTCTAATGATAAGATTTCCAACTTGCCTGCACTCTTGTTCACTCTCCTTCTGCTAGTGCAAAGTTTATGAAGTTTGCTTTGATGGCATTTTCCAGAGACATAGTTGGTCTTCCTCTTTGTTGCGTTTTCTTGTACTTGCTAGGCTAGCTTGCAGTGGTTGAAAAGCTAAGTTCTCTGTTAACGATGAGTTAGTTGTCAGAAATCAACTAGAGAAGGACAGGTGCAAATCTATCGTTAATATAAGTGCTTCTCGAAACATCTATGGGCTGAGATCAGAAATCTGCTATGTTGCTTTCAAAGCTAACTAGAAGTGTATATTGTGTCCCTATACAATGCACGGTTATGTCCCACTGCACAATGTGGCTATTCAAAAAAATTTGGCCGAAAAAATAGGTGTTATGTAAAACTTTTCTTCAAAAGCTGTTTACTGTCTGTTTACTACATAATTTTCAAAACACTCTTCCTGTCTTGACATCACTGGGAAAACAGTATATCTTTATCAATCCCCTTGTTGCTCTGGGCTGTTGTGATCTTATCGTTTCATTGTAGGAGAAGGCAATTGCTTCACTTCAAGCACAGATTGAAGAACTGAGCAAAAAGTTTGATAACGCAGATGAAGAAGTCTCAGAAGAACTGCAAAAGTTAAGGACAGAAAATGCGAAATTGCTCTATCAGAAAACGCACCTTGATAGGGTAAGATCCTTTTGATTAAATGTGATATTTATTTCCGATGCAAATTTGAAGTATGTCTTCGTCAGAACTGACGAGAGTCCAGGTTCAAGCCTCAAAGAGTGATAAGAGTGATGAATGCAAGGCTTCGTTGGCGGTTTCTTGAACAATATCATCCTGCCGATGAAGATGGAGGAAGATCATTGTAGCCAAAGTTTGATGGGGTTTGGAGAAGGTAATCTTGCATCCATTCAAGAGCACTAAGTAACGGTGGTGGCCGTGGTTTGGGTCGTCCTCCCAGCACCTATCACAAATCCCGCACCAGCCATGATTGACAGGCTTTTGCAGCTCCACCATCAGTTTTCTTTATCTTGTGTCTGCGCTCGCTCCAGGACTCTGTTCTTTGCGTCTTGTCCTAAAGCTAGCTAGCTTATGAGATGGACCAGGGTCACTTGAGACTGCATGTCTTGCAAGGGGAATGAGAAGATATTGAAGCATATGTCATTCTGCAAAATGGTTTTACTTTGTGTTGCATTGTGCAAGCCTTTCCATATTGGTATTCTTCCACCTCATTTTATCTGTGAACTCCCGCTTTAAGGGTCTTAGAGAAGGTTACTTTGATTCAAAAAGCCTCAGAATTGTTTCTTTATCAATTTTGTTAGAATTAAATAACCCAGCCCTTAAAATTTAACCCAGCCTTAGTAGCTACGTGGTACCGTAGTGAAACTTTGAAAGGGTGTGAACGAGTTGAGCTTCTGGTGGTCCTATCACGCCTCAGAGGAACAGAAACAATCCCCCTGATCTCCTGAGAGCAATGCTCGTTAGTATACAATGCAATAAGTACAAAATATAGACAAAGAGTTACGTTGTATGGATGGGGTCACTTCAAGGACAAAAATAAGGACAACAAATCATGGGAACGAATCACTTTTATTTAGGGAAAGGATCATTTGGAATTGACATCCAGATCAATGTGAGGCTGCAGAAACTGATGTTGAGAATGAAAGTTGGAAGAGATTTGAATGTGCTTGCCACATCTGTACACAGTTTTATTTTGATACTGTTTGTTTTAATTAGGGTGTGGTGCTGTTGCGTAATGGTTAAGCATCCAGACTCATATCGCAGGGGTTGTGAGCTCGAATCCTCCATGTGTCACAATAAAAACGCCATTGGTAAGGAAGGCAACGGGAAACCACCTCATGAAAATCCAATTCCCTAGAAAAAACTCAGAGCCCTTCCTCTGGTCTCTGCCTTGCTTGAAATTGAGTATGCAACGCAGTTTGGGAGCTACAATCGCTAGTAAAATCTCATTAATATTTTGATGTTTTACCCTCTGTATCTCATTTTGAATTGACTCAACCACATGGAAGATTTGTCTTTAAAAAGACCCCAAACAATGAGATGTTCATAATGTACCTTTCATTTAGGGAATCTTAGCTGAGAAGTCAAAATTGGAGAAGAAGACAATCAATATAAAAGCAAAGTTAATATCAGTATTTGCAAAAGCAGTCGAGTCAGCTTACCCTAGTATTGATGGATTGCCAACATTGGTCCAAGCTTCACAAAATGATAAATTTGGTGACTACCAATGTAACAGTGCCATGGCCATCTCCAAGGTATGAATTGCTTTTCAAGCAGTCACAATATGTGATTTGCATGGAAAACTACCTGCTTAACAATGTTGATTTCAATGCATGGAGGTCAACAAGAATCTCTATGTTGGAAGGTCAAGTGTTGCATTTTCTAAAATTTGCCTATGCTATTTTTGCTAAGTCCATGTGGCAGACTGAAGCAAGTGATAGCTTAGCTGATGCAGCATGGTTGCCTTGGGCATTCCACAGATGTGTTGAAAGGTCTCAGTACAAAAGATGTAAGAGCAAGCCCAGTTGAACCAAATGCCTGGTGACAACCTCTTATGCTCCTCCACATAAATGCATTGATCACAGCCATTTTAGTTAAATAAGGAGTAATCATGGCCTCCATTCATTAAAAACATGGCTACTGCCTTCATCTCAATATTTCCGAAGTATGATATTTTTGCCATATTCAAAACTTTTATTCCTTTTCTTCTCTTCCGTTTTCTGCATATGCAGCTATTCATGTATGCCATACCATGTTGCTGACATGGAAATAAAAAACATTTGAAAAGCAGAAACATATATACAGTGGCTTCTTCTTCAAATTGGCAAAATTTGAACATTAAAACGTAGTAAATTTAAACAAAAAAGTTTGAGTGGGAAAATCTATTCATAGCTATAAACATTTATTCAAAAATGCTTCATCTTTTGTAACATGGACTTCTCTGCAGACATTTTGTGGCATCATTTTCAAATAAGTCTTGGTGGATGCATCCTTCTCAGTCTGCAATAACCAAATTTATTCAATAGATGCTACAATTAGTAAAATGAGAGAAATTGGAAAGAACAGGGAGAAGAATTAAGGAAGGACCTAATATTTACTTTTTTGTTTGGGATTAACATTGTGGTGGAATCAAAGGTTGAAATGAAGGTTGAATACCATAGAGGCATTTTTTAGTGGGACAAACTGTCAATATACAGTATGTTCTTACCAGTGGGGCAGGCAAGGGGCCTACTGGTACAAGTGACTCACACGTAACAATGCTAAAAGAGGCCCTGGGACAGCTAGAGAGCGGAATCTTAATACTGAATGGTGTAAATAGTTGAATCAAAAATTGAGAAATAAGGATTGGCGAGGGACTTTTTTTGCTAGGAAGACATTTTCTGTGCAAAATATCTTTCTTTTGGGACCATGCCTCTTCTATGGCCAGGTCTTGAAAGGCGATTGAAAAAACTTTTTAAAATGGAAACTGCATCAATGGTAAAATCGCATGCTTTTGTGCGGGATTTCTGTAGAAAATGTTAGTGAGTCGAGTTTTTCTTATGCTGATGATAATTCATTATTTTTATCATTATTATCGTTATCATGACCCTTGTAACTATCCTTATTATTGATAACGAAGATCGCATCCACCATCAGCTGTGCATCGCTAATTACACATCTGCTCTTGAAACAAGCCATGATCCAACTCAGAGCTTCTTTCACATTTATATCTCGCCAAATCCAAACGAATTGAATCACATTGACTCCAAAAACATCAAATCGGAACCACGTTGATTGGTACTATGCACGCTGTACTTAGTGATCAGGGCATAGAGCTCCCCGGCATGGCTCTGCATGTATCACCCAACTGGCTAACTGTGGAGAATCTTATTCGATTTGATCGTTCTGTGATGACGTATAAGATTCTGAACAAGTTGAGCCCGGAAAGTCTTTGGGATAAGTACCAATATAGATCCATGTACTCAAATTATGAAACAAGAATCTGCAAGGATCTCCAGATCCCAAGGTTCATAACTGAGCATGCCAAAAAGGATTTTACTACTCTGCCTTAAAGACTTGGAATGATATCCCTGCTAATATTAAAGAAATCGAAGCACTCGGGCGCTTCCAAAAAGAACTAAAAGCGCACTTGACGAGCAAAGAAAGCTGATTACCCCCAAACACGACCCTCTGGAAGAACAGCTTAGACGATTTTCTTTTTCTTCATTAGTTTACCGTCTTAATTGTTTTCTTTAACATTTAAACATTATAATAGATTTTAGCTGAAGTGGTATCGTGTGTAAATGTTAATATTGAAAACAATGATATCAGCTGATCCTATCGTTAGGTATCTTTACCTGTCCCTAACTGTCGCTGCAAAAATTTCCGTGTGTTCCCATCAAAACTTTAGCAAGCGGCAAAGACGGGTAGGACAGTTGGAGATTTATGGAATCCAGCCGTTTTGTCTCACGCTGCAATTAATTTTCCCTAAGTTATTCGGCATTATAATCTAATTAATTCTATGTCGATTGTAGTTAATGTTTTCAAGTGGAGGACCCTTGTAAATCAGGTCCGGCTGAAGGGCTACCCTCCTTAAGTGAATCAAATCAAAGGAAATGAAATGAACGGTGTATGTATCTGATTCTGTGCACTTCATTTCATGGGAAGAAAAATGAAGCTGACTAATTATTGATAATTATAATTCTAATTAACAGATGGGCCAAAATCCCCTGCTTGAATGAAAACGAACGAAAAATTAAAATCAGTAGAATAATTTGCAATTAGAATTTTGTTACCCTTGTGTTTTATTGTCAATTTTTAGTTATGGAATACGAATATGAATGTTATAACGTAGATGGCATTGATTTATTTGATTTTCCATCCTGTTACCATGCCCTTTGTTGAAGCAGATCAATTTTTTACAATGTCCTTTTCCATGTAGACACTCAAAGACCTTGGAAAACCAACGAGTCCCAAAGAAATTGCGAAGGCGATTATCGATAATATCCCATCAAATGATTGCATCGAGAAGGTAATTTTTTATTTTCAAACTAGCTAGCAAGCTTGTTACTTTAAAACTACTCAGAATGCTACTTGATCGATTGAGACGGCAGTAGAACTGTCACTCTAGCTATGAGTTAAGTCAATTGACAGGCTCCTTGGTGTATTGGACTAGAGCAGGGGCGGCAACCCAAATTGTTAAAAGAGCCATATTGGACCAAAAAAAACAAAAAGCAAGCATGTCTGGAGCCGCAAAAATTAAAACCCTTGTATAAGCCTTATAATGAAGGCAACACATGCTGTATGTGTCTATAGCAGATGACATTTTTCCATTATCAAACATTTTTGAAAAAGCTCCAAGGGGCCACTAGGGTGGTGCTAAAGAGCCGCATGTGGGTCTAGAGCCGCGGGTTGCCGACCCCCGGACGATGATGACTAGAGGATGAATGACTGCAATGCTGCCAGCGGGGCTTGCAGGCAGAACTACCGATCAACCGATCGTCTGGATCAACTTCTCAAATTTGTAAGTCTCCGTCTGCATTTGTGTGGATTTGAAGTCTAATTTCGGCCACTATCCCACGTTTCATGCTGTGTTCAGTGTCGGAAAGAACGACCTTTTGTGTGACGAATCTGTGCAATTTTGACATTGGCATAGTGTTTGAGCACGAGAGACCCTCTATATATCCACCCTGCACTTAATGGGTACCTGGCGCAAAGCTGGGGGGAGGTAGAGTGCAATGAGAAAGGGAACTGGCCACCCTACCTCACAATGCCGTGGCTCAGGGTGGTAACTCTGTAAGGGGCATATTTGGTCATATTCGTTAAAGTTTCATGCGTCGACGCGCACATTTTGTTTTCACTGTGACTGCGAAACTGGTATCGATTGAATGCCAGTCGGTGCAATCTCCCTGCTTTAGCGTATCAAAATGTCCAAGAATGGTGCACTTTTGTTCCTGCTAAACTGTCGTCTCCATTGAAGTGTAGATGTTTGGTGACCATCCATCGCAAGCAAGGTTTAGTCGTGGCCTACCTTGTAGTCATCGTCCTCCATTTGTTTTTCACGGTTGTCTTTCCGACTATTTGCTATTGATAATCGGATCTTCCACAATCGTATCCGCCAGGTTTACTTCTCGATCCGCTTTTCCGTTTCATTTAGGTCACCTCACCTTTCATTCTCTCTTCGACTTTACCGTCTCACAGCATGCTCGCCTTGGTGGCTACAGCTACTGGTATTTCATGCAAGGTTCTCCTTTCATAGGTCGAAATCGCTGGTCCAGGCTTTATAAATGTCACCATCAAGCAAAGCTTCGTTCTCGATTCCATCGACGGCATTTTGAAGAATGGAGTTTTGCCGCCCGGAATTGGTCGAAAGATGAAAGTGGTGGTAGATTTCTCATCACCAAACATTGCCAAGGAAATGCATGTAGGCCATCTACGCTCAACCATCATCGGAGAAAGTCTTTGCCGGTTGCTGGAATATCTTGGTCATGACGTTCTCAGGTTTGTCACTTCTACCTTTCAATCAGGCGTAAATTAATGACAATCTAGTCGTGAATTATTATATAAATGTATATTCTACCATTGTCTCGATCCTTTGGAATAAAGTGGACTACTCCTTTCTTTATACTCAGTCATGACATGATGATAATGATAATGTTGATGATGATTTTTTAAAAGTTCATTTTTATATATATTTATAGATGTTTTTTAAATGAAATCTAGATTTTGATATGTACAAAAAACTCTTGCTAATGATGAATAATTTGCATCTGGTTGACCCAATTGCAGAGGCTTGCAAAAAAAACACACAAACACACACACACACACACACACACACACACACAAGGAAGGTGATAGTAATAATGATGATAATTTTGATCACCAATGATAATATTTCATATTTTTGACTTGGTCAGCACTTAAAATAGATTATTATCAAGGACTTGTATCCTGCAAAATATAACGTTAATACATGTACTTATAGATGCCACAGTTGAATATTTACTATGTACCAACCATGAGAATAAGCACAAAAATGAATACTTTATCTTTATTTGACTGCAAACCATGTTTGCTGAGTTTTTCCGCAGTCATTTGGTATATACTTAAATTATCTTTCTTGGACACTGAGTAGTGTATGTAACATGAAAATGAGCACCGCAGATAATTCGTCATCTTTGTCAATATCGTTCCTCGGATTAAGCCGTTTGCTCAACCAGTCATGGATAGCCCGTTTCTAATCCTCCATGTCATCAGTACATCTCATCACAGTTGTTAACCTCTTTCCACTTCACTCTCAGACGGAGTTTACACTGTACCAGATCACTTTTTCATCCGATTGAAAAGTGGAACGGATCAGCCATGCGTTTACACTAGATAATGTGATCCGGTACAACTTTGTACTTGCTATCAGGCACAGTTTTGTACCTAATAGGAAAGAGGGACAGTGTTGTACCTGCAATGCTCCGAAACTGTACCGGTACGGTGTAAACGCGAGGGAAAAGGAACACTTTTGTATCTGATCAAAAGTGACCCGGTACAGTGTAAACGCAGCCTTAAACACACGTCACTGATTCTCTTTGCTTGTCCTCCACCCCTATCCACCATTCATCCATTCGCGAAGCGTATCCAAACCATTGTAGCTTCTTCCTCTTTACGATATTTGCCAATTTTGAACTTCCAACTTCGTATTTACGAATGAACTCACAATGGAGCACACCCATTTCGACTCGTTCTCACCCTTTCTGTTTTCAGACTCAATCACGTTGGGGACTGGGGTACGCAATTCGGCATGTTAATCGCTCATTTAGAAGACAAATTCCCGGATTACAAGACAACATCTCCGCCAATCGGAGACTTGCAAACATTTTACAAGGTTTTTGCTTCGATTTTTCACTACGTACCAATTACTCGTCCAAAAGAATTATGTCCGAAAATGACCGATTGTCCTTTCACTTCACCCAAATGGTCATCACCTCTGCCGAATCCCGTTCACCAAAATTTTACATCAAATTACTTCACTCGACTCAGTCTCCTAGAAGCTTGGTCAAGGGAGTATGTTTTTGTTTGATTGGCTGACGTTTCGAAAAATCAAGTAGACTAGTCGGCAAGGGAAGATTTGGAGCAAATGGTAGATTTGATTTTCGTCATACTTACAATTCGTATCACGATACGAATGGCCAGGTGGGTGAAGCTTCAATGACGTAAGCTAAGAGAGGCATTTGGCCACCAGCCTGCCGTGAGATCGTTATCATTAAGAGCGATTCGAAGAAAATTGTAACAACAATTAATGACATAACAAGAGCAAGACGAGCCGATTATCGAAGCTTGAAGACGCGATCAATAAATGTTCAGAACCCTTGTCGATTGCATGACTGGTATGCTACAGATGCTGTCCTGTACAGAAACTTGTAGATCGTAAATCAGAATTGTGTGTTACATGCTGTATTTTCTTGAATAGAAGCTGCCCTCGAATAGAAGCCGCACTTGAAGAGAAGCCTCATTTTGCCCCTACTGAAAATAATAGCCTAAGCCGCATATTTCTTTCCTCATATCATAATGATTTCTGCTTCACCTTCCTCGGGGTTACAACCAAAACAATAAAAGCTGTCCTTAAATGCAATCCACCTTTGATTACAAGCTGCATTTGTTCCTTACTAAAAATAATAGAAGCCGCGGCTTCTATTAAAGAAAATACCGTATATGTAGGCTACGTTGCAATTAGAATTAGATGTGCATGGTGTGTAATCGATTAGTGTTATGTGTACGATTGAGTCGATTGAAATGTTCTAGGAGTCTAAGAAGAGATTCGACAGCGAAGAAGAGTTTAAGAAAAGAGCATACGAAAGGGTAGTACAGCTGCAAAGCAAAACCCCTGACATTGTCAAGGCGTGGGGGATGATCTGCGATGAGTCTCGAAAAGGTATGACGTGCCATCAACACCAGATATGCTTTTTATTCATTCACACCGATAGCAAGTAGGAGATAGTTCATCAACTGCAAGGACAGTTCAGTCGTAAGGCATGTACTCATTTAGTTACACACAGACAGTGGTGTGAACCAGCGTCCAGCTCAACTTTCATTTAGAGCGAGATTCGCTCGCTCGCTAGCTGTAGTCCTAGAAGCGTGTAAATCACGAGGTGTGATCAGACGGAGAGGACAGTTCTCAGTGTCGTAAAACTTTTCTCTCGGACGATATGTAAAAAGTGTCCAAAGATGATTAGAAAACAGCAAATAAGGTTCTGATATTGGCATGCCTTTTGATTTGATTCTGAAACATGCGGGATTCGAAGCCGAAGCTCATACATTATGAGTTCACATGCTTTATCACTACACTGTGGCAACACCGTCGTAGCAATACTGGTAATTGTGATTCCTGCCCGGACTTGATCCGGCAAATTAGGGGTGAATATGCATCAAACATTTCGTACATTATCCTACCTCACATAGGGACGTTGAGAATACCCAAACAGCAGTGATGTGATTGGAAGGAAGACTTTAGATTTTTCGAAGAATTAGCCTTCAGCATTTTACTGAATTCTTTTTATGTGGTTTTTGTGACAGAGTTCAAAAAGATTTATGACCGGCTAGATGTCACGTTGATTGAAAGGGGAGAGTCGTTTTACCATGACAGAATGAAGCAAGTTGTCCAAGACTTTGAAGAGCAAGGTAATAGAAAACGTATAGTGGATTAAGGTTGGAATTGCTTGGAGCAAGTTATAGCAACACCAAGCTGTTTTCGTTGCTGTCAATGCCGAGTCTTTTCATTCAGCATTGCCCATTACCATTCTCATCGAGCCCAACTTTCTCCGTCTCCTGCTGCCATTTTCAGTCCATCCCACTCCGTCACCGTCTGGTTCAACATCGCCCCCGCGCAGTCCACTCGCCGTCTACGTACAGCCAACAGATCGTCTACGTACAGCCAACAGATCGTCCGTTGATCTGTTCCGCTTCATCTGCCAACCCACCGGCGACAAATGGAACAGTTCTGATTCATGTCATAAGTTGTACTCCATAATTTATATTTGCCAAGGACTTTCAAGCTTTTTACCCATAAATCTACCGCCGCTTTTCAAAGTTCATATTGATTAGTGGAAATATTCTTGCGCATTGATCTGATGGCCCGTGAATACTGCTCGATAAGCAAAGGGCTTCAGTGCTCTCAGTCTTCCTTTGACATCTAAGTAGAGTCGTATGTGTAAAAAAGAAGTTTCTTATAGCAGACTGACCTCGTGATGGTTGTTACAGGGCTCCCTGTATTCGAATGCAAAGATAATTTTGTTACATTCCATCGCTATGTTTCCTCTTTCGATGTAAATGGAGATATCCATAAACGGTGCTTAATAGTTGAAAGTTATTGTCTATGTGATTTTTTCGTTTCAGGACTTACAGAAAATGACGATGGACGGAAAGTTGTGTTTGCGCCGAACTGTAAAGTTCCGCTAACTCTCGTGAAATCTGACGGGGGTTTTACCTATGATACATCAGACGCAGCCTGCCTGAAGCAGAGAATCTTTGAGGAAAAGGCTGAGTGGATCATTTATATCACTGATGCTGGCCAAGTGAGTCTGTTGCCGTGTGGAATTCACGGCTAACGAATGTCACTTTGAATTGTGGTTTTTATCAAGTTCTTCGAAGTTTTTATCTACAATAGCTTTTATTTAGATAGCCAATTCAAGCCAACTATTTACAAACGGAGAGATTCACAATAATATTAAGAAGATTGGAGTGAATTCTCGCTGTATACTAGTATTGAAACGCCTCTATTCCAAATCTTTTTCCCACGCTAACTCCTCTTGGTATTTTCCCTTCTTCAAATGAATGGAAATTCAAGAGACGCTCAATTTCTGTTCGGTTTTCCGTTGAATGAGCCCTTAAGAACCGGTCGATCATCCAAGACACTCACTGCCAGATGAAACTATCGTAGCTGATTTCTTTAAATATGGGTCCAAGCACGAACGAAGTGAGTTTGACAAGCTACCGTTGACTTACAAATATTCACGTCGATTTGTTCCATCACCTTCGCGTAACACAAAGTTCAGAATCCACAGAGAAACTGGTTTCGCGTAGCTTGTTACTTAAAGGCTACAAACTAGATGTCTTAGGTGTCATGATAGCGCAGTGATGACAATTTTGCCGATTGATCTCCTGTTCAATGGTTTGAATTCAGTAGCAGCTAAAATGTTACCAGTTGGGAGGAAAATCGTTCAACTGGAGAGGCCTTTCAAGTAGATATGTCAGGCGTCAAAATAGGTCAGTGGTAAAGCTCGTGCCAATTCATCCATTGGTCCGTGGTTTGAGTCTACCCTCAGTTTAACTTTCGCTTAGAGTGAGGGAAGTCGTTAGCTCTCTGTAATTCCGGGTGAAGGAATCACGAGGTGTGTTCACATCGACGGAGGAAGGACATGGACAGTGCTCGATAAGTAGAAAAGCTGCTCAGTGTTTTGATGACTCCACTGACAGGTGTCTATGTAAAGTGAGCGAAAGTTTTGTTGAGTTTCCAGAAGGTGACGATTGAAGAACGAGAAAAGTTCTGAGACCATATTGGTTAGCAAAAGATCTGCACAAGTGCAAACATAAGCCTTGCATTGCCACCATTTTAACCCACCTACATGTCGTAATATTCGATTTTCTTTTTTAGGCTGAGCATTTCAGGATAATATTCGGCGTTGGAAGGCAAGCTAACTGGTATAAACCTGAGATAGTACGAATTGATCACATGCCATTTGGGGTCGTGCTAGGGGAAGATAAGTATGTCATTTGCATTTGGATCTCGCATTATGATTGCGAAATGTCGGTTATATGTTGTATTGCCTGTATTTGATGTATCAGAAGCATCAATCAATCGGGTCGGGCGGTTTGCCTGGATCAATCCAACTCTTCTCCTCCATTCTTCTCGGTTCACTATAGCATTCTTCAGATCATCAAAACATTTAAAAGATTTGTTGGTATTCGTGAATTAATATTCGATTTCGGAAATTTAAATCTTGAAAATATAACAACGGAAAGGTAGTTTCATGACGCTAAAAATATTTCAATACGACACTCGTCAAACTATGAAACGTAGTGTGGCGGCCGAAATGCAATCTGTAAGATTCTAGCAGAGGTGCTGATCGAAAACCTTCAAAACAGAGCAATACTTGCAATCGATATACGTGCATGAAAATGTACTGTCAGACAATTATTATCTTCATTATTGTTGCATCTTCTCAGGAAGAAGTTCAAGACAAGGTCAGGCGACACAGTAAGGCTGTCTGATTTGCTAAACGAAGGAGTGCGAAGGGCTGAAGAAAAGCTGAAAGAAAAAGGAAGAGATAAGGTTTGGGAACATCGTCATCATCATCATCATCATCATCATCATCATCATCATCATCATCATCATCATCATCAATCATCATCGTTATTATCATGATTATCATTATCCCATCATAATTATCCCATCATCATCATCATTATCATTATCATTGACATCATCATCATTATCATCATCATCATTATCATCATTATCCCATCGTCATCATCATGATTGTCATTATCCCATCGTCATCATCATAATCATCATTATCAAAATCATCATTATCATCATGATTATCATAATCCAATCATCAGCATTATCATTATAATCATCACCACCATCATCATCATCACCATCATCGTCTCATCGTCATCGTCATCATCACCACCATCATTATCATCATCATCATCATCATCATCATCATCATCATCATCATCATCATCATCATCAATCATCATCGTTATTATCATCAATTTCTTTTCATTCGTTTTCTTTTCCAACTTATGAAGTACTGAAGAAGTGCGGAAGTGCGCATTTGCGATCAGCAAACACGTAAGTGCATTGGTCATTTCTTGTGCTATTTTTAGCATGTCAATCTTGATGCTATTTTCGTAACAGGAGCTCACGCCGGAAGAACTACATGCTGCCAGCACGTCAGTTGCATATGGTTGCATAAAATATGCAGATTTATCGCATAATAGAATGATGGATTATGTATTCTCTTTCGATAAGGTGAGTTCGCACTTTGCCGATTACTCGTCATTCGATCCCATGATGCTTTGCAAGCTCATTTGATCCCAGGGCAAGGCACATTTCTCTGTAGTGCTTGTGTGCAACTTTAACCAATCTCCAGCAGCATTTTATTGTCAAGTTCAGAGGACCAGGTGTTGAATATTTCGACAGCGTCCCATTCTGATAAGCATCGATTGATTTAACCCAATAATTAATTTTATTTTCAAATGACTCATCTCCATTGCAGATGTTGGACGATAAAGGGAACACCGCTGTTTATCTTCTTTACGCATTAACGCGAATTCGGTAAGAATCATTTCCTACTTTTTTTCTTTATACTCAATTTAAAAATTTTTACAAAGACGAATCACCTAGGACACTACTTACAAAACACTTTATTACACTACAAAAACGATATCCGGGGAGCAAAATATCCAGGCTACCCCGACGCCATTCCTTGAAATACACAAAACTAAACTAGAATTAGAGATACGATTACAAAAAGCTACATGCAACAATTTACCGATAACTACTGATATGGAAAGAAGGAAACCAGTTTCACAGTAGATGTCGAGTTATCAAATTTAAAATTTCATCGTCCATTTTCAGTCTTGGATGGGTGTAAGCTTAGTAAACTTGTTTGCTCTATGTTGAGTTGCTAACGTGTTCGACAATAGCCAGACAAATTCTTTGTGCCATCACTGCTCTTAACGGCATGTCTGCGTTGCATACTCGATTTCGAGCTTAGCAGAAACCAGAGACAGGGCTCTGAGCTTTTTCTAGGGAAGTGGAATTCATGAGGTGGTTTCCCGTTGCCTTCCTTACCAATGGCGTTTTTTAAAAGTGACACATGGAAGAATCGAACTGACAACCCCTGTGTTGTGAGTGCGCATGCTTACCCACTACGCCACGGTACCACTAAATGGCATATCACAAATCTCTAATCCTGTTTGAATCCTTCGCATCTAGCTACACGATTGCATTACGTTGGAATCTTAACTTGCTCAAATCATTCTCCTAGCTTTGTCTTCACAGACTGCTACCCAATTGAGTACTCCTTGCTTCCATTGTTCCTTCATTTTCTACTCGTCTCGGTTCCGTGCCAGTGCCGACTCTGCGTATGAGAAATACAACTGTGAGCTGATTGTAGGTGTGGCGCGAGCCTTAAGCTAATGAATCCTACCATGTGTTATCATTTAGGAAATTGACATAGATTCCCTCGTTGCACAGTTTATGACAATATTCGATCATTCCGATGGTTTTCTGTTTGTTGTTGTTTAAAACAGGTGTTGCTGACGTATTAATGGGGATGAATGTTAAGAAACTCATTCTTTATTAGAATTTGGATTCATCATTTTCATCCTTTCACTCATTCTTATATCCAGTTTTTTTTCAAATACTATGTTGGGTTATGACGACCAACAAAGATTTTTGTGATCTCAATTTTGAAAGTAAGCCGGAAGTTTCTGAATTCAACTTTTTTCCTAGATCGATTTTGCGAACATCAAAAGTTAGTGATGAGGAGATGGAAAAATTTGCCAAGTCGAATAAAATCGTTCTTGATCACCCAGCAGAACTCAAGCTTGCCAAATTGCTAACACGACTGCCGGAAGTTCTTACGAAGATACTTGACGATCTCTTGCTGCATTCGCTGTGCGAGTATCTATACGATGTTGCATGCAAGCTGACTGATTTCTACGAAGCTTGCTACTGCTTGGAAAAAGATAAGGCAACAGGTGAAGTCGTCAAGGTCCACATGAATCGACTGCTGCTCCTGAAGGCCACCTCTCAAGTGTTTCTACAGGGCTTCCATATTCTTGGCTTGAAGCCATTAGACAGAATGTAATATGCTTAGTGATGCAATTGTTTGAAACAGTTAGTTAGGATACGTTTGAATTTGCCAGTAAGGAAGGAAGTCAATAATTAAAGTGTAAACTTACGAAGTCCTTTTTTGCACGTTTTCTATCGTTGGTGTGTTTCGCCATCTGCGGAAGGACCCTACCTGTCTAAGTAGTTGGTGCACACTTGTCTATATATCTTAACCCGCCCAAATAACCCCCGCCCAAATAACCCCCGCCCTTCTAGCCACCACCACTTTCTCTTAGATGGGGCTACGAGATCTTTCCATCTTTTACAGATGCTTTCACGGGCATTGTTCTCAGGAGATCAGGGATATTATTCCAGTTCCTCTGAGGCGTGTCAGGACCACCAGAAGCTCAACTCATTCACAGCCTTTCCAAGTTGCACTGCCTACTTCACGAACTCTTTCTCACAAATCATCACTTATCCCTAGAACATGCAATTTATGGAACGTCTTGCCTTCTTCTTACTTTCCTGAGTCCTACCACTTGCCATCTTTCAAATCTAAGACCAATAAACTTGATATGTTATCTCTCTCCTCTTTGCCTTTCGCTTTATTCTTTCTTCCTTGTTGGAGTTTTGTATAGGCCACCATGGCCTTTCCTCAACACATCGTCATCATCATCATCAGGGCTTTCGTCGGTGATGATCAGCCACAGAATATGGAACTTTTCCGATTAATCCTCGCCAGCTCCTGTGGTCTTGTGCCAATGCTACTGCCTCTTTGAGACTGGATGGTTTCAGCCACTCTTTCACGTTATCTGTATAACAGAGCCGTGGGCGGCCGCGTGTCCTCCTACCTCCTTTGAGACCCAAAATGGCTGCTTTCACAATTTGGCAACCACCTTCTCGGCAGGTGTGACCGAAGTATGACAGTTCCTCAACATAGCTCACTAAAAAAACTGAAACTTTGAAGCGATGGTGATAGATCTTGGCCCAGTTCCTCCTTTCTTTCTGACCACACCACGTTCCTACCCTTAGTTTTGAGGTGAAGCTTGATGTCCTCTTTAGTAAAGCAAATTTGATTCCGATACTCGATGTGAGCGTTGGGAAGCCCCTTGCCAGAGAGGTACCATGCAGATATTGTGAGGTAGGGTGGTCAGTTCGCTTCGTCATTGCACTTTTCTCCCAGCTTTGAACAGCAGTCATAGAAATAAGAGCATTGAGGAGAGCGAGTAAAGAAAAACCAAGTAACAGGTAGATGGGTGATATTAAGGAAAACTTGCTCATAGAGGGAGTATGGGAGTGAGAGATGTTGACATAGAAGAAGGGAAATGTTAACAAGAAGAAGAAGATGAAGAAGGAAGAGTAGGGGGGAGATGAGAGTGCATGCAATAGGATAATTTTTTGTACTAACAATCCAGGCTCGCAAAGAGAACACGAGAGAGAGAGAGATACGAAGCACGGAAGTAAATGGAAAAAGTCAGAAAGGACAACTACCCCATTCAATGAGGTGCAAAAGAAGGAGTTTGCATAGATATCCGTACGTAAAGGTAACCTAAATGGACACGTTTCTCATTATAAATGTGTTCGCACAACTCCGGAAGTCTCGAATTGTGCGAATGCAGATAGGTAACTGCCGGGCGTAAAGACTTGGCTGGAAGATGATGAGAAAAACTGGTGGTTTACCAATTCTACCGTGGAAGCATTATGCTTTAACATCTATGTGCAAACAGCCGCTGTTAAAGTGAGCCTTTATTTAGCTTTCTTGAAAAGGACTGTTTCCTTTGGGCAAATAGCATGGCTGGTCACTGAACGTGGTTTCATGTGTCAAACAAGACTGATTGGTTTTAGACAGATTTATCATGTCGATGCTTTGAAAATCGGGTGATTCATTCTGAAACCGGATTTCTTGGCAAGTGAGCATGATTAAAAGCTGATCTTCATCGCGGGTGGAACACTTGTTTGGCAGAGGGATTTCATTTAAGTTCGCGCAGTATCTATTGCAGCTGCCAGGATCATTTAGTGAAGCGGTAGATTATGGCTGAAGGTAATGAAATCAAATATCGTGGTATTTGACATCGAATAGGGGGCATTTCTAACAATCATAACAGGTTATGATCTGCATTGTCTCCTAGCGTGTTGTGCAAATCGATCGATGGGTAGTTTCGCATACATATGTGATTATTATTTTGCTTGTAGCAGCTTACCATTGACCAAATCCTGTCTCGTTTACTTTCCTATGCTATTTTTCTGATTATAAGGTTGTATAACGCCTCTATGGCGGTAATCTTTGATAACAGACCCAATAGTCGGTGCGAGGAGAGCTCTGAGTTTATTTTCCCCCAGTTATATTGTTGCTAGCCCTCAAACTCCAGGCACGCAGGAAACTGGAATTGCAACCACGTTAAGGGTAGAGCCCTTACATCTCTCTATAAGTACAGCTGCTCCGGGCACTAAAAATCTTAACATGACACGTCTTTTTATGAGAGGAGAGCAAGGCACTGCTTGACAACCATGGCTTCTCATTATCCTAATATTTACCTATGATTCATGAACCAAAGAAATCATGGTTATTATTTGGAATTATGAGAAAATTCCAGTATGCTGCTCGACAAGCATAGCTTCTGGCTTGAAAATCTAAAAAAAAATTAAAGACTTGTTTTTAAGAAATCGCATTTTCTAGCCGCTTGGCAGGAGCAGGGTTCACAGCTTTCAGTGTGTCCCGAGAGTATCATTTGTACCTTCTGAAAAGTCAGCTTTTGTGTGCTTACATCCTAACACGTAATACAGTAGCAAGAGCAATATCATCATATAAAAAATCAATTTTTTGCTATTTTCATACTGTTATGTGGATGTGTCTCAATGCTATGCTTTAAAGCCGCAATTTTTGATAATCTTATACTGATTTTTGTTTGTAAACTTCTCTCCACCCACTGGGTGTAGTGTTCTGCGATAAATCCAGCCTTCACTTGTCATTTTGGGCTTTCCTCTTAAATATTTACACAAAAACGAATTTTTAGAGCTTCCCTTGCTTCATTTTTAATCTCAAAGCGACCAAATCCACTTTGAAGGTCTCAGCCCCTCATAAATAGTGAATTATAATGTGGCGTGTGGTTTTGACAACTTCCTAACCGACAGAGAATCGCGTAGGTGCTTGCTCAGTAATCACCCATGGCATTCATTATAAATACCATGCTTTTTTTGCCTAGGCTTACAAATCACCGCTTCGTCAACCGATTCACTGCTCGCTCTAATGATTCAATCCACCCACCTTTATCTCTGGCATCCTTACCAACAATGCTGCATTAAGTGGACCTCCGCATTTGGTTTTATAATTCTGAGCCGTCCTTTCCTTTTTTACTTCTTTGTATTGTTGTTGAATCTTTCTTGGTCATCTTTTTTTCTGGTGCAACGTGGGAGAGACATGAGAAGTATAATTCAATCTCCTTTTAAAAGGCATGGTCAATCATTGGGTAGCTTGTCTTTCGTATGACTTTCCTTGCGGCTTGTTTTCTCTGTTCTTGCAGTTCAGTTTACTTTTCTCAAAAAGCCCTCGCGAAGGAAACTTTCTTATCAGTGTGGCGTCATTTTTATGTTCTGGTCACACGTGGATGGGATTATTCAAGCAGTCAAACTTGAGACGGTGTTTATAATCTTCTGATTCATGCACTCGACATAATCACTCATTAACAAAGGTTCAAATTTTCTCAAAGTGAACATTTTTACAACGGAGAACAAATTCCAAATAAGACATGTTTCGGTTGTATATGAAAGTTCGCAATTAATCTCACTAAATCATGATTCTGATGCAGATTTTTGCAATACCAAAGAGGCAAACTGAAGCTGCATTTGTTGTTTCTGCCCTTAATCCCATGTCTTTAAACGTACATATTCAAAAATTGAGCGAATTCTTAGTCCCTGACACAACTTACAAAGGTTTAAATCTGTCTCAATCGCTTGGATACAAATATCTACTGAACAAGTTCCTTGTTGTTGAGATCTACATTTCAACACAGCCTTGAGAATTTCTTGCATAAAAGGGTCACTGAAACAATGCCTGTTTTTTATTCCCCTGTTCAATTTCTTATTCATCTTGGTATCTACAAAGTGTAAAAATCGCAATGTACTTTCATGGTCTTTTTAATACAGTTCTGCAGCTTGAGTGCTTGGTAATATTTTGTATATTGAAAAAGAATAAATTTAGAAAATGGAGATAGCTGCTTTATACTGCTGAATTCTTGGTACAATTTATCAGGAAAATTTATAGTAAAAAAAATGTCATTTTTCTTCCTTGCTTGATGAAGGCGTCTAGAAATAAAATAAGTAAGCAATCAATTAAGTAGGCAAATGAGTGGGTATGGGAGGAAGAAAGCAAATCATTGAGTAAAAAATAAGTAAGTAAATTATTAAGTAGGTGAGTAAGTAAAGAAGCAAGTAATCAATTAAGTATCTGTGTAGAGGTATTTAGACACTTCAGCGCCTCAGTCATTATCCTGGCAGTTAGGTTATTAAGTAAGCTAAGAGGTGAGTGAATGAATAAGAAGCTAAATCAGAGTGAAAGTGAGCAATTGAGTAAGCCAGTGAATAAGTAAGCAATTGAGCAATTAAGAGAGTAGGAAACTGAGTGCACAAGTTGGCACAGAGGGGAAAATGTAGGTAGGTAGGTAGGTAAATGAATAAGTAAGTAGTTCTGTAAGAATTTTTGTGTACCAGGAAGGAAATAAGTAAATAGACAACTGGGTAGTTGAATAGGTTCATAGGCTAGAAAGTAAGTATGTATATTGATAAGTAAAACAAGTTAGCAAATTACAGTCTACCATCTCTGAACTTTCATCATAATGCACTCCTCATGTTAGTAGATTAATGCATATGTGCAAAAATCTGTAAAAAAATTGTTTCTAAGTAAAAAGATTTAGAAATTATTAGGTAAGCAAGTTAGGAGATTAGTAAGCTAGTAGATATGTATAGTACAAGATTAGTAAGTTAATGTGTTATTAGGACAATAAGTTAGTAAGCTGATATATAAGCAGATTGGCAAGGTAGACGATTAGGAAGGTAATGGGTTAAAAGATTATCAGGTTAGGTAATTAGCAGGTTAGTGAATTAGTAGGTTAGCAGATTGGCAGGTTACTTGATTAGTAGGCTAATTGATTAGTAGATTATTAAGGATATAGAATCTATATTGTATATCAGTAGATAAGTGGATAAGTATGTCAGCATATCATCAGATTAGTATGTTAATGGATTAGTATGCCAGTAAGTTTGCATGTTATTAGGTTAGTAAATTAGTTGGCTTGTATGTTAGTAGATTAGTGTGTTAGTAGGTTAATAGATTAGTTGATTAGTATGTTAGTAAATTAGTAGATCAGTAGATTAGTATGTTAGTAGATTAGTTGATTAGTAGGTTAGTAAATTAGTAGGTTAGTTGATTAGTATGTTAGTTGATTAGTATGTTAGTAAATTAGTAGGTTAGTGAATTAGTAGGTTAGTAGATTAGTATGTTAGTAGGTTAGTAGATTAGTTGGTTAGTATGTTAGTAAATTAGTAGGTTAGTAGATTAGTATGTTAGTAGGTTAGTAGATTAGTTGATTAGTATGTTAGTAAACTAGTAGGTTAGTTGATTAGTGTGTTAGTACATTAGTATGTTAATAGATTAGTGTGTTAGTGTGTTAGTAGATTAGTATGTTAGTAGGTTAGCAGGTTAGTATGTTAATAGATTAGTATGTTAGTGGATTATTAGATTAGTAAGTTAATAGATTAGTAAGTTAATAGATAAGTAAGTTAATAGATAAGTAAGTTGGTAGATTAGCATGTTAGTAGGTTAGTAAGTTAGTAGGTTAGTAGATTAGTAGGTTAGTTGATTAGTATGTTAGTAGCCTAGTATATTAGTTGGTTAGTATGTTAGTAGATTAGTATGTTAGTAGATTAGTATGTTAATAGATTAGTATGTTAGTAGGCTAGTATGCTAGTTGGTTAGTATGTTAGTATATTAGTAAGTTAATAGGTTAGTATGTTAGTAGATTGGTATGTTAGTAGGCTAGTATATTAGTTGGTTAGTATGTTAGTAGATTAGTATGTTAGTTTGTTAGTATATTAGTAGGTTAGTATGTTAGTAGATTAGTATGTTAGTTGGTTAGTAGGTTAGTATATTAGTAAGTTAATAGATAAGTAAGTTAGTAGATTAGTATGTTAGTAGGTTAGTATATTAGTTGGTTAGCATGTTAGTATATTAGTAAGTTAATAGATAAGTAATTTAGTAGATAAGTATGTTAGTAGGTTAGTAAGTTAGTAGATTAGAATGTTATTAGGTTAGTAAGTTAGTAGGTTAGTAAGTTAATAAGTTAATAGGTTAGTGAGTTAGTAGGTTAGTAAGTTAGTAGATTAGAATGTTAGTAGGTTAGTAAGTTAGTAGGTTAGTAGGTTAGTAGATTAGAATGTTAGTAGATTAGTATGTTAGTAGGTTAGTAGGTTAGTAAGTTAGTAGGTTAGTAGGTTAGTAAGTTAGTAGGTTAATAAGTTAATAGATTAGAATGTTAGTAGGTTAGTAAGTTAGTAGGTTAGTAAGTTAATAGATTAGAATGTTAGTCGGTTAGTAAGTTAGTAGGTTAGTAAGTTAGTAGATTAGAATGTTATTAGGTTAGTAAGTTAGTATGTTAGTAGGTTAGTATATTAGTTGCTTAGTATTTTATTATATTAGTAAGTTAATAGATAAGTAAGTTAGTAGATAAACTATGTTAGTAGGTTAGTAAGTTAGTAGGTTAGTAAGTTAGTAGATTAGAATGTTAGTAGGTTAGTAAGTTAGTATGTTAGGAAGTTAGTAGATTAGAATGTTATTAGATTAGTATGTTAGTAGGTTAGTAGGCATGTAAATTAGTAGGTTGGTAGATTAGTAGGGTAATAGAATAGTATGTTAGTAGGTGAGTATGTTAGTAGATTAGCATGTTAGTTTATTAGTAAGTTAGTAGATAAGTATGTTAGTAGGTTAGTGAATTAGTAGGTTAGTCAGTTAGTAGATTAGTTTGTTTGTAGGTCAGTATGCTAGTAGATTAGTAAGTTAGTAGATTAGTATGCTAGTAGATTAGTATTTCTATTGGCTAGTGATTTGATAAGTTGGTAGAAAATTGGTTTCATTGAGTGGTAAGTTGATAAATCATTAACCTGCTAAATTGGCAAATTAGCGGTAAAACTATTGATTTGCCCATCGATTGATGCATTCAATAGTTAATATATTTTTACGAAAGCAAAACGCCAAGTCCTTTAGGTATTAGAGAAGATGCATACTCGAAATGCGGATTAGATATCAGTACATCAGTGGTTTCATTAGTTACTTATAAGTCAGGAAAAGAAATCACTCTTTAAAACATTAATATAGAAATGTATTAGAAATTTGCTTTTCGCATTGTCGTTTCATTTTCTATATGACTTGATATAATGACAGTACTGCATTACTATAGAATTAGCTTTTAACAATATTCGACTGCTACTTAAAGCAGACATTACGTCACTTGAGAGAATAAAATTACTGTACATCTTGATGCTATACAATGATAGTTTCTCGATTGGTCCATAGATTGCTGGATTTTCCCATCACTAGAATAGTAGAATATGAACTATCAAGCGATCAACATATAAAATTTAGTTATGGATGTTGCATTGCTTGAAAAGCAATTTACGTAATTGTGTGTCATTTAATGTTAGATGGATGTTATGTGTGTGAAGTTGCCATTGAGTTTTGATTCCATAGGAAAATTTATTCCGTCATGCTGTTTCAAAAAGACTTAATTACTTCAAGATAATATTTTTCATGATGAAAATGATACTTCCTCTTAAGTATTCTGTCATGGCCTTCCAAGTCCCAGTCAATTCTCTTCCTTTTTGCTTTGATTTCAAATTCATCTTCTATTTTACAAATCAGAAGAACGGAAACATATCGTGCTCGATACTCTCTCAAAGTGACTTCTCCTGCTGATTCCCTCAACGTATTGATCACATGTCTTGGTTGTTTGCCATGTGACCCGTCACATGATTCACCACTTGATTCACTACATGATCATATGATTCATCACATGATTCACTAGTCGACTACACGATTCTTCACATGATTCACTACATGATCGCATGATTATTTGCATGATTTATTGTATGATCGCATTATTCTTCATATCATTGCTTGATTTACTGTTTGGAATTGTCTCCATGACCATGTCTAGCCAAGGTACAATTAACCTGTTGAAGAAAGAAAGCAAGAGAATCTATCAGTGTACTGATGGTATTAAACTATCTTCAACTTGAACATTAATTTGTAACATTGGATTGATTGCATTGCAAGGTCAATTGTAGGACCACGTGAGGAAAAGAGACGGATAAATTTTGACCACGTTTGCCTGTCACTTTTCATGGAGTGAATGTCGTCTTAAGCGGTAGGCAGTCCCTGTTTCCCTTCTATGTGCTTCTCTGGTAGCTTTCATTAAAAGTTGGATTAAATGCAGCAAAATTATGAATTCCTTCTTAATGTGCTGCATCTATCATGCAGAGGTAGATTCTAGGACGATAAGAAGCTTCCTCACAAATAGTGCTTGCATCCTCAACCGTGCCGCATTCGAGCCCACAGCCCCTAAGTTATGAGTCTGCACACTTAACCACTACATCGCGGTACCGCATGAGTAACTGTGGCATACATTAATTAAAAACATCAGTGCAATCTTTTGACCTGTGCAGTTCATGCAATTAGAAAGCGTGGCTTCATAACTAGACGGACGAATTAATTAATTCAAAACTGGGTGAAGTTTTCTCAAAGAAGCTTAAATAAACACGGTTATTTTTACCTGAATATTTTGCATCGCATTGCAAGCTTGAAATCAAAGCGTGCCCAACAAATAGTTTTAGAAGTAAATGCTCGTCGATGCGGAGAGCAAGCAGATGTATCATTAGCTTTGCGTATAAACAAACCGGTGGCGAAAGCCTCTCTATGAATCAATACACCGTAAACAACGGGGGGATGAATCTCGAATTGGTAAACAAGATTAATATACTCTTAGACTACCCTAATTGGCTGTTCTATTTTGCATCGATTGAGGCATTTGTTGTGCTCAGCCGTTCGCTTCACAAGCCAGTGATTATCGAAAGCTGCCCCATTTCAAGCACACTTGTCACTGCCTGTGTTCACAGCTTTGCTGCTATCGTCTTATCGCATCCTCTGATTATCTGTGTGTATGCAGCAGAGCGAAATGGGTAGGTTTTACCATTTACCACCTATTTCGTTTCTTTATAGATTAGCTATTTATATGTCTGTTTATCTATTTTGTCAATTTAGCTAGCTTTTTGATAAAGAATAACATTGATTTTGTGAAGCAAGCATCCTGCAGGATCAATCGGTCATACCCGACTGACGGACATGATGCATCAATAGGGTAGTTAGGTCGTTTCGACAAAGTCAGGAGCTCTGAATTGTCCGTTTATGCCTGCATTTTGACACGTCCCGACCACCAGAAGTCATTCTTGGTGCAATCATGTATATTTATTGTAATTCTGTGGTAAGGTGATCCAAGTCGCATGGCAAAAATTCTGCATCGATTTGGGTTTTATTTGTCCCACTAAGCCATAAAGAGTTTGCAACTGAGACCCATTTCACTAAGAAGAACTTGCAGCGCATGGACTTTTCCATATTTTTTCTAGCAGCTTAAAGTATATTTCAGGACACTGAAAAGCTAGGCTTATGCAACAGTATCTTTACCATTGCTCGTATAATATAACATTATGGGAAGATTTCTATGGTTCATGGACCGTAAGGCATCTCTTAATGTATACATTAATATGTATGGCTACGTATGGCTGTGTATGGCTATGTACGGCTATGTACGGCTATGAATGGCTATGTATGGCTGCGTATGGCTGCGTATGGCTATGTATCTATGTATAGCTATGTACAGCTATGGAAAATTATGTATGGCTGCGTATGGCTGTATGTGTATATATGTGTATGTCATGAATGTTTTCAAGAGATGTATACTGCACATGTTAGTTTAGGAAAACTGCTATCGACATGTGCAGTTTCTCAAAGGACCATTTTAGGCTAAGACCACCTCTATTTCAAACGAACTCTTCTTAATCTAATAAGTCCCTATGCGATTTTATGGCATCATTTTCCGTTTACTTCATTCAAGCGTTCGACGTAGCGTGTTTCAGTCACATCGATGAAGAAAATTTATTAATATGTTTAATTTTTTTGATGACCATTTTTGTTATGAAACTTGGAAAAACTGGAAAAGCCTTTCAGTAATGACTTGAGAGATGAACAATTGTAACTTATTTGACTTTCTTGTTCGTGAGTCAAAATTGATTTGAACTTTATCGCCTCGTAAATTCCACATGTGAGGTGATTGATCGCACGGACTCAGAGTTTGCACTATCATTGAGGAATGTTCAGTTTTCCTTTGCTGGTAGATGAACGGTCTCTCGCCAATCAATACAACATTGTCTTTCTCTAACGAAATCCTCTATCGATAGTAATGAAAGGCAATCATAAAAATGCAACCTGCCATAGATCAGGATGCAATTTCCCAATGATTTTCAGCCAAAGCAGCACGGGTGCTGGCAAAGAGGTTAATAGCATATGCGACTTGATTACTTTTCCAAGAGCTACGCTGTTTCGTCGTTCTGACATGATTGAATAGGGTAAGCCTACAAGGTGGTTTGTACGAGCGAAGCACTTCTCGGGGGTCGGTGCCATCTCGGACAGTAGAACTGCTTAGGTGGAAGCGTGAGAATCTCCCGTCTCTCTGATATTCATGTTTTAGTTGAAACTAGAAGAAAATACCAGAAATCCGCCCACGGGGGTTGTGTATGAGTACTGTTCGAGTACCAGTCGGAAGCTCAGTTAATCGAGGAGATTCAATGTCAGTGAGAGCACTCAGCAATAAAACGGGTGACTCCCCCGTGCCAGGCTATGCAAGATACGAGTGCAGAACGCTATTTCATGCCGACAAGCTATACTTAAGGGTGGCAGGAATAACGCCAAAGAAGAAGCAAAAGAAACAATGAAAGGGAATTCTACATCGCGGGGCTGATAACCTTGTGCAGTCACTATGCAGTCATATATAGTGCAAACGATATTCCGAGGGCTGGAATCTTAACATTGTCCTGTCATTTTGCGAATAACCATAGCACTTCTCGCAGATAGAATGACAGAATTGAAGGACATCCAACCCCCTCCTCACAGAATGCAGCAACGAATGCGTAAACCGTATTGATTCTCGCTCGCTTCTGCTTGCAAGCTTAGAATATCGTCACAGAAATGGATTAATGAATGTGTAGATAAATCTTCGGCCGTATAGGGTTAGTTGGATGAGTTGAAACGGGTGATCGCTCGCTAGATGTTGCTGAAAAAGGAGGCATCACAATCGCAAAACTGCTATATTCGAATTCACGCGATGGATTGCTAGAACAGGAATCCATCACGAACAATGATCTTACAAGAACAGGAAATATAATCTCACCAACTTGAGTCTCAGTCTTCACTGGACGGCAGCCATCTCCTTCATAACCAATATCAACTTACAGCAACTTCGCTGCTTCAACATTAAAAGCGACTCTGTTTGAAAGCCGAGCAAGCGAGGCCTTATTCATAACTGCGCTACATCGCAAGTGACCTTCTGATATGTTTAAAGATGGACGCATCTCTTGGCAGGTCACTAGCAATACATGTTTGCATCTCCCTTCAGGTTCGCTTGTCGAAGCTATAAACAACGATAACTTTTCCATGCTTTTATTGATTTTTAAGCTTGACTGCTGAGCCATACCATCGATCATATGGTCTCGTTATTATAGATAGAGTTATCTCTTGATGTTTGCTGACTCCTGCATGCCGAGTGTAACACGTGTCTTTTCCATTCTCACTTGGTGCTCCTCGCTGCAACAGAGCAAGGCCTCGAGTCAACTGTATCTTACAAATTTAACCTTGCTTTATTCCTTCCTGAATAGACCGATTTCGCAAAGAGATCGGATGAAGCAAAAGAGGCTAGAAAGAGCCGCTAATTGCATCTCACACACACACACACCCAAACCGCCATCGCAGCCATATGCCTGTCGGCGCAGAGACCTTGTCCTTGAGACGCATCTTTTTCAGAAGTGACATCGGGAAGGGGAAGTGGAGATCTAAAGCCGGGAAAACCGGGTGCTACTCCTGGCTTTCAAAGCATGACAGTGCGCAATTATATCAATTCTACACAGATATTGTCAATGTATGCAAGGATTTCATCATCACACGACATATCCTCTTTCAAATCCATGATGGACAAATTTGATCTCATCGCTCTTTCCTCTTGACGTTTCTCCTTCTCCCTTGCTTTGGGCTTTGCCATCGGCCACCAGCGCCTTTTCCAGCATAGTCAACTAAAAAAGCAAGGCAGTTCTCAGCAAGACTCGCATTTACCTAATTCAGTTGATTCAAGTGATTAGACTGATTTTCTTGGAAGCCACATCATGTTGGTATCCCATGTTTTTAACATCAAGCTCTGTTTTTTCAGCCTTTATTCATTTCGGTTGACCAAGTACCAAGACTTAAGGGATTTGCAATCAAACCGCATTTTCTGTTGTCCTACTTGATCGGAGTCCTCGTGCGAATCCAATGCGAAAGCCTCTTTGAAGAGAACTAACGAGAGTGCATAATGTTTCATTCCATATCATTCATTGGCGTCCCATAGCTCTGACATCGGATGTATCCCTCATTCCCTCTGCCTTTCCCCATAGTGGTGGAACAGCAGAACGACTTGCTTCTGTTTCTCAACCAACTGTATTCTTTTAATCGCTTATCTAAAGCTGGCGCCTGGGACTTTACGGCCGGATGCCTATCATGATGCTGAGATGCTGAGTCTCCACATTAATCGCTGCTTAGGTCAGTTTCCAGACAACGCTGGCTTTTAAAACTCCAATGGTTGGAAAATTCTGACTTCATATGTGCAGCAACAAGTATATTTCTTAACAGACATTCGAATATGGTTGGGATTCAGTGCATTTTGACAGTTTTCGGAGACAAAACCTCAGAAATGATGACCCAAATTGACTCTAAGAATCCATCGGTTTGGAGGTCACCCCTTCCCCAAATTCAACGCTTGCCTCAACCATTATTAGCCTTCCAAAAACCTAACCTAATCCAAGCCCTAATTATTTTCTGACTCTAGCCCTAACCCTTCCAACCATTTTTCTAGCCGTTATTTTACCCTGCCCGAGCCAAATCCTTTTGCTAGCCCTAACCCAACCATAGCCACCCATTACAGGATCCCAATGATAACAGCATGCTTGACATGCTGATAGGTTATTCCTGTATACAAATTCGTATATTGTTATCACTATTGTTACCCTTTTTCTTATCGTTATTCTAGCCCATTTCCTGAGCCGTATCAGTACCCTAAACCAAAATGCAGTGTCTGCCTGATGCTATCATGCGATATCAGTATGTGTTGATTTACGGTTGATTTCATCTTGGCACTATCTCGAGTAGTATGCGATAACCTATAATTTCCTTGATAATTCCATGTACCTTCTACCAGCTTATTTGAAATCAGAACTAGTTCAATAAATCACTAAGAGGGCAGGTCTTTCAAAAGGATTTGCATTTTGGCTTGATAAGCAGATATACTTCAGATTTTCCAGTCATCCTGCAAAGCGAACTACCATGTAAGGTGCATCGTCTCCCGTTAGCCTCTTTAGCCGCGCTCTGCGAAATGCAGAGGACATATTGCTCCTATTCTACCCAGGGAATCATGCGAATGTCGTAAATAAAAATACCGGTGAGAAATGAAAGTTCAGAGTTTCAAAGTTCAGTGCATTCTTCCTTCACTAATTTTGTCGATTAAACAATCAGCGGAAGCATTAATCTCTGTTTAAGTTTCAATCTTGTTTTCTGTTACTAATCAGCTCAAGCCAGTCGAATGTAATTCGGCAGAGCACGGCGCGAGAGAACTCTTTGATTAGCTGCAAATTTGTTTATGCGTTTAGCGTCCGCTTGCCTTGATTGCCTGCAAAGGGGAGTGGAGATGTTCTAGGAGGAATGAATCACGCGTGGAACGCGAATGTTGCAAACATTATTTAGATGCTTTAAATGCAATAGCAGATTGACCGACGTGCGTCATCGCAAAATGCCGAGTGAATAATGAATAGGTATTATTGAGTTAAGTTTAACTGACAAACGATCGACAAATATACAAACAATCCAATTAGCTGGGAAGCTAGATGCTTCTCCACTTGACCGGGTATGTTTTGACATGCGCAGTGAGCACCGGCAAAACAGCCGACTCCCATAGTTCAGAGGTAATGAGCGTGGAGTTGAACCACTGGTTTCTATTGAGTCTCGATTTCACTCTACTTGACCTTTGTAGCAAGGAAGACCGCCATGAACTCGCCTTCCAGACCTGTGTAAGTCATGGAATAAGACAATTTTACAGTTGACTAAAAGCTTGCTACCGGCAATAAAACACTTGACCACGGGATCTCCAAGTAAAGCTGATTAGGTGGAAGTTGCGGTGAGCCATCTTGAAACTTTCCTTTACACTGTAGGCATCTTTTAGTCGAAATTAGCGCGCAGGTTGAAATGCTTGGCTAGCCTGTTCACTGATCCTGCATCTGCTGACATCTTTCAAAGAAGTTAATTTGTATCTTTTAATCTTATCGTGACGTGCAAAGTAATCTGATTTATATTTGATTGAGAGCCTTGAAGGCAAAGCAAACATGCTCTGAGGATTGAAGGAATTATTGCCCACACATAAGAGGAGATTCAGTTCGGGGATATCCTTTCTCTTGTGCTCGTACTAATGAAAAGAGCAAAGCTCAGAAAGCATTCTTAGCAACGAAACCGTGTAGAAGCGAATTGCACTCAAACGCGCATGAAAGCAAAACAACTCAATTTTTACTTGAATTTTCTACATGTAATCCATCATCACTAAACTGCTAAACTAATACAAATGATGAATTAGAAAAACCTACAATGAAGGTATCAATGTAGAGGTACAACATCGATACCAAGTTGAAGACGATTAGTAAGAATCGCAGAGAAAGATATACGTTATAAGGAGTGAGTCACTTCAAGAGAAGTTCCTTCACGAGTCAACATGGTCGAGGAGAAAACATCCCCATGTTTGGATTCAATTTGTTGATCTTTTTCGATAAAAAGAGGTGCAAACGGATGATATGCAGTCGCATTCTGCAAACAGTAGGAAAGCACTGTTTGCGAAAAGGATAGTCCGATACGTTGTAGCATTTCATAGAAGACGGGTGAAATCTTTCTTCCACAAAAGTGACTGAAGAACTTTGTAAGCTAAATGAGCATGAAATGAATTTGAAGGGCATTCGACGTACCAATGCCATAGTGTAACAAAAAATAGAAAAGAATTCGTTTCTTGTGAGCTGATGAAAGCGGTTTTTTCACTACAAACATTTCGAATCTGATCGTAGTCGTAGAATTGCGAGAAAGGGAAGCACGTGTTTCGGGATTCCGCTATCAGCCTGCTAGCCATGGTCAAAAATTCTTCCAACGTTGGTTTGCATCAACAGTCTCGAAGTCCTCCATTGTCATTCAGAATCGGTGTCAAAAATGAGTCAAATACAATGCAGAATCTTTTTGCTTCTAGATAGAGTCTGATTAGCGGAGAAACGTCAGTTTCGTCCTCTGCAAAATTGTGAACAGCTTTGCGATGAATTCTTATATCGATAGCTACATTTTAGAGGCAAAATTCATGAGTAATAAATTGAATTTTTGTTGACTTAAGCTGTAGTATCATCCGCCTGAATCTTAAAGCTTTTGAGGCACCACGCCACTCAAAAAGACCACGGCAACTCACAATGCCACGGCCCAGGAAGGCACCAAGGTGTTCCCGTTCTTCACGTTTCGCTTGCTAAAGTCAAACTTTTTGTTCGAGTGTTCACATAGGTGAATAGAAGGTTGACCTATGGCAATGGGCACCTTTGAAGACAAGTCAGCATTTCCAAAATTATTTCGCTGAGTTTTCGTGTTCTTCTTCTGTCGCAGATCTGAAGGAGTATGCCTCAACCAAATTGACTACTGTTCCCTACTCATTCTAGAGTTAAACAAAATAGTGGGAGATACGGAGGTCTATTTTTCTTTCTTTTCTAGTGAGATATGTTGAGGAAAGGCCACGGTGGCCTATGCAAAGCCCTGACAAAGGAAGAAAGAAGAAGGCGAAAGGCTAAGAGGAGAAAGAGATAAGATCAAGTTTATTGATCTTAGGTTTGATAGAAAGCAGGTTGTAAGACTCAGGAAAGCAAGAAGGCAAGACGTCCCATAAATTGCATGTTCTTGGGATGAATGTGATGATTTGTGAGATAGAGTTCATGAAGTAGGATGCGAAACTGGGAAGGGGTGTGAATGAGTTAAGCTTCTGCAAATGGTTACGTACTTAGGTGAATAACTTTCATGAAGCTTTGGGGGGAAGAGTTTCTAACTTCTCCTTTTCTGATTTGCAGCGAACTCCAAGGAATCTCGTACTTTGCGTAGAGGCATTCACCAGTACTCATTGGCTGGCATTCCTCCAATCGGTCCCATTCCATCATCAAACAACAGATCGAATGGTAAGATGGACAATGTCAACAATGATTTCAACAACAACAACAGCAACAGCAGCAACAACAATAATAATGATGGAAGCAGCAGCCATTATTGTAGCAATAGCAACCAAAATGGCAGTTTAAGTAAGTTCAATGCTTTGCCTCCTATTTCCAAGATTCCTGGCCTAAACCCCGATTCCGACGTAATTGCAGCCGCGGAAAAGAAGGTTTTTAGAACATTCAAAATTCACGACTCAGATTCGTCTTATGTTAAGCTAGCCAAACAAGGTGGACGCAAAAACTTGCTGGAATATAAAGAATTCGACAAAGAGAATGTCAGCTTGAACACCTTGGTAAGCAAAAGCAAGAAAGAAAAGGTTAAAAGACCCACGTGGCTGGAACATGATGAAGAAAAAGTTGAAGAAGCTGACAAAAGTCCGACACTTGATGACATTAACAATAACAATGTCAACAAGAGCTACTTTAACAAGAATGCGGGCGCAGGAAAGAGCATTATTCAGATCAAGAAACAAGCAAAGATGCTGAAAGATCGCCCTGATCTCCTTCCAGTCGATAATACAGAGATCCTCAAGCATCTCAATGCGCCAAAACGACCAATGTTGCCGAAAATAGGCTACAAGTCGCGACTCGCCCCAAGATTTGTGAGAGTTGCAGGACGCTAAGGCCTTCTTATGTCAATTTTTGATGTTGCATGATGTTAAATGCAAAAGGTTAGTGTTTTAAGAACGCTTTATATATTCAGAAGGCCAGTTGGCATGGTGATTAGAGGATATGTCTGCTATGCAGTAGCACATGTCTACCAGGATGTCTACTCAACAGTCAAGGGGTAACTGGGATTAGGCTGGGGGTTGACAAGGGTGGATATAGGAACTTGCCACCCTACCTAAAAATGCTGTGGCTCAGGATGAAACTCTCTAACGAGTTGCTCTTATTTTGAGTAAAGGACTCAACTGTTATTATTTTTTTACTGTACATGTCTGTTTGTTAATAGATTCAAAGGACCAAAATTTACGATTTATGTTACAATGAAAATCAAATATCTGGCAAAAACTTCTCTAAGACAAGTATCTATACGTAATCGACCAATGCTCTCTTGTGAGCGACCTGTGTAAAATAGACTCATCTATCACATATATAGCAGTAGTCGAAGAAACTGTATGTAAATTAACCTGCTTTGTAAAAATCCAATTGTAAATTTTAGTTACAAATGTATCAAGTTATTTGTGCGAATAAATTACAGATCAGATAATGCCAATCTACTTCCTTCTCTTGCGTTTCTCCTAATGAGGCAATAGCAGAGATACTGGATATATTTCCTCTATCAAGAGCATGCATTTAATCGGCTCCTTACGGCTGATGGCTGATGTTTTACTGCCAAATTGATAAGATAGACTATAAAGCCAGACTGTTAATATAAGATTATGCAGCCATATTGATAAAGATAAGATCACATAACCAGCTAAAATCATACACCAAGGTCACCAACCCTGTTGTCAACCTTTTCCATTCGTCCTTGGATGAGCCGGCTCCAAATGAAGCTGACTTATCACTTCCAGAGTTCAGTTTGTGACCACATCAGCCAACTTTAGGCTGCCATATTTATAAAGGAATAACGGAAACCTTTCATTCAGATTCAATTTAAACTGCAATTACACACCTCTCTTAGAACATAGGTAGTTTGAACTTGGATTGCCTGGCTTAAGAGTTTACAATATAAAACAAATAAAATGGGAAAAGAACAAAGTAAATGTAAATAGATGTGAAGATGAATATGCAAGCGAATTAATTTTTTTTCTTTACAAACTCCATTTCTTGCAATATGTACCAAAAATAAACTGCAAGCCTCTCTAAATAGGTAGTTTACAATTGGCTACTTGAACAAAAGTAAACGAGAAATACAAAGAAAAAGAAAACGGCTAGAAAAGAATGAGAAATTTCAAAATGTCATCAGTTCAGGATTTTCCCAGTCCATATTCCTTTGGCAGAAGACATAGTACAAAGTTCTTACTGCAATCGCCATTATCTTCTTGACTACCTAGTGCCTGAAATGTTGGTCAAATTACAGGTCTTTAAGCATTATAACAATAATATCTAAAATGATAATAATGTGATCAAAAGTGTGTATCAAAGACTTCTTAAGAACTTTGCCGCTTATTTATGAAATGCCATACTGCCAGAAGTGAAGTTGGGTTGCTCTGATCAATAACACATGTTGTAGTATGCTTGCACAGAGTAGAGTTGAAAGATTTATTTTTGACTTGCAAAAACTTAAATGTGAATGAGTGTTTTCTTGTACAAGATTTTGATATCGTAAAAGCTAGTGAAAATATTACTCCATCGTACTGAAGATTTTTTTGCCTGACAATCATCATCAATCAATCATCGACAATCAATCAATCATCATATCATGGAGCTTGGAATTCTTGCTGAAGTAAGACTGCAAATTTCATACAAAGATTTGGAGTAAAATGTGGGAAAATTATAGAGACAAAGGATCCCCATTAAAATTCCAGTTTTGTTGCTTTAAAAGATCATCACATTGACAAAATTGCTTTTTCTGTATTGTATAGAGTATCAAAAACTTTATCATATTTTGCTTTAAGTAAGAAGTCCTAGATTATGTTCTCAAAGCGAATTGTACAGTTGGGGACTTTCTTCTACAAGATTTTATCTGAGAGACTTTGATAAGTTGAAATTTAATCTTGATTTGATCCTTTACCATGTAATTAATTATTGAGTACTTCATTTTAGAGTTTCATCATATGTATAAACTTGCAATTATTGATCTTGTATCAAAATTTCCTAATTAAATCGATCCAAGTGAAGATGACGCTGTTTTTCCTTTAGTGTCTCTCAACAGCAAGACGGTTCTTCTGTCCAAATTTTCAATTTTTTGTTACTGAGAAGGCATAGATATATAAAATGCATCCTGTCAAAATTTGCCTCAAGATGCAAAGTAAAGCGAAATCAATTGGTCGGACTGTCCAATTATCTATGAATTCGTTATTTATAATTTCTTTTTTAATCTTCCCTTCATTAAAGATGGCCAAAATCTGCAACAGTACAACTCTATAATGACAGGTAGTGTGCAACTGGTTGTCTCCTTTGAAAACAATAATAAATAACATGAATAGCTAAAAACGGTCGACAGATATACAACATAATAGAAAGAAAGAAGGAATTAGATAGTTAAAAATCCAATAGCTCCGGATTAGGCCACGTATTATTCCTTCGACAGAATACGTAATACGTTCATCTAATAGCAATGCTTATGACTTTCTTTCAAATATAGTTTTGGGAGTTTTGGTCTAAATTGGACTCCTTAAAAATTGAATGAAGTGAGTTAGAAGATGCATCCAGAATTCATATAGTAGCCATGATAAGAACTATCCTATTTGTCTTTTCTTTTTAGTGAGTTATGTTGGGGAAAGGCCATGGTGGCCTATACAATGCCTCAACAAAGGAAGACAGAAGAAAGCGAAAGGCTAAGAGGAGAGTGAGGTCAGATCAAGTTTATTGACCATGGATTTGAAAGAAAATTAAAATGAATTGAAATTTAGATTTAAAGCTGGATGGAAATAGCATAGTTCGCCCTTAAAGTGCAGGCTGATAGATACAAACTAACTTTAATTGTTGAGGGTCTTGCCGATTTCGGCTACGGCTGTGGATTGCCAGTTACTGGGGATGGGAGCTACGGCAGTGGGCAGCACGCCCAGCCGCACTGACACACTTTCTTCCGCAGACAGCGCAATTGTGACCTCTGCCTTCCGCATCACCGGTCGGTCATCACCTTCATCATCATTTGGGGATTTCTTAAGTTGATTTAAATTCTTAGATTATCGCGTAGAAGCTGGAAATCATTTTTGTAAATTTCCATCGTTTGGAGTGATCCAATACCGATATCAACCGAATAGTGAGAAAATGTATCCCCATTTCATCTGCGCTATACCAAAGAAGCTCTTGCTGCTGAGATGGATCTCCGTTAGCTCCAAGGCTGTTTATCGCACAAGTCAGATCGCCCGCATTGTTGTGCTTACATGCTTTAGTTGGCTTAGGATCGGTATCGAGCCCGCAACCTCGTGATTCCCAGGCAAATTTTCCACCGACGGAGCTATCAGCAACGTATCAAATTCCATGATCCATTTACAGCTTGAATTAGCTGATATTTTTCCCAGTTCGAGAGACCAAACAAATACTCAATTATAAACTTGATCTGGTTTCTCTCTCCTCTTACCCTTTCGCTTTCTTCTTTCTTCCTTTGTTGAGGCATTTTATAGGCCACCATGGCCTTTCCCCACCATAACTCACTAAAAGAAAAAAGAAGAAAATAAAATTATGTTGAGTGTCAGTAGAAAAAGCTTTGCTTCGATTCGTTCGTTTGAAAGAAACAATCCTCTCATTGGTTTACTTGTACCGCACCGGCGCTTCATTTGTTATTACCAATGCTATTCTACTTTTTATTATTCTGACTGATGTTCATGGTTGTCATTCTTTCGACATTCTTTTCACTGTTATCTCTTGACGCATTGATGTTTACGATGCATAAGCCTGTCAGTTTGGGTTCTATGGATTATGATTCGAGTTGATTTACTGATAAGTTGATTGACTGATTATTTGACTGACTGAATTTCTTTCAATGCTTAAAATGATTACAGCTGCACCGAATAAACTAATCAATCAATATCATAGATCAGGTGTGGTCTCAAATGAATGAATTTTTTTAAAAAAATTCAGGTTATTAACAGGTTGAATAAAGTCACTCTGTCAATCTAATAATATAGCAGTGTTTCTTGTATTAATCTTGCTCAAGGTTTTAACGTTGGCGAGAGATTTTAGGCGAGGCCACTTTTGACTAATCGTGTCATTGAAAGGATGGATAAGGAAACTGCTGCAGAAAAAGAGAGAGACTCTGAGAGAGAGAGAGACTCT